>JAMPIV010009886.1:462500-498860 GCA_024509875.1 Oreohelix idahoensis
TGTGTATTCCGGTTTTCTCAAATCAATCCAATCGAAAGCTTTTTTACATGGGTAGGGGTGTTTTTTTTTTTAATTTTCCCCCGGTGTTTTGTTTTAAAATATTACATTTTAAAAAAATTGGTTGTGTGACCTTTTTCTTTTTTTGCTGTCATACTTCCGCTTGCATCTTGTGCAAAACTCATAACCACCATCTGTGCACTCATTTGATGTCCAGATGCTACCTTCCAATATTGTCTTCCCCAGACAGATTATCGGCAATATTGATACCGAGAAGGCTCAGATGAAACGATTATCTAATTATCACCGGTGTTTTCGCCCGTCCCTCAGACGGCTTCCTTAGATAGTAATCTGGCTTTCTGTGCGTGTTCGTGCGATACCACGGTGCAGAAACAACTGACGTCTCTTTCAAAGGTGGCCAGACGGACTTACGTGATAATCGTATTTTTTTTGACGTGGTCTAATTTTTTTTTAATACAACGTTTGTTTTTTAGTTTTTTTAAACAGTCTGGGAGCGGTCACCGCAAGAATAATGAAGATACATATAATATGTCAAATAATAGGACGATGAATGAGAAAAATGAAGAAAAGAAGTGATACTGCTGGAGTGGATGAGAGTTATAAAAAGTGAAGGACTGATTTCGTCACATGCGTGTTTGTGTTATATGCGTGTATGTTTTATGTGTCTTTTTATGCGTGATTGTGTTTTATGTGTGTTTGTATTTTATACGTGTTTGTGTGTTATGTGTATTTTATACGTGTTTATGTTTTTTGCGTCTGTGTATTTTTATACGTGTTTGTATTTTATGTGTGTATTTTATACGTGTTTGTGTTTTATGCGTGTTTGTGTTTTATACGTATTTATATTTTACGTGAGTACTTTTATTCGTGTTTGTATTTTTTGTGTGTTTGTGTTTTATGTGTGTTTGAGTTTTATGCGTGTTTGTGTTTTATGTATTTATTTTTATGCGTGTTTGTGTTTTATGTTTGTTTGTATGTTATTCGTGTTTGTGTGTTATATGTGTATTTTATGCGTGTATGTTTTATGCCTCGTTGTGCTTTATACGTGTTTGTGTTTTATGTGTGTTTGTGTTTTATGTGTCTTTGTGTTTTATACATTTTTGTGTTTTATGTGTGTATTTTTATGCGTGTTTGAATTTTATGTGTGTTTGTGTTTTATGCATGTTTGTGTTTTATGTGTATTTGTGTTTTATACGTGCTTGTGTTTGATACGTGTTTGTGTTTTATGTGTATATTTTTATACGTGTTTGTGTTTTATGTGTGTTTGTGTTTAATGCGTATTTGTGTTTTGTACGTCTTTGTGTTTTAATTGTGTATGTTTATACGTGAATGTGTTTTATGCGTGTTTGTGTTTCCTTCGTATTTGTGTATTATACGTGTATGTATTTTATACATGTTTTTGTTTTATCCAAGTTTGTGTTTTATGTGTGTATGTGTTTAATGCGTGAATGTATTTTATTCTTGTATATGTTTTACGCGTTTGTGTGTTATATGCGTGTGTGTGTGTTAAATGCATGTATGTGTTTTATGTGTGTATGCGTGTATGTGTGTGTGTGTTATATGCGCGTGTGTGTGTTAAATGCATGTATGTGTTTTATGTGTGTATGCGTGTATGTGTGTATGTTTTTGCATGTGTGTGTTATATACGTGTATTTGTATTATGCGTGTATGTGTTTTATGCGTGTATGTTTTTATGCGGGTATGTGTTTATGTGTGTATGTGTTTTATGCGTGTATGTGTTTTATGCGTGCATGTGTTTAATGTATGTATGTGTTTTATGCGTGTATGTGTTTTATGCGTGTATATGTTTTATGTGTGTATGTGTTTTAGACGTGTATGTGTTATATGCGTGCATGTGATTTATGCGTGTATATGTTTTATGTGTGTATGTGTTTTATGCATGCATGTGTTGTATGCGTGTATACATTTTCTGCCAGTATGTTGGCAGAGAACGAATTGGGTTAGAGTAAAAACATGCAGGATTGATGGATGAAAAAACGAAAAATGCTTATTCAGGCGCACATTTAATCTCCTACTTTGGATTAATATTACTTAATATTGCGTATATAATCCTAGCTCTTGAAAATTAATATGAAGTAATCGATACCACTGTGACGGTTATGAATACTTACTACTGGTCTCTTGGTCGTAGTCACCCATCTTTTTTCAATACAAACTCAATCCACAGAAATGTCTGTGTGGCTGCTATATATCACAATTAGTATTGACTATGTCAAAGCACAAACTCTTGCAAGTGTGGTTTCATTAGCAATTTGTTTACATTGTGAGGTTTTCAGCCACGTGCACAACTTCACATGTAGCCTGTTACGACATGTTTGTGGAAGCAGTAATCCTATTTCTTCTTGGCTTCGTCAGAGACCTCCTGGGAACTATATGGGACAAGTCCTTACATAAAAGGTAGCCCCTTACAGATACCGCCTTAGGGGAGTAAAGTGTTAGAGATTTCACCATACCAGGTCCAGCTTGTTTATGAGATGGGGTTACCAGATCCCTTCTTCTCTACATCCGCCTTCCCTAACTCAAGAGTCCCCATTGAGAGCTACGTAGACTAAAGCGTGATGCTACAAGATTTTGGTGCCCGAACCTGGTAATTTTGCCACGAGAGGAAAGCGATCTAACCGCTTAGCCAGTCGGACAACAACCATCACAGCTCAGGAAGTGAAATGGCTATTACCAAGAAGAAAGAGGTTCCAGTCATAATTGTTCGACTCACTTGACCTACTTATTGTCCAATATTCTTCAAAAGTCAAGAAGTAATCATTGAGAAACTGAGAAGACGCGGCCGGTACTTCATAGTCAGATGTAGTCAAGTTCTATTAGAATTAAGATTTGACATTTAGGGAGCTTCTGGTATAATGTCAGGCAGGATTGTAAAGAGAAAGTGTGCCTGGAAAGAGAGCGGGCCTCTTCGGCGTTCCTGCCATTCTCCATGTCAGGATATGTACTTTGACTTTGTGACAGGGCATTTGACAGCCCAGTCACGGCTGAAAACAACGCTCAGCGTGTCGTTTGAAAGTTTCCCCTTATACACGTTTGACTATTGTAAGGAAAGAAAACTAACCTCGTAGCGGAAGTATTTATTCTTCCCGTCTTTCTTTCAGGGTTATTTTTGCCTTTCTCTGTGTATTTTTTTTTTTTAATGTAAACGTTCTTTCAAGTTTAATTTCTTTGTTCTGACCCATATTTCCTTTCTGTTTCAAAGGATTCTTTTCTTAAATTTAGGTTTTTTTCCGTTACAATCTTGAGTCTGTTGATTCAAATAAATTGCCATTTTCTACTGCGTTTTCGTCCATTCGGTTTCTTTGTTTCCTTTTTTTTTAGTACCCACTGATTGTCCAACACCCTCACTCCTTCAACGATTAATCTCTTTCCGCATTATACTCATTTCTTCTCCCTCATTCAAGCCCCACTTTATCTTTACTCATGGCCTCCTCAACTTCTGTGACACCACTCACTATTTGTCTGCTCTCATCTCCCTTGCCCTCTCTAATTGTCTTCAATTTCACGATATCATTTTTATTCGAACCAAACAACGTCTTAGAGGACCGCACGCCAATTATTTGATCCGGAAATTAAACCTCACCATCGTTGACCGCATGTCAACAATACCAAAACAAAAAAACCAAAAAAATCTGGATTGTTGCGGTCGCTACTCAAGCAGCCATCTTAAGTAGTGCGGTCTGCCAATCTGCATTGCAATCAAACAAGCCGCTCACTTTCCGGATTTCAGAAACAATTGAATGGGGTTTGAGGAAGGGGGAGGGGTGGACGAAAAATTAGGAAAATTAAGGAAAAAGGAACTAATGAAAATGAAGAGCTTCATCGATTATTTCCTTGGTCTTTGGTGTGTCTTGGGAAAGAGGGGGTAGGATGGTTTTTAGTTTTTTTTTTCGTTTTGTATTTTTTTTTTTTTAGTCCTGGTCCATATTACAAAGACGACAATGATTCTAGCAGAGGCGACAGCTGGGGGTTGGGTCAGAGGTCATGGAAAGCTCGTCCCTCTGGTAGACAAGCAATCAAGCAAAAAGCAGGAGGCGGGGGAAAAAAAAGCACTTGGGGGGGGGGGGGAGTGGGGGGGGGGGTGAAAAAGACATGTCAAACAAGACTCGTCATTTATCGCCCGTAGGACGATATTGAAGGTTGTCTATGGTTAGCCCCCTGGAATAGGAAAACAGTGGAGTTGTCTGTGATTAACTGTTCAAGTAGGAAAACAGTGAAGTTATCTATGGTTAGCCCCTGACGTAGGAAAACAGTGAAGTTATCTATGGTTAGCCGGTGAAGTAGAAAAGCTGTGAAATTACCTGTGGTTAGCCCTTGAAGTAGGAAAACAGTGAAGTTACCTGTGAATGGTAAATTATTTGGCTGAAGATCATGTTAAGGATAACAGATTTGCGGAAGATCATGTTCAATATAGCTGAATTATTTGAATACTCGTTTGGCTTAAGATCGTGTGAAGTTTTAATAGATGTATATAAAATGAATTATCAGGTATCTTCACAACCCGTGGAACGTTGGTTTCCAGTGTCGATCACAAGCTTTGAACCACAGTATCGTTATAACTGGTATCGTTGAGTAGCGTACATCTTATCTTCTTCCTCCTTCTTCCTCGTTCGCCCTGAAAGGGACGGTGGTTGCGTTGCGTCTGTTTACGCCGTAGCTGTGATATCTGCACCTTTCGGTCGACACATCCGACTTCAGCACGGCATTTTTTAGGGACCGGGTTTGCCTTCCCATTTCGATCCGTACTCGCTCAGCCAGACTGCACTGCTGCAGACTGTTTCCAGGACCACCACGTGGAGGTGGAGTACAGTCTTGACCAGCTCTGGTTCGCTGGTCCTGATGCAAGCAGTCAAGCTATGGGTCGCTGACTGCATTCACTATTGCTGCATATTTGGGTCCCGTTCATCTTATAACTCAGGGAATTTAATGAAAAATTACCATTCTTTTAGTTAATTTAATTGAAAAATGGCTACTGAACAGCGGCAAGAGCGATGGCTTGTGCCTAGGTGAACATGCAACGTGCAACGCATTGCAAATAAAAGTACATATATACATATGATGTCATCATTATCCACTCCCTCTCCATTCGGGGTCTGGGGTTACCTCTGCTTTTGGTTCCCTATGAGAACTAGCATGAAGCAATCACCAGCGATTTGCTGTGGTGGTTCATAAATATATCATTTTCGCATATTGAGGTTGCCAGCCTCGCATGGACCTGTATAACCATCAGCAAGTTCAAACATATCAAATTCAAAGTATAAAATATATGTTACAACTTACCCCAAACTAGTTGGGAACTCTAGCCTTCTTGCTCAGTAGAATAGTCTTGGCAACTTGATAAAGATGCCTCGAACACGCGTCAGGGGTATTATTTCTAGTTATAGTCCTGTCGTAGATTTTAGATAGGAGAATTAAGACTTGGGTTGGTCCCTTCTGAATAGGTTGGAATGAGTGATAGTCACAGTGTGAGATAGAAATACAAAAAAATAGATTTCCACGAGTGAGGTGGTGGAATAGTGATAGAGGCTGTCTCTGAGAGCGGAAAATCTTCTCTCTCTCTCTCTCTCTCTCACTCTCTCTCTCACCTATCTTCTACGACAGATCTAAAGTAGTCAGACAGTCTAACACATATACATTAAATATATATATATATATATCCAATCACGTGCACGCACATTCAAGTGACGACAGGTAGACACACAGACGTGGGAAACTATAACAAATGATTATATAAGTATTTAGAACAAGCTGACCAACGCGCTGATTAATTTCAAGAGAAACTTTAATTATCATTTAAAATTTCTTCACAACACATAGAAATTACATCAAAACATATACAAATAGTCATAAAATCAATAGAAATGCTACATAAATGATAGACCCACAGTAAGATCCTTCCCCTCGAGGTTAGCCCACAGTCCCGTTAAAAAAAAGGAACAAAAGTGATAGCCCAAAGAGTCACAGATACATAGGGTTTGAGTTTAAGATGGGGGGGGGGGGTTTCTCGTAATTGTATGAACAGAGTAGGATAATCTGATTTAGCCTAAGAAAAAAAACTCTAGCATTTGCAACAAATTTCTGCAGATTTAAACAAAATTTAAGACAGCAAATGGGTGATAAAAATACAACGGTAAAATAACACTCAGACCTGCGTACACTCTTATTCATTCAGCCATGGCCATGTGCTCACAATTATACTTACAGCTTTGCTCGCTGCCTCTGGGAACATAATAAATTCTAGGACCTTCACACAGACCCGTAAATGCAGTATCGACCAAGAAATCCCCAGTTCCAAAAGACGTACTGAACTCTCTGTCTCAGGGAACGATTCCTTGGGTGTTCTTATTTTTCGGATGTCTGTTAAGTCACATAAAATTTGTCTATGCACGAAAGTTAGCAGAGCACAATGTCATTTAGCTTTGGTTTCTAGAATTAAGGAATGTCAGATCGGTGTCTACTTTCAGGAAGGTACTATATTTTGTCACCACAATACTAGTCAAAAACTCTGTCGGAATGTTACTGATATTTGCTAGCCACAGCGGGCTGAACTGTACTGAAGCGTTATTCTGGAAGAATTAATTCTGGCGCGAAGGCCTCTTACTTCATTTAACTGTTAAAGTTCAGGTAATGAAAGTGATTTAGTTTCTTCACAAATAATGTTCACGTACTAGAACGCTGGCAAAGTTGGGTACCACAGTTTCCCTATATATAAAAGAAAAAACACATATCAAATAATTTACATATATGTACTCAATATAACTTACATTTTACACGACGAGCCCACAACTTGACTTATATTTAAAACTTCCCGTGAAATAAGTTATATTTAAAAAAAATCATCAATCCTCATGAATTTAGAAACACGTGCGTATTCCGTCAACATCTCATGAGGCTTCTAGCATTTATAAGTTAGTTTAGAAAAATATGATCTCGTCTGATTATCTAGCAGTAAAATTAACTTCATTATAGCTACATTATTGTTTAATGCTAGAAATTATAATTTATTTTGCTTTCCACTGAAACGCGTCACTAGAAAATAATACATTTACCTCACACAGAACTACAGGTAGTCGCACAACTTAAGAATTATATGCTTATATTTATGGAAGTCTAGAAGTTCGACAAATTGTCGCAACAAACTAAGAAACTTCGCTATACGGCATATTCTGTTCCAAGCGACCTGTCTACTGCGAATTTACGAGTGAGAATGAAATTAAAGCTTCAAACTTGAGTTACTATTTTAAAACAGACAAAGGATGAACTATTTCCCCCGCCCCGATCTCTCCCCCTTCTCATAACAGCTACGTTTAACTTAGATGCGTGTCGTAACTGCCACCAGTGTGATTTCGCACCTTCGTTAACAAACTGACCGGGAAAAGTGCGTGTCAGTTGCAAATCTCAGACAACCGTCTGCAGTGCATGGGCGATTTTCACACTTCGCCGGAGCTATTCTGACGAAAACTACCACGGTTGCTGCACAAGGTAGACGGTCCGTCTGCCTGCCATGTCCGACGGAGCGAATTCTTACACCCCAGGCCCAGAAATCTGGTCGGGCAGCGCTCTGACCGGGGAAACTGCAGACGTTCTGTCTGACGGGAACCGTATATTCACAGCTATCGTTCGACCAGCAGAGACTGACATCTGATGCAATAAGGTTACTAGTCAGTATGAGAAAGAAAACGAGGATGGGAAAGAAATATATTTTTTCCCAACGAATGCGAAAATACAGGGAAACGGTAAAGAGATAATAAATTAAAAGGATCCGGGTGAGAGAATAGGAAGAAGATCTAGGCAATTTAATGATCATAAGAAATACGTGACAGGACGTCCCCCCTTTAAGATATGGAAGCACTCCATGTCTACGTTATGGAATTAAATTTCCCATAACCGTAGCTTCGGGGTGTCTGTCTTCTTCCCTCTCATCTTCCCCCTCCATCTCTGTCCAATTCCTACTCAAGTCTACTCCCCAAAGTTTCCTTCCTCTGGAATGTCTCCCATGCGCGCTTGAAAGAGCGTCGCCGCTTCTGACATTTTTGAAAGATTTCGTGTGATTGCGGTGGAATATCCCTGCCACTATCATCATCTTCGTCAGCTTTGGCGATCGTCAGGAGATGGTCGGAGGTTGGCACTGGTCTTTCCAAGTATCTCTTTAAGAGATTTAAATGGAAAACCTTCTCCTTTCCTTGAATAGAGATCTGGTAGTTAGCCTTAGAAATCTTTTTCAGGACGGTGTCGTGAGAAATTCTAATCCACATATATAAATTAAAACGTAAATGTAAAGCCTAACAAATAAATTTAATAAAAGGAAAGAGAAAAGGTAAAAGAGAACAGTGCTGTCACAATGGCGTACAAAAATCCCCCTTTTTCTGCTTCGTCTGCAAATCGTAACGTTTTCACGTTGATAGTAAAAGCCTACTGCATCACTACACGCGTTTCAAAAAATAAAACGTGTACTGCATTTCTTAGAAAAACCTTGAGATAGGCGCTGAGTGATGACCTAGATTTAATATTTCATTCATTCCATTTTATACACGGCGTAACTAAAAGACAGATGAAAGTAGGATAGAGAGAGAGAGGGACGACTGAAGGCAGGAAGCATGCAACACTAACACGCGTTTCGCGATCAAAAGTGAACGCAAAACCCATGCGTAAGGCATGAAGCACTAACTTTTTTTCAAATAGTCAGTGATAAAAAACACTACTACTACAAGAATCAGGTTTAAAAACATGAAAAATGCTTATTAGGAAATATGAAATTCTACTTTAGTATGACATAACAGTGGAAAAGGCAGGACAGGTGGCGGTTCTAAACAACGAAAAGGAATAAAGAACAAATATACAACTATCTTTGGAAAACACATATTTTGAACGCCGCCATGTAGCTCACTTTAACTTATATATTATTGTACGGCCGGACTTGCTAACCAAGAATATGTTATGTGTTACGCCTTTAGTCTGTTAATAAAATAGTTATGGCCAAAATACAATAGTGGGGGTGCCTGACAGCATGGAATCATTTCTGCTCATAAAATTTTTTTATAACGTGTTTGAAAAACATTACGTTACGGAAATAGCCTACCATGTTAACTCCTATTTGATTGGAGCGCAATAAATGTAAGGCTAAACACGATTAGTCGGGCTATAAATACTAGTTTAGTTGTTAGGGGAAACGTGAGAAGGGTAATATTTTTTGAAAAGTAGGTGAACATGGCATGATTGGTTAGAGCTGCCAATATACTCAATTCAGGGCGTCTGTTCCGGGCCACATCTTGTAATAAACCTACTAAGAAACAGTGCGTTGAGCACCAGTGCATAATTTTTCTAAATAAAAGCCTGGGACAGAGGCAGATCGGAAGTTGTGCCTATTCATTGCCAGTCAACGAAACTGTTTATTTTTCCATGAATTGTGGTAAGCTTGAAATATTTGATATCTTTTAATGAAAATTGAATGTAAATTGATAATTTATGTCTGTATATATGTGTGGTTCAGTAGCGAACATGAGGTGAAGCATATATAGTGCTCCAACCTGAACAGAAGGTGTCGGAGGAAAGTAAAACTACATGGAATTGCCAAGCAGTACACTGACACCTATATTATTGACTAGAAAGAAATAATGCTGGAATTGCAGAGGCGTAGTAACCATTAGGGAGGAAAATACTGGTGAAAATTGTTTCAGATGAAGATAGCAGTTGGCCTACCGCTCTGAACTCAGTGTTTGTTATGTATTGTGCTCAGTGTAGAAATAGAGTATAAATTAGTTCTGAAGTAGGAGGTACAACCTTCTTGTTTCAGGGAGTGCGGTCCTAAAGCTATTGAGCAGTACCTGGTCAGAGCTTTGCTGAATCCAGAGGCGGACAGCATCCTCCCTGGTCCATATAGCAAACAGTGAGGTGTCTCCAGAACACAGGGGAGCAATCGAGCAGAGGAGTCTTTTCCTGCCGCCATCACGAAAGTTAAGCCTATGTGGCCAGCGGAGCTCAACATTATGTATACCCCTTAAACTGACATTGTATTAAAATAAGAGGGGAAATTAATTGTTTTAATGAAAGGAACTGAGAACATCTCCAATACTAGTTCCAACAGAAACAAACACGTGAAGTCATGATGACACATAACAACATAGCTATAAAAAAAAACCAGTATTACCTCATATTACTACTACACAACTGACACACATATGATAATATTAATAAAATATGTCACTACAAGATTCATATTGATAAATTCTATATATATAACTTATAATTGAAATTGATTGTGATTCCTGGTTCACTTTGTATTTGAATCAGGACACATATATATTAATGAAAAGTACTTAATACATCTTGATATTTGAAAATTTACCAGTGACTCGTTTAAGATAGTCTCATAGAATGTTTCATGTGTGTGAGAGTCACAGTGTTGTCAAGTGTGGTGGAATAAATTAAATTGTTTATCTGTCTGTTATTGTTGTGACTTACACTTCATCATTTACAAAACCCTAGACATTCAACGTAGTCATCACAATATTCCAGAATAATTCTGACTGAGGTTAAATATGTAGTAGCAAGTAAGGTCATCTGTAATACACTACACTTATTAGATACAGATACCTTCACCGCTGATCTCAGTCAGTACACTAAGTCCCCTATAAATATTTATAATATCCCACTTTACCACATATATTGGGGTCTCGCTCTCGGGATTTTGAATCTTTCCCTATTAAAAATATTGGGGGAAATTCACTTCAGGGAATAATAAGAATTAAAAAGTATCCTTGGGTGGAATTAAATAAGGTTGAGCTCTCAGTGCCTGTGGTGTCATTAAATAAATAATTATAGATTATATTATATTAATGGTATCTGGTGTGAGGTCAGCTATGCAAGCCCCTGAGGTTTATAAAATACAAATAAGTTTACAGGGTACCTGTCTGCTTCCACCACGACCTCACCCGATTATATATCTTCCCCTACTGAAGTGTATTGGTGTGTGAAGGTTGTCTAGCAAGTGTCTAGGGTATATGCAGTGTGATGAAATGTATGAAAAAGACAACACCTACACCTATTACTAATAAACAAAGATTAAACAAGTCACTGAGTAAAGTTTTGAATGTAACTTATTATTTTTCAATTTATTTTCCTGTATCTAGTTATTCTTCTGACACAGGAATAATCAACTCAACACGATAATGAAATTATTTACAACCAATTATTTTACAACTGTCATTGGGTCGGTGTTATCCCACAATTACTTATATGTCTCAAGCTGGTAAAATGTCAAGTATTTCTTGCTCCTAGAAAAGGGTACAAGTTTATTGAACGTTTTTTTTTTCCTCACTGTCTGATACCCTAACTTTTGTGAAAACTGAGAGAGTGGAGTGTTTGTGATATCAATTTCCCAGACAAGTCTTATCTGAGGTCTCTGGAACCAGGCTGGTTGAAGTATGTATAAAACGCCAGTCTCCACTGCCAAGACACGATTCTGCTTCTATAGGTAAATCACTGTGTAGGCACTCAGTAGTTAGGCCTCACTGCATACTTTAAGGACAGGTGTTAGGTCACCTGGGCTCACTTTCACTCGTAGATGAAACTCTGGAACAATACAAATGTGTCCCACTCAGCATCTAATAATCTCTCTCTTTCATTATTCTAACATGGCAATATCATCAGACATCAGTATGGTAACTAAACAATTAGTTAACGTTCTCAATTTGGTTGGTACCCCCTTCTGGATAAATAACTTTCAAACCCCGTTTGACATTTTCCTTGATAAAGGAAACATTTTACATTAATACTATCAAGTCATGTACAATCACGGTGACTTGCTGAAGAAGACGGCCAGTGATCTTCCTGGTCTTATGTCATAACACAACTTTTTCTTTTCATCATAAATATTTAATTTTCTTTTCTCCCCATATGGCCGAAAGCCTGTCTGGCTTTTCTATACCAGGTTAATACAGTTCCTAACAACGCTGTGACACAACACAGAGTTTAATGTTAGCTTCCCTCCAGATAAATGTTTCCCCTTTTAGGTTCATACAGAGTCGATAATGCATACATGATACAAATGACAATATAAATGTTAATATAAAGATTTTCATATTTACCGCAATCAAAGAAACTTTATACACTAGGTTGTTGAATAGGGCGATACAGATAGCTGCTATGCAGAATTAGCAACCAAGACAGTACTCTTGCCTTGTCTCTAACAACAACGTCTTTAGTGTAAGAAATTTTTCATCTAGTGGCCCCCTATACCCAATACTAATTGGTTTTATACAACCCTTAGTCTATTACACTACAGCCAACCAGAGGCTGTTTAGTGAATAGCGTTCCTTTTCAAATAAAACTGACCTCAAATATTCAAATTAAGGACTCCTTCCCCTTTTACCCCACCTAAGGGCGAAACTGAGCAAGTCCATCTGTCTATCTGTCTTCTGTCCAACTTCTTTATTACTTAATAGTTTTAAATACTCATACTCATACATACTTATTAATCCTGCTGTTATCTATTCACAGTCAGTACATATTTATTCTTTTATGTCTTTCTAAGGCCTGGTATCGTTTTTATTTCCTACAACGCTTCAATTAAAACATTTTCTCTCCTATTCCCTTTCGTACGGCATTTTCAAAAAAGATCGGTCGTTAACCTTAATTTTTTCCTTTTATTTTAAACTACCTTATCGGACGTTAACCTTACGGCGCCACGTCACATTGCGTGTGTGTATATATATCGTCTGCTAAAACCAGCGTGTGAATATATGTCCAGAACGCGGGTCGAGAAAAATTCAAACGCCATTCATGGTATCGCATTTCTGGCACAAGAAAATATTTAAATCTCAAAGCCAACGCTAGCAAAAGTGTATAATGTTAAACCGCGGCAAATCGTTTAGGCCCTTACTTCGGTATGCAAATTGAACGTGCGGTGGAATTAAGCGTTTGTTCTTACAGATTTCACTACACACCTCCTTTCCTAAAACATGCATTCACTGCAAGTTATTATCTGTGAGACAATTAGCGTAAATAAAGTACTATTCCCTAGGCTTTTCCTGCTTTGCCTCACAAGGATGTCTACTCAGGAAATCCGCTCCCACGTTTTCCGAACCGGGTATATATTCGATGGAAAATGTATAAGGTTGGATCAATAAAGACCACCTTAATAAACGTGCATTTTCATGCTTGGCCTGAGATAAGAACACTAAAGGCTGGTGATCTGTTTGCACCACAAATGACCTACCATAAAGATAAATTTGGAACTTTTTTATGGCCCAGATCAATGCTAAACACTCTTTTTCACTTGTTGAGTAATTTTTTTCCGCTTTGTTTAACTTGCGGCTAGCGTAAGCAACTGGGTTCAGTTCTCCATCCTGTGAGGTGGACCTCTGTAACAAAGTGGCCCCTAATCCTATGTTACTCGCATCCGTTCTCACCACAAATTCCTGACTTAGATCAGGCAATTTCAATATCGGCTTGCTAGTGAGTTTATCTTTTAACTCTTGGTATGCCAATTCACACTGCGCTGACCAAATGATTTTTTCAGGTTGACCTTTTCTAGTTAAGTCTGTCAGTGGTGCACAAATAGAGTTAAAGTTCTTTATGTATTTTTGATAAAATCCACATAAAGATACAAAAGACCTCACATCTTTTTTGGTTTGTGGCCTCGGTGCGTTTTGTAATTTCTCCAGGTTCTTGGGGTCAGGGGTCATGTTTCCCTGATACACTGTGTGTCCCAAGAATTCGAGTTCTTTACACCCCACACTACATTTGGTTGGTCTAGCCGTCAAATTTGCTTCCCTGAGCCTATCAAATAGCATATTCAGAGAGTTTATGTGTTCTTCGAATGTCTCAGTAGCAATAAGAATGTCGTCCATGAAATTGGTTATACATGGGTTATTCAGGGGATCCAATAACTTGCGCATCATTCTGGAAAACACACTCGGGGCGTTTTTCAAGCCAAATGGTAACATGTTGAATTCATAATGGCCTTCCGATGTGCTAAATGCCAGATAAGGTCGAACCTCAGGCTTCACTGGAATTTGGTAATAGCCTTTGCTCAGATCCACCTTAGAAAAATATTTTGCCTTATTCAGCCTGGCAAACAGCTGATTGGTATCCGGCAATGGATCCACCTGATTTTCTGTGATAGCATTCAGTTTTCTGTAATCTATACACAGACGGTGTTCTCCAGAAGGTTTCCTTAGTAAAACCACACTGGAACTGTAAGGAGATTCACTGTGAGAAATGATTCCTTCCTTTAACAGATACTCAATTTCCTCCTTCAAAGCTTTCTCCTTAGCGAAAGGAATGGAATAGGCCCTCATACAGATGGGTGTTGGGTCTATTACTTTCATGTCATACTCTAATAGATTGGTATGCCCCGGCTTATCTGTTAGCACGTCTGTATGTTCAACCAGAACCTTTTGAACCTGCTCCCTCTGGGCTTTAGTCAGGTGCTTACTGATCTTCACCTGTGCCTGTGTTTCCTCTGTTTTTAAGGGATACTCGTGAGAGGCGAGTGGTTCCTTTTTCATTCCTGTGGCTATCGACAAGGTCATGAGATGTGTCTCATCCTGGATCTCTCTGTCCAGGTATTTCTTTAGGAGATTCACATGATAAATTTTCTCCTTACCTTTTTTGTCGATTTTATAATTAGTTCTAGATATCCTTTCTAGAACCGTGTATGGCCCTTGCCATCCAATTTGTAACTTGTTACTGCTGCCGGGTAGAAGAAGGAGCACCTTCTCTCCCACATGAAGCTCTCTATCCTTAGCTTTCTTGTTAAAGTAAGCAGCATGTTTCTTCCTGGCTTGTCTGAGATTGTCATTTGCCAGTTTCCATCCAGTTTTAAGACGAGTGGTCAGTTCGTTCACATAGTTATAAGATGAGGTAACAGTTTCTTCTGCCTTCTCATCAGTCCATGTCCTTAACAAGGCTTCTAATGGACCTTTTATTGGCCTCCCAAATAACAGGGTTGCGGGTGCCATCCCGGTTGAATTATGTGGAACTTCCCGATACGCAAACAACGCAGCGGGCAAAAATTGGTCCCATGTATCAGGTTTCTCATGTGCCAGCTTTCTCAGGATAGAAATGAGAGTCCCATTGAACCTCTCCACCTGGCCGTTCCCTTGGGGATGGTACGGGCTACAATGAAAGTGCTTGGCCTGGAAGAGCCTGAAAACTTCTTCCGTTAGTTTCCCCTTGAACTGCGAGCCGTTATCAGTCAAGATTTGGTGCGGGAAACCTAACCTTGTGAATATGGTGAGTAATGCCTCTGCCACATGCTTGGAATCTATAGATGACAGGGCTACAGCCTCTCCCCACATCGAACAAGTGTCCACCAGAGTGAGAATATAACTGTTCCTCCTCTTGGTTCGAGTGAGAGGTCCCACAATATCCACTGCAACCCTCTCAAAAGGGGTTCCCACTATGGGCATCTCCCCTAGAGTTGCAGGAGCAGTCCAATGCTTTGGAGCTACCCTTTGACACTCTGGACAGGATTTCACATATCTTTTTATATCTTCAGTTATCCCTGGCCAGAAGTAATGACAAGCTATACGCTGTCCTGTTGCACTGATCCCCATATGACCACTGAAAGGAATCGCGTGCCCTAGTTCCAACACTTTATTCCTATATGAAGTAGGAAGAACTAGCTGGCCATGACCATTGGATCCAGTTCCGGCCTTCCTATACAACAGTTTATTCTTCATATAGTAGTCTCCTTTCGTAGGAGGTGTATGGCACTTAGGTAATTTCTTAAAGCACGGGTTGAGTGACCTATCTTCCGCCTGTGCCTTCCTCATCTCCTCTGGATGAGTATTTATGGGTTCATCCTCCTCCTTTCGTGACTGTGACCTGGTCTGCACTGTTGCCATGATCACAGGTTTCCTGGGATTCCCCAAGAATACATAACGACACCCCAATATTAGAGGATAGATGGGTTCGTTTATCACGGCTGCCTTGATTACTCCTTCCACATAGCGAGTTTTTACACAGATTCTAGCAATGGGAAGTGTCATGGTTGCTACGTCCTTGGTTGCGGCTTGGATCTCCACTGTTTCTGTGGTGTATTGATCTGCTCGCACCAGGTGAGAGCTCACGACTGAGTCATAATCTAAACCTGTATCGTAAAGGCACCTAATGGTGACACCATTACATACAACATCCTCACAAACTGGGGGGTGGTAAGGTTCCTGCTGTCCAACAGGTTTAACCTTTTGTCCCTTTCTCCCCATTTTCATTGCAGCAAAGTTAGGAGGTTTTCGAGTACACATTGTGGTGTCATGATTATTTTTCTTGCACCACTTACACCATTTATTTCCCTGAGGAAAATGTTTCTTATCATTCAATTGCGAGTTTCTATCTCGTTGGTCAAACTTGGCTTTATCATAATAGGCTTTACCCTTGTTAAATTTATCTCTGTGCTCAAATTTAGGTTGATTTTGGTTTTGTGGAGCTTTATTATGGTCTATAGGCTTCTTCTTTAAACTTGCTATCTCAGACTGGGCTGCCTGATATCTCTCAGCCACATTTAAGATCTCCCCCAGCCTCTCAGCACCCTGTTCCGTGAGAAATTTTCTCAGGTCTGGAGCCATGGACTCTCTTAACTGCTCAGTCATAATCATTTCCTTTAAATCTTGGGTTTTCCCCAGAGCAGTCCATTTCTCCAGGTATGTCTCCAGGCGAGCAGAGAACTGGTGGTAAGTCTCTCCAGTCAACAGTTTGGCATCCCTAAATTTCTTTCTGTAAAATTCACTGTTTTTCTCACATCTAACTAGTAGAGCTTGCTTAAGAATGTCGTAGTCATCTTGATCATCCTTGCTCAGTTTGGCGAAGACCTCATAAGAGGTTCCCCTAAGCCCCTGAGATACCTTCATACTCCATCTCTCTTTCTCTAGCCCATACATAGTAGCTAACCTTTCAAATCTAGATAAAAATGACTCAATATCATCATCTTTTTCTACAAATGGGTCCAACTGGAACCCCATGGCTGAGGTTGAGGCAACCTGGCCTGCAGCAGAGTCGGAGGTGGATGAGCTACTTCCATTATCAGGAGCATGGCCTTGTAACTCCAACTCCCTTAGTCGCAACTCATGTTCCCTTTGAAACCGTTTCTCTTCTTTCTCAGCCTCCAACCTCTTTTCTTCTTTCCTGGCCTCAGCCTCAAGCTTCTTCTCCTCCAACTGCAGCCTCTTGATCTCAGCCTCCCTATCAGCCTCTAATTTCTTAAGCTCCCTAGCATCCTCTAACAAAATTCTCTTCTCCTCAGCTAATCTCTTATCTTCCCTTTCCATATACTTATCGCATTCTTATGTCACATACTGAATCAGAGCTTGCCCATCTAAATTCATTTCCTTTGCAGTCTGCACAGCAGCAGATCTGTATTTAGCCATATCCGCCATTTTATAGTTAACAATATGAAATACTATCCACTACCTTAACTAATTAATCAACTCTAAACACAAGACAAAGGGCAATGATATCTCAAACCACTCTCAGATTATTTTTACTATAAGATTTTACAAATACTGGGACTAATGACTCACTTAATGTAGGGTACTAAGAAACTATAAAATCCCGGACGAGCCCCCAATTTATGTGGTGAATTAGTTGTTCTTATTGGTTACAATATTATATTAATGGTATCTGGTGTGAGGTCAGCTATGCAAGTCCCTGAGGTTTATAAAATACAAATAAGTTTACAGGGTACCTGTCTGCTTCCACCACGACCTCACCCGATTATATATCTTCCCCTACTGAAGTGTATTGGTGTGTGTAGGTTGTCTAGCAAGTGTCTAGGGTATATGCAATGTGATGAAATGTATGAACAAGACAACACCTACACCTATTACTAATAAACAATGATTAAACAAGTCACTGAGTAAAGTTTTGAATGTAACTTATTATTTTTCAATTTATTTTCCTGTATCTAGTTATTCTTCTGACACAGGAATAATCAACTCAACACGATAATGAAATTATTTACAACCAATTATTTTACAACTGTCATTGGGTCGGTGTTATCCCAAAATTACTTATATGTCTCAAGCTGGTAAAATGTCAAGTATTTCTTGCTCCTAGAAAAGGGTACACGTTTATTGAACGTTTTTTTTCCTCACTGTCTGATACCCTAACTTTTGTGAAAACTGAGAGAGTGGAGTGTTTGTGATATCAATTTCCCAGACAAGTCTTATCTGAGGTCTCTGGAACCAGGCTGGTTGAAGTATGTATAAAACGCCAGTCTCCACTGCCAAGACACGATTCTGCTTCTGTAGGTAAATCACTGTGTAGGCACTCAGTAGTTAGGCCTCACTGCATACTTTAAGGACAGGTGTTAGGTCACCTGGGCTCACTTTCACTCGTAGATGAAACTCTGGAACAATACAAATGTGTCCCACTCAGCATCTAATAATCTCTCTCTTTCATTATTCTAACATGGCAATATCATCAGACATCAGTATGGTAACTAAACAATTAGTTAACGTTCTCAATTTGGTTGGTACCCCCTTCTGGATAAATAACTTTCAAACCCCGTTTGACATTTTCCTTGATAAAGGAAACATTTTACATTAATACTATCAAGTCATGTACAATCACGGTGACTTGCTGAAGAAGGCGGCCAGTGATCTTCCTGGTCTTATGTCATAACACAACTTTTTCTTTTCATCATAAATATTTAATTTTCTTTTCTCCCCATATGGCCGAAAGCCTGTCTGGCTTTTCTATACCAGGTTAATACAGTTCCTAACAACGCTGTGACACAACACAGAGTTTAATGTTAGCTTCCCTCCAGATAAATGTTTCCCCTTTTAGGTTCATACAGAGTCGATAATGCATACATGATACAAATGACAATATAAATGTTAATATAAAGATTTTCATATTTACCGCAATCAAAGAAACTTTATACACTAGGTTGTTGAATAGGGCGATACAGATAGCTGCTATGCAGAATTAGCAACCAAGACAGTACTCTTGCCTTGTCTCTAACAACAACGTCTTTAGTGTAAGAAATTTTTCATCTAGTGGCCCCCTATACCCAATACTAATTGGTTTTATACAACCCTTAGTCTATTACACTACAGCCAACCAGAGGCTGTTTAGTGAATAGCGTTCCTTTTCAAATAAAACTGACCTCAAATATTCAAATTAAGGACTCCTTCCCCTTTTACCCCACCTAAGGGCGAAACTGAGCAAGTCCATCTGTCTATCTGTCTTCTGTCCAACTTCTTTATTACTTAATAGTTTTAAATACTCATACATACTTATTAATCCTGCTGTTATCTATTCACAGTCAGTACATATTTATTCTTTTATGTCTTTCTAAGGCCTGGTATCGTTTTTATTTCCTACAACGCTTCAATTAAAACATTTTCTCTCCTATTCCCTTTCGTACGGCATTTTCAAAAAAGATCGGTCGTTAACCTTAATTTTTTCCATTTATTTTAAACTACCTTATCGGACGTTAACCTTACGGCGCCACGTCACATTGCGTGTGTGTATATATATCGTCTGCTAAAACCAGCGTGTGAATATATGTCCAGAACGCGGGTCGAGAAAAATTCAAACGCCATTCATGGTATCGCATTTCTGGCACAAGAAAATATTTAAATCTCAAAGCCAACGCTAGCAAAAGTGTATAATGTTAAACCGCGGCAAATCGTTTAGGCCCTTACTTCGGTATGCAAATTGAACGTGCGGTGGAATTAAGCGTTTATTCTTACAGATTTCACTACAACAGACTGCAAAAGAGTTAGGAATGGACGGGCAAATTATGATTTCTTATGTCACTGCTGAATGTGACAAATATATTGAACGGGAAGAAAGAAGATTAGAAAAAGAGGCCGAAAGAAAGTTAGAGGCTGAAAAGGAAATTAAGAAGATACAATTTGAGGCTGAGGCTGAGACTAAGAGGTTGCAGATTGAGGCTGACAAAGAGGCTAAGAAATTGGAAGTAGAGGAAAGAAGATTGGCTGCAGAAAGGGAAGCAGAAAAGGAGGAGAAGAGATTACAAAGGGAACATGAGTTACGACTAAGGGAGTTTGAGTTTCAAGGCCATGCTCCTGAAAATGGTGCCAGTCCCTTTACCTCTGATGTCACTGCTAGTCAGGGAGCCTCAACCTCAGCTATGAATTTTCATTTAGATCATTTCGTTGAGAAAGACGATGATATTGAGAGCTATCTAAATAGATATGAACTATTAGCTACCACATATGGGTTAGAGAGAGAAAGGTGGAGCTTAAAGTTATCTCAAGGACTTCGTGGGGCAGCTTATGAAGTTTTTGCTAAAATGAGCAGAGGTGATCAGGAAAATTATGACATGCTAAAGCAGGCTCTTTTGTTAAGATATGAAAAGAACGCAGAATTTTATAGGAAAAAAATTAGGAATGCTAAACTACTGTCAGGTGAAACCTATCACCAGTTCTCTGCACGAATAGAGACATACTTGGAGAAATGGACTTCTCTGGGGAAATCCCAAGATCTTAAGGAAATGATCCTTGTAGAACAATTAAGAGAGTCCATGGCTCCAGACCTGAGAAAGTTTCTCATGGAACAAGGTGCAGAGAGGCTGGGTGAGTTGCTAAATGTTGCTGAAAGGTATCAAGCAGCTCAAGCAGAGGTAACAGGTAATAAAAAGAAACAGGTGGATAACTTTAGGGCACCACAGAACTTTAATAAATTTGATCCTAGGGATCAAAACAAAGGTAAGCACCAGTTTGATAGGCCACGGTATGACAATAAAAATAAAACCCCACAATTCGATGAAAGGAAATATGATGAAAGAAAATCTTTCAACCAAGGAAAAAGGTGGTGTAAAAATTGTAAGATGAACAATCATGACACTGACCATTGTAGAAGGAAACCTCCTCATTGTGCTGCTATGACATCTGGGAAAAAGGAAAAAAAGGTCAAACCTGCAGAACTACAGGAACCATACCATCCCCCAGTGTGTGAAGATGTCATCTGTAATGGTGTCACTATAAGGTGTTTATATGATACCGGTTTAGATTACGATTCCGTTGTGAGTTCTCACCTGGTGCAGGCCGATCAATACACCACAGAAACAGTGGAGATTCAAACTGCAACCAAGGATGTAGCTACCATGACACTTCCCGTGGCCCGGATAAAGGTGAAAACGCGATATGTGGAAGGAATCATAAAAGCAGCAGTGATAAATGAGCCAATCTACCCTCTGATATTGTGGTGTAGATATATCTTCTTGGGGAATCCCAAGAGACCTGTGATATTGGCAACAGTGCAGACCAGATCACAGTCTAAAAAGGAGGAGGATAATCCAATAAGTACTCATCCAGATGAGATGAGGAAGGCACTGATAAGGTTGATAAAGTTGGATTTTTTATTCCCGTTAATGATATCCACCAAAAGATAGATATAAGTGGATGGAAGCAGACATCATCATCATCATCAGTTGATAAGATCTCTATGGTGTTGTTTGCTCCACTGTAGTGTATGGAATGTCAACTTGACCTACGCAGTGGTGTGTAGACATGGATTGAGTGTATAATGTGCGAATGATGATAAAGGTTCGTGGTGTTGACAAAAAATGTTCTTTTCTCACACTCATGTATGGCTGGAAGTCATCGACACCAACGACTGTGTACCTTTTCTAAAGTTTAATTGGACGTACACACTCGACAGCACAGATAGTGACAAATCACAGGTTGCCATAATACATCATAGTACAGTGGATAAATGGTCTTGCAATGTTACATGGGCACTCATGTAGAATAAGTGTATAATGGACTGTCAGTAGCCAAGCACTCAGTATCGCCCATACATATATCATCTGACTTCACTGACTGAGCACGTCAGCTTATAAACAACATTTCAGATGGCTTCTAAACCTAATCTCGTCTAGCGACGATTCTTCAACATAATGTTCAGCACATATTTTTCCATATAATAATATTGAACCGCTAATAACGGGTTCTCATGTGTAGCAGTGATCTCTGGACTAAACAAGCGATAATACGGGCATCCCTTTTCTCTTCTTGAAAGTCACTACATGTTTTGGTTCCAAGATGGCTTCACTCGTGAGCTGTCACTCACGTTTGGATACAGATAATGAATCTGTCCTAAAGTTAGTCATTCATTAAATCTTTCATTGCTCTGTAGATTTGGTCATGAACAATTGACTGCATTCTACAGGGTATAGTGCTGCTAGGAATCGAAGTCGTTTTCATCGAGTCAAATATATTCTCTTAGACATTCAAATCGTACCTATCGAAAATGGTGGCTTCGTACGAGAGTTCAAAGAGTATCTTTTATTACCTTGGTATAGGAAATATGAAACTGCCATTCCTTGGCAATACAAATAAACACTGGGGTAAAGCATACACGATAGGTTTAGACGACTATCACTTTCCCCACAAATACTGAGATCACTTTTTCCCGGCGACAGGCCGACATAGAAAACACAGTCCCTATCGGGACGAAGCCAAATCACACCACACTCTAGCGACACATCCGCCGAATAGCCTTCGACCTCTCTAGAGACAACAGAACATATAGTTCGACTTAGATATGTAAAGATATACAGATATAAGACAGACTCGTCCTACTCAGACAAACAATACACATAAATTCAGGCCATAGATATTCTGAAGCAAGAACAATCTATTATTACCCAAACAACGAATAAATCGCAGTAAAATGGATTTATCCGCGGAGTTTGATCGAAAGAGCCGACACAACTTTCAAGGGAAGTAACTCAATAATGACTTTCCCTTAAGCACTAAAAAATTACCTATGTATAATATTGTAAGATATCAAAGACTGCACGTAACAGTCTTACCACACCTCCCGGGAAAAAAAAAATGGAACATTTTTTTTTTTTGAAATACATCTAGGAGCAACGTACAATAGGCTCACAACGCATGAATAATGCGCAGATGAAAATATCAGGAATACCTATAACGCCTAATATGAGGCTAAGTCGACTTATGGAGCGACTGGTGAGAATGTGTCTCATAAACTGAGAGAAATTATTTCTCTACAAGTATATTTTTCCAGGAAGGTGTCATCAAAGTATAATACAATTCTGGCAATTACACAATGCCTAAAAAATTCATATCATCACTTCGTATTAGATATCTTAAATTTATGATTTATGAAGAAAAAAAATCATCAAAGCACAGCGGTGAATAAACATCAATGAACCGCTATGTAGTGATACAATCATTATATTATTAAATTACAAATGTGTATCTATCATGATATAGAAAAGGAACTACTATAGAACTAGACATATCAAGAAGTCTAAGCCCTAATAGTTATGTGGAATCATGTGGGCATCTTGACAGAATGTCTGCCATCACATTATCTGATCCACGAATAGCTCGCACAGAGAAATGAAAAGGTTGAAGAGCAATTGCATATCGAGTAGACCTCGAGCTCTTCAAATTCTTACTCTGTATAGCAGTAAGAGCTTTTTGGTCGGTTTCTACTATGAAATGTGCGCCTAGAAGGAATCTCTGTAGTTTGAGGATCGACCAAACCATAGCTAATAGCTCACGGTCTAAAACCGAATAATTCCTTTCTGCCGCATTAAGTTTTCTGGAAATATACATTACAGGATGCAGAGTTCCAGAATACTCTTGCATTAGTGCCGCTCCAATCCCAGTGGATGAAGCGTCACTACGAAGAACGAATGTCTTATCTTTAGTGGGTAGCACTAAAATAGGTGGTGTTGAAAACAGTGTTTTAATCTTATCCAGAGAGCATTGGCATTCCTGAGACCAGTGGACCACATTAGGCGAACCTTTCTTTAGAAGTGTTGAGAGAGGTGCCATGATAGAGGATAGATTCTGAATGAATCTGCCATAAAATTGAATAAGACCTAACAGACTTCTCACCTGTTTTTTAGTCTTAGGGATTGAGATGTTAAGTATCTTACTAGTATTATGGTCCTCTGTCTTTAGGAAACCATGACCAACTCGGTGGCCTAGGAAAGAAATTTCGCTAAAACCAATATAGGCTTTAGAGGGTTTCGCTGTCAGGTTGTGCTCACGCAAAGTAGACAGCAATTCATCTAACCCCGAATAGTGATCTTCCCAAGTATCGCTGAAAAGACAGATGTCGTCTAGATATGCAATGACATCTGACCGATAAGATAGGATTCGGCGCATCATGCGTACGAATGTAGCTGGTGCGTTCATAAGACCGAAAGGCATAAAATTCCATTGGAACAAACCTCTAGGTGTTGAAAAAGCCGTGAGAGGTTTGGCGCGTTCAGATAAAGGAACTTGCCAATATCCTTTAGACAAATCAAGTTTAGTGAAAAAATGAGATTTGGAGAGTCGAGTAAGTAGCTCTTCCAGTAAAGGCATAGGTTCGGCATCGAACTTAGTTACTTGATTCAATTTTCGATAGTCAACGCAAAGACGTATGTTATTGTCTTTTTTACGCACAATAACCATCGGCGAAGAATATGCAGAGGTGGATGGTTCGATTATTTTCAAATCTATCATCTCATCCAACTCTTTCTCGACCTGTGCTTGAAAATGTATAGGTATAGGATAAGGTCTAATCCTAATAGGAGTATGGTCAGTTAGAACAATGTCATGTTGAATGACATTCGTTTGTCCAGGGATGTCAGTGAGTACATCCTGAAATGTTTGCAACATAGTTGAAACTTGTCGCTGTTCTCCTAGAGACAAATCAGGAGAGACAGTAACGTTCTTCCATGATTCACTGGAATGAAGTGGGATCATTGGAAGAGGAAGATTTACATCTGAAAAACTTGTTTCCTCATCCTGTATCACGGACAGTGATGAGTAATGACCATGTGGTACTGGAGAATTGTCCGTTGCTTGGAAAATGGGTTGCAAATAATCCGGACGTTCATGGAATTCAGTAAGCATATTGATGTGGAAGGTTTTATGCTTCCCATCAATATCGACAATATAGTCGACATCGGAAATTTTCGATATTATATCGTACGGACCTTTCCAAGAAATAAGTAATCTGTTTTCCCTACAAGGTAGTAATACAAATGCTTTGTCACCAGGACAAAGTTGTCGTAAGCATCTCTTCTTATTGGCAAATTGCCTTGCCTTCTGTTTCGCAAATTCAGAAGAAGAAGTTGCTAATTTGCATGCTTCGATAATCTTTTGTCTCAACGCGATGACATATTCGTAGGATGACTTTGTGTCATCGTCAATATTGTCAGATGTTATGAGATCGTGAAGCAACGACATAGGGCCACGCGGACGCGCGCCAAAGACGAGTTCAAAGGGAGAAAATCCCGTATGTTCATTGGGTACCTCTCTGTAAGCGAAGAGGGCCGCAGGTAAAACTCTGTCCCAGTCTTGAGGATGATCCTCAGTTATCTTCCCCAGTAAGTTTTTAAGTGTTCTATTAAGGCGTTCGACCATACCATTAGACATTGGATGGTAGATACTACTTAAAGATCTATCTATCTGCAGAGTAGACATTACTTGAGACATGGTATTTGATATTAGTTGGGTGCCATGGTCTGACAATATCTCTCCGGGGAACCCCAGACGAGAAAATATAAGCCAAAGAGCATCTGCAATATCAGCAGTAGTAATGCTCTTCAGAGGAATAGCCTCTGGCCAACGTGTGCACATATCAACACACGTCAAGATAAACTGATGTCCTCTGGCAGACTTGATCTTAAATGGACCAATAATGTCTATGGCCATTTTTTTGAAACGGCCGAATAGGAATGTCCGCCGCCTGAATGGGTGCAGCATGCCGTGGACCTTTGGATTTAACTTCCTGACATACTTTACAAGATCGACAATAAATACGTATGTCCTTGTTTACCAATGGCCAAAAGAAAGCCGCAAGGACTCTTGACTTAGTACGGGAAAAACCCATGTGTCCAGCACACTGAGAGTCGTGAGCGTGCTGCAAAATTTTAACTCTCAAATTCTTGGGAACCAGGATTTGAGAATGACTTGACGTAATGGAGTCTTGAACCATACGTACAAGTACGCCATTCTTCTTTGTAATCCACGATTTACGACTTGTGTCTTTATTCGGATCACCTTTAGTTGCAAGAATGAAGAATTTCTTCAGAGTGGGATCATCTTCTTGCTGTTTTATAAACGAGTCACGAGAAATTACCAAGGGATTATCTTGGTTATGCACTTCATTATCTTCAGTAGATGAAGTTTGAGGCATATTAAGAGCCTGAGCTCTAGTGACTACAGCGTTAGCTATCTGCATGTTTTGCCTTTCCCACGTGGAAATTTGTTGCGGAGTGCATTCCTTGACTCCATGAATGCGACCGATGATGAGGTCAGCGATCGGATTCGGAAGAAGACATGCGTGTACATCTCCTGTAAAGAAAGGAGTAGCAATCCTAATGATAGCAGTAGAGTATTTCTCTAATGTGCCGCCAAATGTTACACATTTGACTACTTGTCCAGTGGCACGGGAAGGATCTACGAGTGACTGCCTAACACCAATTGTGGTGCATCCAGAATCAAATAGCACAGAGACTGGATTGTTATTCACTAAACCCTTATGTAAGACAAGAGAACCTCTTCCATCATGCGCGACTGATGCTGGAAGAGCAGGAAGAGGATGGCCACAGCTTAAAGTAGACACTGTGGTTGGCTCAAATAACGTTTTGCATTGGGGGCACTGAGATGCTCTCCCAAAATCAAAAGCGGCACATGCCATATTACTAGCATCATTATTATCTTTACTCTGTTTATAGGCTTCATGGGACTCTTGTTGTGCAGAGTTTGCCTGAAAATGTGGTTTATGTCTTTTGTTTTGAGATCTACCTCGGTTATTATCACCTCTGTAGTTATTGTTACCTCTACTGTAACCCCTATTTGGGTTTGAGTCATAGTTCCCTTGGTTACCATTATCATATTCATTATAATGAGTATCTCTGTAATTATGATCTTGTTGACTCCAAGACGGATAACCCTGATAGTTTCTATAATTACTTCCTCTACGGAAATTCCTATAATTATGACCACCCCTGTGTCGAGAGCTATCAGGTCGTCTCCAGTTCTTTGAAGAAGAACTCTGAAATGATTGGTTACCTTGGTTTTGATAACTATTATGGTTACCTTTTTTATCAAATCTGTTTTGAGGTCCCTGAAATCTGTGTGAATAATTGGGATTGTATGGTGTTGCTGAAGCAACTGGCATACTCTCCTTAATCTTAGTGTTGCCAAAAGTCACGTCGGGGTGTGCAGTGACATATTGGGAACAATATTCTTCCATTTCTTTTAGAGATTTGGGTTTACGCTCATGTATAAATTCAAGGAAAGGTTTGTTCACACATGACATAATCTTATCTCTGAGCAACAAATCCATAAGTCCTTCATACGTTTTTTCTGTTTTGGAAAGCTCAATCCAACGATCAACTGTGAGACGTGCCTTTGCAGTGAATTCTGAGAATTCTACACCCGTCTCAGGTACCATCGTTTAAATAAAAGGCGATAGCCTTCCTCACTTAGCTGATATTTTTTTATCAAAGCCGCCCTAATGACATCATAATTATCTTTATCTGCTTCTCCTACAAGGCATAATCTAGTCAAAGATTCATCTTTCAAGTTTTCTGATAATTGATTAGCGTATTGTGATTTATCCACATTATGTGTACGACAAGAACGTTCAAATCTATCCAGCCAGAATGTAATATCGTCACTGGACTGATTGAACGGTGGAACCTTAACCTTGTAAGTAGAAGGTTTATCATTACCACTAGATGCCTGATTAACATTACTCATACTTGTCAATCTTAATTTCTCCAACTCAAATTCATGTTCTCTTATTGCTTTTTTTTCTTCAGCCTCTCTGTCTAATCTTTTTTGTTCAGCTTCCCTGTCTAATCTTTTTTGTTCAGCTTCCCTGTCTAATCTTTTTTGTTCAGCTTCACTGTCTAATCTTTTTTGTTCATCTTCCCTGTCTAATCTTTTTTGTTCAGCTTCACTGTCTAATCTTTTTTGTTCAGCTTCACTGTCTAATCTTTTTTGTTCAGCTTCACTGTCTAATCTTTTTTGTTCAGCCGCAGCTTCTCTTTCCAATTTTTTTTGTTCAGCTTCAAATCTCCTTTCCTCTACCTGCATCTGCAATTTCTTTTGTTCAGCAGCAGCCTCAGCTTCTCTTTCTAATCTTTTCTCTTCCGCCATAGCTTTTCTTTCATCTGCAGCTAATCTTTTCTCTTCTGCCATAGCTCTTCTCTCTTCTGCAGCTAATGCTTTGTCATATTGAGCAACTGCCCATTGTTCTAATTGTTGACCAGTCTTATCAAGGGCTTTCCCTTGTGTAATGAAGTATTCTAATGTAGCCATGATGTCTAACAATAATACTAATCACCTGAATCAATAATAATACCACAAGTTCTCAATGACTTGATTAATCAGTATACTATCCCAATATCTGTGGGTCACAAGCCTTTAATAAGGTCTTGTATAATAGTAATAATAATCAGGTACTGGTTTATACCATAATCCAAGTGCAGTGCACAGGCAATTGTGTCTTATGAAATATACCTATATAAAACATATGTCAACCAACAGAATACATAAAGTACAAATAGGACTGACAATACAAGAACGTTTGCAGAAATCAAAATAAATCAAATAGGGAAATCAATGAAAATAGTCACTGAATCTGCAAAGAATAACAACACAAATGACGTCACAATATATGAATATAAATTGTGAATAGAACTGAAAGATAGAAAAGGTTAGACCAACAAATTACAAACAAATCAAAACAAAACTAAAGAACAAAGAAATATTACAAAAATAACAATAATTACAGACTTCACAGCTAACACAAAAGCAACAGTTGTCGCAGCAAATTTTCAATCAAGAAAATTGCACCTATAGAAAACGCCCACAACGGACCCTCTATGACGTGGGATATTCTGTTGTGAGGACGCCGCCCAACCTTAAACACAACCCGCTGACATAGAAACTAACATACTATACAAACAAATAACATGCAAACATAAATATATATAAATTATATGTATGATAGTATGTGTTGCAAAATAGGCTCAGTCTTACAGTAATGGCAAAGTTATTTTTATGAAAACAAACAAACTGCCACTTTATTCAATTAAACATTCTGGCCTTAAATATTAAAGTTCATATATGGAAAACAAGAAGATCCATCGATGAAAATAGGACTTCTTAGTTCACTCATACTGTCTTCCTGTTAACATTGACAAGAATTGATCCAACTGTTCTGTGAAACTCTATAATGTCTAATGTAAAAAATGTCAACAACGCTGACCTACATACTGCATTCACCTGACAGGTCACGTGACGAAGTGTTGACAAAGAGCAAACAAATACTGCAAGTGTGTCGTATCAGCCACAGGAAACGGTCTGGTATCGGTAATCTGTTGACTTCTGAACTTCTGCGAGGTCAAACCCAGAAAGCTGGCCACCAGTTGATAAGGTTGATAAAGTTGGATTTTTATTCCCGTTAATGATATCCACCAAAAGATAGATATAAGTGGATGGAAGCAGACATCATCATCATCATCAGTTGATAAGATCTCTATGGTGTTGTTTGCTCCACTGTAGTGTATGGAATGTCAACTTGACCTACGCAGTGGTGTGTAGACATGGATTGAGTGTATAATGTGCGAATGATGATAAAGGTTCGTGGTGTTGACAAAAAAATGTTCTTTTCTCACACTCATGTATGGCTGGAAGTCATCGACACCAACGACTGTGTACCTTTTCTAAAGTTTAATTGGACGTACACACTCGACAGCACAGATAGTGACAAATCACAGGTTGCCATAATACATCATAGTACAGTGGATAAATGGTCTTGCAATGTTACATGGGCACTCATGTAGAATAATTGTATAATGGACTGTCAGTAGCCAAGCACTCAGTATCGCCCATACATATATCATCTGACTTCACTGACTGAGCACGTCAGCTTATAAACAATATTTCAGATGGCTTCTAAACCTAATCTCGTCTAGCGACGATTCTTCAACATAATGTTCAGCACATATTTTTCCATATAATAATATTGAACCGCTAGCAATGGGTTCTCATGTGTAGCAGTGATCTCTGGACTGATCAAGCGATAATACGGGCATCCCTTTTCTCTTCTTGAAAGTCACTACATGTTTTGGTTCCAAGATGGCTTCACTCGTGAGCTGTCACTCACGTTTGGATACAGATAATGAATCTGTCCTAAAGTTAGTCATTCATAAAACATTTCATTGCTCTGTAGATTTGATCATGAACAATTGACTGCAATCTACAGGATATAGTGCTGCTAGGAATCGAAGTCGTTTTCATCGAGTCAAATATATTCTCTTAGACATTCAAATCGTAACTATCGAAAATGGTGGCTTCGATCGAGAGTTCATAAGAGTATCTTTGATTACCTTGGTATAGGAAATATGAAACTGCCATTCCTTGGCAATACGACTAAACACTGGGGTAAAGCATACACGATAGGTTTAGACGACTATCACCTTCCCCACAAATACTGAGATCACTTTTTCCCCGGCGACAGGCCGACATGGAAAAAACACAGTCCCTATCAGGACGAAGCCAAATCACACCACTCTCTAGCGACACATCCGCCGAATAGCCTTCGACCTCTCTAGAGACAACAGAACATATAGTTCGACTTAGATATGTAAAGATATACAGATATAAGACAGACTCGTCCTACTCAGACAAACAATACACATAAATTCAGGCCATAGATATTCTGAAGCAAGAACAATCTATTATTACCCAAACAACGAATAAATCGCAGTAAAATGGATTTATCCGCGGAGTTTGATCGAAAGAGCCGACACAACTTTCAAGGGAAGTAACACAATAATGACTTTCCCTTAAGCACTATTTTGCTTTCAAAATATTTGCGTAGATAACAAGAATACCAATGTATAATATTGTAAGATATCAAAGACTGCACGTAACAGGCACATGCTGAGGACAAAAGACTCAAGCCGTGTTTCAAGAAGTTGCCAAAATCTCATACACCTCCAGGCAAGGGAGAGTTTTATATGAAGAACAAGCTGATATATAGGAAGGCTGGATCTGAATCCAATGGTCACGGACAGCTGGTCCTTCCCCCTTCATATAGGACTAAAGTGTTGGAACTAGGGCATGCGATTCCCTTCAGTAGTCATATGGGGATCAGCGCAACAGGACAGCGTATAGCTTGTCACTATTTCTGGCCAGGAATAACTGAAGATATCAAACGATATGTAAAATCCTGTCCAGAGTGCCAACGAGTAGCACCTAAACATTGGACTGCACCAGCAACTCTGGGGGAAATGCCCATAGTGGGAACACCCTTTGAGAGAGTTGCCGTGGATCTTGTGGGATCTCTCACCCGAACCAAGAGAAGGAACAGCTACATTCTGACTCTGGTGGACACTTGTTCTATGTGGGGAGAGGCGGTAGCCCTGTCATCGATTGATTCTAAACATGTGGCAGAGGCATTACTCACAATTTTCACAAGGTTAGGCTTTCCCAATCAAATCTTGACTGATAATGGCTCTCAGTTCAAGGGGAAACTAACTGAAGAAGTTTTCAGGATCTTCCAGGCCAAACACTTCCATTGTAGTGTGTACCATCCCCAAGGGAACGGCCAAGTGGAAAGATTTAATGGCACGTTGATGTCGATCCTGAGAAAGTTGGCACACGAAAAAACCAGATACATGGGACCAGTACCTGCCCGCCGCCCTCTTTGCTTATCGGGAGGTAAACCATAGTTCAACCGGTATGGCCCCGGCAACGTTATTGTTTGGAAGGCCAATAAAAGGTCCAGTCGAAGCTCTGTTAAGAACGTGGACGGACGAAAAGGCAGAGGAAAATATTACATCCTCATACCAATATGTGAATGAGCTGACCACTCGTTTAAAAACTCGCTGGAAACTTCCCAATGAAAATTTGAAACAAGCCAGGAAGAAACATGCTGCCTATTATAACAGGAAGGCGAAAGACAGAGATTTGGCTGTGGGAGAGAAGGTACTGCTTCTTCTCCCCGGGAGTCAGAATAAGTTACAAATTGGATGGCAAGGTCCATATACAGTTCTAGAGAAGGTGTCTAGAACAAATTATAAGATAGATAAGAAGGGGAAAGAAAAAATCTATCATGTGAATCTCCTGAAGAAATATTTGGAAAGAGAACATCAGGAAGAGACACACTTGTTGACCTTGTCTATCGCCATGGAGATGAAAAAGGAACCACTTTCATCATTTGAATTTCCATTACACCCCTGTGAGACAGCAGCACAGGTGAAAATCAGTACACATTTAACGAAAACTCAGAAAGAGAGAGTGCAACAGGTTCTAGATAATCATACAGAGGTGTTAACAGACCGACCTGGGCATACAAACTTATTGGAATATGATATGAAACTGATAGACCCCACACCTGTCTGTATGAAACCATATTCGATTCCTTTTGCTAAGGAGAAAGCTTTGAAGGAAGAGATAGACTATTTGTTGAAGGAAGGAATTATTTCACACAGTGAATCTTCGTATAGTTCCGGTGTTGTACTCTTAAGGAAGCCCTCTGGAGAACATAGACTCTGTATAGATTACAGAAGACTGAATGCTATTACAGAAGGACAGGTGGATCCATTGCCGGATACAAATCAGCTGTTTGCCAGACTAAATAAAGCTAAATATTTCTCAAAAGTGGATCTGAGTAAAGGATACTATCAGATTCCAGTAAAGCCTGAGGTTAGACCATACCTAGCTTTTAGTGGCCCCTTAATGGGTCTGCCGAATAGAAGCGTAGCTGGCGGAAATCCTGTGGAAGTATGAGGAGATTCTCTGTAGCCAAATAACGCTGCAGGAATACAAAGATCCCAATCTTCAGGTTTCACTTGTGCCAGTCTACTTAACATCATGTTGAGGTTTCCATTAGCACGTTCCACGAGCCCATTTCCGGCCGGAGTATATGGCTTAGTGTGAATGTGTTGGGTCCTCAAGATCTTAACGATCTCATCCATCAACAGGTTTCGGTATGGAGATCCGTTATCCGTCAACACTTGTTGAGGGAATCCCAACCGAGTGAAAATCTGCACGAGGGCTTCTGCGACATGCTTGGCATCTGCGCATGTTAGCGGGATAGCTTCTGCCCATAAAGTGCATGTATCGACTAAGGTCAGGATGAACCTGTTCCTTCTTTTAGTCCTTTCTAAGGGCCCTAAAATGTCGATCACAACCCGTTCGAATGGTGTTCCCACTATTGGCATTTCACCCAAAGAGACTGGGGGTGCCCGTTGCTTGGGTGGCACACGTTGGCACTGGGCACAGGATTTAACATATCTGATAATATCAGTATTTACTCCTGGCCACCAATAATGAGTGGTTATCCGTTGGTTTGTGGCGTTCTGTCCCATATGTCCGCTGAAGGGAAGAGAGTGCCCCATTTCTAGGATTTGGCTTCTGTACTGTTTCGGTACTAAGAGCTGGTTGTAACCTTGGTCAGGCTTGCCCGTTCTGCGATAAAGTACGCCATCCTTAGAAAAAATGTCCCCGTGCTGTCTGGGTTCCTTAGCCATGGGCAGTTTCCTAAAGCAGGGTGCCAAAGTAGGGTCCTTGTATTGCGCTTCTTTAAGTTCCATGGGTAACAAATTAGGCGCAGGCTCCCGTTCCTTCTTGGTTTGCCCTCTTGTAGTTACTGCTGCCACAATCGGCTCTTCCGGTTTACCAATACACACGTATCTCCCGCCAAGTATGACTGGGTAGATGGGATCATCCATAACAGCCGCTTTGATCACGCCTCTGACAAAGTCAGAGTGGGTCTCCACCAATGCGATGGGAAGCGCTGTAGGTGCATCACTCTTATGAACTCCACAAAATTGGACGGTTTCTGCTGTCTCTTGACCGGGTTTAACCAGGTTTCTGGCAACAATGCAATCATACGAAAGCCCCGTGTCAAATAAACAAGAAGTTTGAGAACCGTTCAAAATAACAGTACCTCGCGTTGAGGGTCTATCCCCAACAGGTTGGGAATCACTGTCAATAATTCCGCCTTGCGAGACTGTTAATAAGCATCCGATGCGTTTCGGCTCGGTGTGCTCGGTCTGATCATATGTCCCGTGCTCAGGGGTTCTCCCTTTGCCACCTTGACCTTTCTGGCCACGCTGCCATGAAAGACGGTCGGGTTGATCAGACTGTTTGGGGTGGTTGGGGTACTTGTTTTTGTAGAACTTGGATTTTTTCAGGAGGGGGGTTTTGAGGTCCAGTTTCTCTGTGGTTATTCTGATTCGAAGCATGAGAAGGTTGATCTAGATTATTTTTTCGAAAATGCTCCTCTGTCGGTTTCCGCTTAGTGGCCGGTAGTTCAGCCAGCGCATTATGGTAACGCTCAGACTTCTCTAAGATGTCTTCAAGTTTTTCTGCTCCCTGCTCAGCTAGAAATCTCCGGGTATCTGCAGACAATGTGTTCTTTATTTGTTCTGTTAAAACAAATTCCTCAAGACCTTCGTAGGTAGAGGGGAGCTGCGAGAGTTCTAGGCACTTTGTCAGATAACCCTTCAAACGAGACGAGAACTGTTGAAAAGTTTCAGAATTCTCTTTCCGGCTGTTGCGAAACAGATGCAAAAATTTGCGAGCGTTCATTTCAAAGCGCTCCAGTAACGCTTTCTTCAACAGATCATAGTTGTCTTGTTGGCTGCTTTCCAGTTTGGCGTGAACATCATACGCAGAACTTTTCAAAGCCTGGGAAAGCTTCATGTTCCAACGCGACCTCTCTAAACCGTACAGAGTTGCAATTTTCTCAAATTTTTCTAGCCAAGTGTCAATCTTCTCGTTGGAACAAGGGAAAGACTCAAGCGGAAAAGACATAGCAGTGAGATGAGTAGATTGAGTATTAGAAGGATCAGTTAAGGAAGAATGAGGAGAAGACTCTCCATTGCTGGAGGTAGAGGCAGCACCACGACTTTGGAATTCTAGGGTTTTAAGAGCCAACTCATGCTGTCTCTCTTCCCTCTCCTTCTCATGTTGTCTCTCCTTCTCTCTTTCCTCATGCTGTCTCTCCTTCTCTTTCTCTCTTTCCTCATGCTGTCTCTCCTTCTCTCTTTCGTTCGCCCTGCGGATTTCCATTTCCTCGTCCATCTTCTTCTGCTGTAATAGCCGATCTTCCGCTTCTTTCCTCCTAGCTTCTTCTTTTTCCTCTTTGGCTTCAGCTGCTTTCCTCTCCGCATCGTATCTCTCAAGTTCGTCTCTGACAAACGCTTTCGCTTCCTCTCCTTCCAGTCCCTCCTCTCTCGCTTCGTCCCTGAGGAGTTGTCTAAGCTTTGCCCTCTCGGCCATATTATGTCAGTGACGGAGACTAGTGGAGAAAGAAAATAGGAAAAAGGATACACTGATTCCTACACTTACGAGAAATTACCAAATAAAAGATGATATACTTAACCCTGGGATACCTCCTCCAAAGTCAAATCTAACTATCGCTGCTATTATCGGCAATAAAGCACCTAATGCAAAACATACTACGCCAACTAAATGGTAGTTAAGATTTACTACCTGAAAAATAAGTTGCTACAGTGGAAAACACAATGATTATAGCAAAAATTAAAGAGAAAAATAATCCCTTAATTTTAAAATCCACTATAACTTCGCCCCTGAAGTCAGATCGGGTAAGGGAGGCAATTAATCTGGACGAAAGAGTCCGAAACGCACTCCTTAACTTAGTTCAAACACCGTTCTGCCTCAGTACAGAGTGAATGTTATACACTCACCACTTTACCAGCGTTTAGTATTACAAATGAACAGTTAACATATATTCCGACAAAATCCACCTGTAACTCAAATGTATATTATTCAAATGCTGTAGAAAAAAAAACTTATCAGTTTGTGTGGTCAGCACGCCCGAAAACAGATCGTTAGTCTAGGGGATAAATTATAGAAATAAAAACTCACAAGACAATCACACTTGTCGTGAAACATTCTAAATCCACATATATAAATTAAAAGGTAAATGTAAAGCCTAACACATAAATTCAATAAAAGGAAAGAGGGTAAAAGTACAGTGCTGTCACAATGGCGTACAAAAATCCCCCTTGTTTTCTACTTCGTCTGCAAAAATTGTTAACGTTTCACGTTGATAGTAAAGCCTACTGCATCACTACACGCTTTCTACAATAAAACGTGTGTACTGTATTTTATAAGAAAACCTTGAGCTAGGCACACTGCGTAATGACCTAAATTAATTACTTCCATTAACTTCCACTACGTTAACATAAACGGAAAGACAGATGACTTAGGATGAGAGAGGGAGGGCTGAAGCAGGAAACGCATGCAACACTAACACGCGTCTCGCGATATTACAAATTAATGCCTCCCTCCCCCCGAGCGAAGGCAGGAAAGC
>JAMPIV010009887.1:0-16972 GCA_024509875.1 Oreohelix idahoensis
TTTAAATTTGTATATTTGGGTTCCTTAGGACTTGCTGACAAAGAATATGTAAAACGTTACGCAAATAGTCTAGGAATTACCAAATTATAGCCAAAATAAAATAGTGGGGGTGCCTGACAGCATGAAATCATTTCTGCTCATAAAATTTTTTTATAACGTGTTTGAAAAAACATTACGTTACGGAAATAGCCTACCATGTTAACTCCTATTTGATTGGAGCGCAACAAATGTAAGGCTAAACACGATTAGTCGGACTATAAATACTATCTTTCGTTGTCAGGGGAAACGGGAGTAGGAGTACTTTTTTTTTGAAAAGCTGTGTAAACATGGCATGATTGGTTAGAGCTGCCAATATACTCAATTCAGGGCGTCTGTTCCGGGCCACATCTTGTAATAAACCTACTAAGAAACAGTGCGTTGAGCACCAGTGCATATTTTTCTAAATAAAAGCCTGGGACATCGGCCGATCGAAGTTGTGCTATATTCATTGCCATTCAACGTCACTGTGTATTATTTCCATGAATTGTGGTAGGTTTGAAATATTTGATATCTTTTTAAATGAAAATTGAATGTAAATTGATAATTATGTCTGTATATATGTGTGGTTCAGTAGCGAACATGAAGTAAAGCCTATAGTGCTCCAGCCTGAACAGAAGGTGTCGGAGGAAAGTAAAACTGCATAGAATGGCCAAACAGTACACTGACACCTAGATTATTGACTAGAAAGAAATAATGCTGGAACTGCAGAGGCGTAGTAACCATTAAGGAGGAATATACTGGTGTAAAGTATTTCAGATGAAGCTGACAGTTGGCCTAACGCTCTGAACTCAGTGTTTGTTATGTATTGTGCTCAGTGTAGAAATAGAGTATAAATTAGTTCTGAAGTAGGAGGTACAACCTTCTTGTTTCAGGGACCGTGGTCTTAAAGTTATTGAGCAGCACCTGGTCAGAGCTTTGCTGAATCCAGAGGCGGACAGCATACTCCTTGGTCCATATAGCAAACGGTGAGGTGTCTCCAGAATACAGGGGAGCAATCGAGCAGAGGAGTCTTTTCCTGTCGACATCACGAAAGATAAGCCTATAGGGCCAGCGGAGCTCAACATTATGTACCCCCAGCTTAAACTGACATTGTAAAATAAAATTAAGAGGGGAAATTAATTGTTTTAATGCCAGGAACTGAGAACATCTCCAATACTAGTTCCAACAGAAACAAACTCTTGAAGTCATGATGACTAATGCCAACATAGCTTAAAAAAAAACAAAACCAGTATTACCTCATATTACTACTACACAACTGACACACATAGGATACTATTAATAATATATGTCACTACAAGATTCATATTGATAAATTCTGTACATATAACTTGTAATTAAAATTGATTGTGATTCCTGGTTCACTTTGTATTTGAATCAGGACACATATACATTAATGACAGCACTGAATACATATTGATATTTGAAAATTTATCAGTGACTCATTTAAGATATTCTCATAGAGTGTTATATGTATGTGAGTGTCACAGTGTTGTCAAGTGTGGTGGAATAAATTAAATTGTTTATCTGTCTGTTGTTGTTGTGACTTACACTTCATCATATACATACCCTAGACATTTAACGTAGTCATCACAATATTCCAGAATAATTCTGACTGAGGTAGAAATATGTGGTAGCAAGTAAGGTCATCTATAATACACTACCCTTATTAGATATAGATACCTTCACAGCTGATCTCAGTCAGTACACTAAGTCCCCTATAAATATTTATATATCCCACTTTACCACAATGATGATGAATCTATAGACATTGTTATTGTAACAGCTTCCTTATTCCCGAATTATTGTAATCTCTCCCTTATTCCCATTGTAGAGCCAGTAATAATAATCCCTACACTTGGGAGATCATCGTCTCAGAAAGTTTAATTTATTTTCTGATTTAAAAAAAAGGTAAAGGTACTCCCATTGCAGATACTGTCGTAGGGGAGTGAAATGTTAGACTTCGCTATACTAAGTTCAGCAGCGAGAGATGGGGTAACCAGCTTCATTCCAGCGCTCTAACCCTTCGGTTAATCTGCTTCTTCTTCTTCTTCGTACACTCTCAGACGTCTACTTGAATGTTTTCAAAGACAGTATAGTCAGCTTGAGGCTGTTTGTATCTCCGTAGAGCTTTTCCACGAATGGAACTGATGTCGGTCTGTCAATCTGATACCAAACAAAACATGCATAGCAAAGTAAAGTCTTCAGCTCCGTAAAATATACACTCTACATTAGCGTCAATTGCGTCTACCGGTAGATCCAAGGCGATGATTTGGTAGATGTATAGATCATTCGCGGGTAAAATGAAATAATTTTTAAGCTAGTGACATTTCTGACTATCTCTCTGCCGCCGACTTTTAAAAACACATAATCCCTGGGATCAAGTGTACTTTTTACAGCCGAGTCTCCAATGAAAACTCACTATCTAGCTGACGAACATTAATTTTATTCGTGTACCGTGATATGAATACAATTTTGTTTTGTTTTTAATCTAATATATCTTTCTTTAAAATTATCATTTAGTTTGAATTTTCCACGCTCTGAACATGAAATTGCAGGCAGAAAATAGTTCAGCAGAAATGAAAGTTACGTATATCTATCTATCCCTTTCAGCCATTACTGACTATAGGAATGCGCCCCCCAAACGATGTCTCGATGGGGACGAGGTTGGGCGCTTGGATAAAGTGGCCTAGCTGTTGCGCAAAGCAGCATGGCTTTGTTGGTGTGTCCAGAGTAACGACGCGGCCGATGCACCACCACCCACCGAATTAAGAAAGAACTTTCAATCTGTCAATCATCACAGTGTCCGGACCGGGTACGTTTTCCCGTGTATATAGGCTTCTCTTATTCTAAACTCCAAATATTCTAAAACCTGAAAACAGATAAGATTTTGTCAAAGCAGATCTCTGAAGAGCTCAGTTTTTCTAAAGTAGATCACCATGCACCTGAGTTACCTACCACTGCTCTAAATCGAACCACTTTATTTGTTTAAAGCAGAGACAAAGGAACTCATTAAAATGTAAGCGTAGCATCAAAGTATCGCTCTGATCAGATAAGTTTCTTAAAAAAACAATAGATCAAAGTTAATATTTAATTATGTTAACTCATTTGTATGTATGCTTAATGACGCAGATCGTTGCTGATATATCTTCCTAGGAATAGGTAAGGTCTGCTTGTGTTAAGTAACGTATCACTAGTGACCTGTTTCATTTAAAATTATTCTGCAAATATTCAATGGGAGCTTCTTGGCGCTTTGGAAATGTTCGAGTTCACGGCCTAGAATGTCATGTTTTGATTTACCCTTCACCAAATGATTGCTTGTTGATAGCTCTACAGTGCAGGTTTTCTTCTCGTATCGTAAGGGTAGGAAGTGAGAGAACACCGAAAAACAAATGGGATAAGAGAACTGGATACATAAGTGAAAAGGATTAAAGATGGAATGGAAAGTCTTTGAACGGATGTCACTGGACAAGACGGCTTGGTATGAACGGATGTCACTGGACAAGACGGCTTGGTATGAACGGATGTCACTGGACAAGACGGCTTGGTATGAACGGATGTCACTGGACAAGACGGCTTGGTATGAACGGATGTCACTGGACACCTCGGCTTGGTATGAACGGATGTCACTGGACAAGACGGCTTGGTATGAACGGATGTCACTGGACAAGACGGTTTGGTATGAATCTATTGCAGATGTTATGCTCCTCGGGGAGCTGAAGTGTGAGAAATGAATGAACTAACTAATAAATGAATGAATGTTTTAATGAATGAATGATTGAAATGGTTGCCAGGTTTCATAAAGGGCTTCTCGCCAACGCTGCCTCACAGGGCTGTGTGTGGTTCTCATGGAAAGGGGGGGGGGGGGGGGGGGGGGGGCCCTCCCAGTACTGGCCATGAGGCAGACCTGCATATCAGCTCAAACGACGTGCACTGGCGCAGTCATCTCACTGCAATATTGGATGGACATGAGGTAAAGCTTACATTCAGGCGTCGGGTGGCAGGGAAAGCAAACCCGTAAAAATTGCGTGCTGAAATTGGATGTGTCGGGCCGAAAGATGCAGATATCGCAGCTCAGCTGTAAACTACGACACAACGTACATACCGCTCAAAAAAAAAAAAAGGCCAGCACGTAAGTGTGAGATATGGTCGAGCGAACGCAAACACAACCAATAAAGGGCTGAAAATTGATCGTTTATCCTAAGCTTCTTTTGGCTGGTACAAATGGCAGAGGAGTTCATTTAAACAAGCAAGAGAGTGCCTATGTTTGAATCCAAATTTTCTAGTTTTTTTTTTAACGGACACACACAGTTTATGAAAGAACGGGGCAGTGACATCAAGTGTTTAAAAAAAAAAAAAAAAAAGAATAATACAGCAGCGAGGAAGAAAGTTATACCCGTTCGTTAACATCTGATTCGGAGACGTTCATAAATTGAAAATAGGGACATGACACTAGGTGAAACTGCTGATGCCAGAATTCGTTCGTCCATCCTTCATTTTCTTGTGGCTCCTTATAGATCGTGGAACTACCACTGCAGCTGGCTTCCTAACAAAAATCCTGCTCCCAAAACATTCATGTGCTCAAGTAGCAGTGGCTTCTGTAGCAGTATGTTTTACGTGATGAGGCTGCTAACCCATGCCCAACTTCATATTAGTCGGCTGGTTTGACATGCCTGAGAGAGCAGATGTTCTATGTCCCCTGCAAGATCCCTGGGAGCTATGCAGGGCGACTATTCTTCTATTTGTATTTTATTTGACACTGTCTACGACAGGTCCATCTGTAACATCTTCACATTTCTAGAACAATCTCACACTTGAGCTTTCTCGATCGTGGGGAAGTACGTTAAATCGATAGACAGACATACACACCCTTAGCCTTTCGTTATATGCCATTAAGAATTTCTCTAATCACCCCTACCCTTTTGTATACCTTTGGAATATAATTTCTGGTTGCCTGAATTTAGCGCATCAGATCAGCAGTCCCTCTATAACATTTCCCAGTTTGATCTATTGTCACGTAGGGTTTATATTCATTTAATTTCCTACATCTTCTTCCTATTCGTTCACCCAAATTCTCTCTTTTATTATCTCTGTATTTCATTTTTTCCTGTATATTTTTCATCCATTCGTTTTGCGAATATTATTTTCATATAATTCGCAAACGTTACCTGTTTCTTTCTCAAAACTGAGAATCGCGCTAGGACGATATTACGTAGATGTCAGGGCTGCAGGGCGTCAGAAGGCGTGATAAGTCGGTTCGCTGAACATAGGACGTAGCAAATCGTCTACATTCTCACCGAGCGCGCGAGCTTCTTCTCGGCATAAGTCCCGGTGAGGTGTGATACTTTACATCTGCACCGGTCAGTATCCAGACATTTGTCTGGAAAATCCCAAACTGACATGGCGCTCACTTGGGCCATGGTCAGCTGTAGTGTGAAAACTGCCTGCAATGGAGTCAGGCTGTCTGGGATTTGAAACTGACACGCGTACATCGTGGTCAGTAGGTGACAGTTACGACACGCGTTAAGCGGACGTAAATGTTGGGAGTAGGGGAGATAATTTCGCTTGGCGAAGTAAGTTTGGGCCCTTTGTCTGATTTTAAGATATTGGCCAAGTTTGAAACTTTAATTTCATTCTCGCTCATAGACTCCACAGTAGATAGGTCGCTCGAAAACAGAATAGCTGTTAGCGAAGATCTCAGTTTGTTTCGGCAATTTGTCGAACTTCTAGACTTCCAGAAATATTTTCAGCATTTTTATTCTTAAGTTGTGCGACTACCTGTAATTCTGTGGTTGAGGTAATTAATATGATAGATATATAGATTTTGTGAGTGTTAAAGTGTTAAATCGCTTAATTCATTTTAATCTATTTCTTTAGCGCAGAAGAGAAATAAAGTGGTAGGCTATTATATTTTCTAGGGAAGCATTCAGTGGAAAGCAGAATAAAATTAAAATTTCTAGCTTATAACGGCAATTGTAGCTATTTATAAATTTAATTTAACTGCTAATACTCAGTCGAGTGTATTTTTCTAAAACTAACGTATAAACTCTAGAATCCAGCCTCATGAATGGTGACGGAATACGCACGTGTTCTTAATTTATGAGGATTGCTGATTTTTAAATATAACTTACGTCACGGGAAGTTTAAATGATAAGCAAAGCTCTCTGCTTGCAAGTTTAAATGTAAGTTTTAACCAGTACAGATTCTGTTTATTATATTATATGTGTTATTTTTCCTCCACACAGTGAAAGTTTTGGGGTGACCCTAACTTTACCAGCACCTAGTAGTAGTTTCCATACTTGTGAAGAAATAGACAGTCCTTATTTTGAACCACGTGGGTTTTTCTCAAGTAACACTGATCTGATGGTGCAAGTTATACAGAAATACTAATATCCCTATAACGGGTTGTCAAAGACTGTAATGATAAATACTGGACCTTGGAGCCAGCACTTAATTTCTTCTAGAAACTCTATATAATTTGCTGCCTGGTGGCGTGAATATTAACAATCATTTCCCGACTAGATTATATCTTGTGACAAATCTGTGGTGTGACTAAAGTGAATCCTATACTGAGGGAAGGCACCGACCTGACATTCATCATTTTTTTAGAAACCTACGCTATTGACACTGTGCTCTGCTAACTCCCGCGCCTGGAATAATTGTTAGGTGACTTAATCAGACATTTGAACAAATTTGCATACCCAAGTAGTCGTTCCCGGAGACTCCAAGTTAAATACGTCTTTTGGAACTGGGGACTTCTTGGCAGAAGACTGCATTTTTTGAGTCTGTGTGAAAATCTAAAATCAATGTGTTCCAAGAGGCAGCAAGCAAAGTCGTGAGTACAAGTATGAGAAGCCATGGCGGAATGAATGAGTGTACGCTGGTTTGAGTGATATTTTTCACTATTTTATCTTTGACACCCTGTTGCTGTCCTAATTTTTTTTCCAATCTGCATAATTTGTTGCTAAGGCTAGAGTTCTTGTGTTTTTGTCTTAGGTTAAATCAGATTTTTTTCAAACTCTGTGCATATAATTACGAGATAAAACAAAGACAACTCTTAGACTCAAACTCTATGTATCTGTGACTCGGGCGCCATCATCTGTTCTCTTAACGGGGCCGGGCTAAACCTAGAGTTAACACTATAACGGGGCTATCATCCTTGCAACATTTCCTTGATTTTTTATGACTATGTGTATATGTATTTTCCTTGATGTACTTTCTTTGATGTTGTGAGCCGATTTTCCTGATAATAAAATCGCTCTTGAACTTAATAATCGTGTTTGGTCAGCTCGTTCTAGATAATATATATATCATTGTTATAGTTTTCCCACGTCTGTGTGTTTACCTGTCGTCACGTGTATGTGCGTGCCTGTGAGTGATAGAAATATACGTAATATGTATATTGGTGTAGTCTGTCTGACGCTGTAACAACTGTTGTAGAAGATAGGTGAGAGAGAGAAGAATTCTTTTCGCTTTCAGAGACAGCCACTATATCAAATCTATCATCTCACGTGTGTGGAAATTCTATTACCTTTCACTAACTCTCACTGAGTCTATCACCTATTCAAACCTATTCAGAAGGGACCAAACCTAGTCTTAATTCTCCTATCGGAAATCTACGACATCTATCTTTGACCTCGGGAGGTTCGGTAAGTCCGCTGGGCAGACATATGTATGATTAGTCTTTTGTATGTCGTCATTTTGAATTGGCCTTCCCCTCTTTTCTCCCCCTTGGCGGCGGAATTCCTGGTTGTTTGTGATTTCAGTGATCCCTCTGTAACATCATCACATTTTGGCTTCCTAAGTATTGGGGAAGTACGCAAACTCGACTCGACAAACAAATGGATAGACACACCATTGACCTTTTTGAGAGAGAGCTAGAGAGAGAGAGAGAGAGATAGCTAGAGAGAGAGAGCTAGAGGGAGTGAGAGAGAGAGAGACATAGTGAGAGAGATCTACTTGTGCCATTAGTTTCGTAGAGTGTCACCAGCATCACATAATGCCTTCCCTTCGACTGTTCTGAATGTCATTTTTATGGCCATGTTCGCTTGAAAGGTATTGAAAGCATTTGTGATTTCTTGACACAGTTTCTTCATTTCTATTTTAATACGCTTAAAAATTGTTTCAAATTAACATTTGTTTAGAAAATTTGAATTCAGAACTGTAAAGTCAGATATAAAAATTCACAATTTCCAAAATTCGTTTACCGTTTTAAGACCTTCCGGAAACGACCGGTTGTACAAGTAACCACCCACACGACGAGAAGCTGGTCTGGAACAAAGGTAAAGTTAGTCAAAAAGCAGATACTGCCGTATGGAAGTGACGTGTTCGACTTCTGCTAGATTAAGTTTCCGCTTTATAGGGGTGGATAACCATTTTCCTTCCTTGCTCACTTCGCCTTCCCTATCTTACAAGCAGAGTCAGGTGCCCAATATTACAGCTGGGTAGACTAGAGCGTGACGCGACCTGGTTTCTAACCCGGTCCTTCGCCTACAGAAGGTAGTGCTCAAACTAAACTGACGTTTTTTAGTCTAGATCAGTGGTTCCCAAAGTGGGCGGTACCGCCCCCCTGGGGGCGTTGGGAGGATCCAAGGGGGTGAAACGGAAAAAAGGGGTCACTGGGGGCGTTTAGTAGTAAACAAGGGGTGTTTAGAAATACGGGATAGTTGAGGATATGACAGGCTAAATTCGATATATATTTGATAACTAAATGCATTACCCTATTTGAAAAATAAAGCAGTAGTGTTAGCGCAGGGAAAGCAGTTATAGATTTGAGAGACATCAATGAGGCAGGAACGAGATAGGAAAGATGCGGATGAGGGTATTACTAAGATCATTAAGCAAGGCATAGTTTCGTCTTTATGTGCCATCCTGAGCTCAAGTAACCATCGGTGATCATAAATTGTAATCAGGAACTACCGCGAAATCGGGGTTAACAAAACACCTATTGTCCATTAGGTCATTCCTGAAACGAACAATGAGAAGTCTGTGATTGGCTCACTAAGATTAAAACAGAATCACAAAACCTTTGGAAGGTGAAAACCACTCCTAAGAAGTGTTTACTAGTTTAATATTAACTTTGGAATTCGCGAGGTGTGTCTTAGTGTATTTCTTCTGACAGTAGACGAAATTAGAGACCTGCATGTGTTTCAGAAAGGACTGACTTTGCTTTGTTGCGGATTTTAATGTCTCAGTATTTACGAGGGCAAGTGGTAACGAGATATTCGCGGTACGTTAATAAAGTTAGTTGCTTATCCTTTACAGGAAGTGGCAATCAACCGCAGCTTTTATTGGCTGTTTGTGATTTTTCTAGACAATTTTTTTCATTCAGTAATTTGCCATTGCTTTCTGAACGGTACGGCGCTTATACCATTGGTACGTTAATAAACAAGAGAAAAGGTTCTTGGCAGTAGAAATCAGTCTTTGAACTTCTGAACTGGCTCTCTTACATGCCATCAGACTTTCATAAATCGACCGACGCGACGTACGTTTCCCATCTATTGCATCTTGGCGCTGCCTATGATCAAAACCAACAAACTTTCTCGGCTCTTCTTGTGAACAGGGATTTCAAATAAGCTTGTACTAGGTATCAAACTATTTCATCCTGTCGATTAGGTAAGTTTTCATATTTTTTCTTTTCTTGTACAGAGCTAGTATCAGTTTTACTAACACTAATTATTAATTAAGCAGATACATGTTGATATAGATTTGCTGTATATTGAATGTTGTTGTTTAGTCCATTATGTTATATCCTTTTAAATTTGTGCCCGGTAGCTCAACACAATATAGTTACGTCACTGGCTCCCAATCTTTAAATCTTAAGGCCTATCTTCACAAGTGAATTATTTTATATTATTTAATATTAAATAACTATTAGTATACTGTAAGAAATCATTATTGGGTTACTTCAGCCTTGTTGTGGCTGTTGCTGATTGTGTTTTTTTTTTTCTAATTGTTTTTTTTTCTCTCTAATTTATTGATTGCTATGGTTACGAAACTTTATTAAAAAGAAGAGTAAATTGGAAAGAACATTTGTGAGAACATTTCTGTAAAGCCACATTTAAATCACTTTTTGTTGCATACTTGAAGCATATTTTTCTAGCTGCAAAATTGTAAAATCAGTTCTTTGTACCAGAATCCAGAACAAATATGGCAAAAAAAGAATTGCAGATAATACAGCGTGGATTATCTGAATTATGGATTTATTTCAGTACTGGAATAACGAACAGCTGCCAATGTGTCTGTTTTGTGAGAGATCCTTTTCAAATGAGGCAATGAAACCTTCAAGACTTCTTGAACATTTGAAAAAAAATGCACTCTGATAAAGCAGACAAGAGCTTGGCAAATTTTCAGTTACTTCGTGAAAACTTTCAGAAACGGAAAACTGTTCGCAACATGTTTGCCAGCACTTTACAACAAAATTATGATGGTTTATGAGCTTCATACAACATTTCATTGATGATAGCTATAGCTGGAAAGCCTCACACAACTGGAGGTGTGAGTACAGTTATGCATAAGTCACCTGAACAAATAATTAAGGCTATTCCGCCCAGAAATACCTCTGTTCAAAGAAGAACAGACGAAATGGCTGAGAATGTTGAAGACACATTGTGAAACATACTTCGGACAACAGAATTTGCATTACAGTTGGAAGAGTCAACTTTGCCGGGCAACGAATCTTTACTTCTTGCGTGTGTTCGCTTCGTAAAAGATGAAAGCCTGGCTGCTCAGGAGTTCTTATTTGCAAGACAACTAGTTACAGATACCAAAAGGGAGTCAATCTGTCGTGTAGTTGAGCAATTTTTCAAAGAGAAGGACATTCCGCCTACTAACATTCTTGCTTGTGCAACAGATGTGGCACTATCAATGATAGGTTGCTACCGCGGGTTTATCTCTTTCTTTTAAAATAAGCTGTTCCTGGTATATTTACAATACCTTGTAATTCACAGACAATATCTTGTTGCAAAAAATGTAAGTGATTGGCTTCACAAATCATTAAATACTGTTGTAACAGCGATTAATAGAATTAAGTCCCATGCTCTGAATTCTATACTATTTCGAGAGCTTTGTACTGAGAATGATGAACAATTTGAACGCTTGCTAGTGCACACAAAAGTCAGATGGCTCTCAAAAGGAGATTGTCTGAGACGCTTTTATGCTCTTTTTGAAACTGGTAGAATTCTTTAAAGACTCGCATGCTTTGCTCAGTACAGAACTAACGAACATCAGGCATGACATTGCATATTTGTCAGATTTATTCACAAAGTTTAACGACATAAATCTGCAACTGCAAGGAAATTATATTAATCTTATGAAAGCCAAATCTGTCGTCTCCATGTTTCTGGCCAAATTAACGCTATTCAAACGTAATATTGGCCGTCGCGAGCTAATCCAATTTCCCAGCCTCTTAGAGTTGGAAGAGAAAGACAAAATACCAGAGGATAATCTTCAAGTATATTGTGCACATCTAGATATGCTGCATGAAGACATGTCTCAGGGGTTTCAGGATCTTCTTTTGATTACTATTCCAGATTGGATAATAAATCCATTCCTGGACACGTGCAGTGAGGAACTAGGAAGGATGGAAGAGGAACTGATATCGCTGCAAAATGACGTTGAGCTTAAGCCAATGTTCAAAAAAATCGTGTCAAGACTTTCAGTTGCAGAAAGAAGTCTCTGAACGCTACCCTGCTGTGTGGGGGAAAGGTTAAGATGTTCTGTATTGCTTTTCCAACATCGTATTTAGTAGAGCGCGGTTTCGGCGCGCTTGTCCAACTTCTTTCGAAGCAGAGAAACAGACTGCAAATTACTGAACGTGGGATCCGAGACTCCTTCTGAGTAACTTTCAGCCTGATGTTGAGAAGCTGAAATCACAGCACCAGGAACATCCATCTCACTGAAGTTAAAAGAACAATGAAGTAGGTTTGTTACTAATATATTCTCGTATGCTTCCGTTTGTAATACTGGATTAGGTCATTAAGTTTATCTTTTTAAATTAAATTAATAAATAATCGTATCTATAGCTTTATATTACATGTAATAAATAAAGCGATTAGTTGTCACTGTTTTGAATTAGCAGTTGTTTTTATCTTTCACTCTTTATAGTTTTTTATGTACTATGGGGAAATGTAGAGGGTGCTGAGGACATGTCCTGGGAGCCAAGGGGGCGGTGACGCGAAAAAGTTTGGGAAACACAGGTCTAGATGGTTTTTGTGAAGTTGCATATCATTCAGTAATATATTTTTACTAGCAATAACCCGTCAGACTTGACGGGTTTTTAATTATAGTGTGCAGTTTCCGTTCCCGGATGAGCAGATAGAAGTACATTCTTGGAGTTTTTTCGCGTGACAAATGGGAAAATTGTATTTGAGATGATTCGTCGAGCCGACATGCATGACGTTTAAAAGTCTTGCGCTGTTATGTGATGGCGTGGGTAGTGTATATTTGATGTTAGCATTGAGTCGGTGTGTCTGCCAGATGGTAGCAGGTATCAAAGTGTTCAGTGTATTTATTACAGGATCCCAAAGGAACTGACATAGATTTGAATGAAAACATTATACGTCGATCGATATATGTGAAACATGTATTAAACTTATGACGGAAAATGTGCCTGTCATCCAGGAATTAGATGGGAATATATTCTGTATGCCAATCATTATGCCATTCATTATGCCATGATATAAATGAAGGAATAATTTATGCTCTACAAAAGATGGTGTGTGTAAGGAAGATGTCTCACTTATGATAAATAGGATATATATATATATATATATATATATATATATATATAATATATATATATATATATATATATATATATATATATATATATATATATATATATATATATATATATATACATACATATACATATACATATACATATATATGAATACATATATATGAACACATATATATATATATATATGAACACTAGAGGTCAGCGAGAACAGTTCAAACAACCAACTCTGTAACAATTATGTGATTAAAACTCGTGTTGTTCGATCCAAAACATTTAATACAGCAACATTTGAAACGCACACTCGCCCTAAGCGATACCGTTCAGGAAAATTGCTTTGACAGTTACGATCTGTATCGTGTTATGTCACGCGAGGGTACGAAAAGTCACGCTGATTGGCTCTTATTTATTTAGAACTAATAACGAAATGAAAATGGAAGTTACTTTAAGTAACGTTGGTCATCCTATTTTACAATAAATCTCAGTAATAAGCTCAAGAAGCAGACCCCAATATGGAAAGAAAAAAAAAAAAGGTTGTAAGACCACATGACAGATCTGTATAATTACCCATGCAAGTAGATAGAACACAGTATAAATATTATTCTTTAATTTTGAACACCCTCATTTGTCAGCCGTGCATGAAAGAAAATCATGAGGAGCGGGGATAAGAAATTATTGAAGGAAACGATGAAACAGAAAGAAAGAAGAAAAATTTCGACATGGAACGTTAAGTGGCAAGTGAAGAGAAGTATGTTGCAGCTGATATTAATGATAATCATAAGACGAGTAAACAACAAGTAAAAATAATAATTGGAATATGATCAAGAAAATAGCATGGTTGAGCAATGACCATGATAACTGTAGTCGCAATAAATTATCATTAACCAATCAAACAATCAAACGCCCGAAGATGTTTATCGAATTACTCTCGTTTAGTGATCATTATTTATGAGCTTACATCCTCTCGTAGATTCCATGCCGGATATGTGGGCTTTGACATTTCTGCACAGTCTTCTGTGTTTTCAATTGGGTACCAGAGTAACTCTGGGAAGGTTAAAGGTCGCCGGCGTGATGCTGACCACATCACCCCTAGTGTGTCGATGGTCAAGAAAATATGGGCCTAACACCATATTCCCAATATGCCTCAATGGGCGTGTAACGGGATCCTTTCTGTGTTTTACTGCGTTTCGTTTCGCGTTTATGCGTGTTATATGGGTTTGAATCTGTGCGGAAGATCAGAACATTGCAGTATTCCCCATATTGGTTAACGCATGAAGAAGGAGAAAGTAAGAAAGGTATAACTCAGCATTTTGAAAATTTGTTTTAGAAACATGGAATAGTATGAATCTTCAAGACATTTTCATTCTCACGCGGTAGCTGGATAGAACATCGACTTATTTTTCATTACCCAAGAATTAACAGTGATCCACTGGCTCCACGGGAAGCGTATCATGCAGAGACTTTTAAAAGGGTAATCTTTGAAAAGATGTTCCTAACTGATTTTATACCACCAGATGGGTTATTACAGAATGTCGAACTGTTAGAGATGTGGCTGATGGAAATTTCTAACGATGTGTAAATCCACAAGCCGTTGCCGAAAACAACCTGGAGGAGCAGGTTACCACACAACGATCTCACTAGCCACCTCGAATAAATAGATGAATAATTAATTACTTCTACTTTACCTAATAACACAGTGCCCTGTCACAACATTTTTTTCCCCCCGCTCTTTCACAATTAGGTAGAATTTTGTTGGGGTCGGTCTTCTATTGGTTCCCTATATTTGTTACCACGATTCTTGCTTAGCGTCACTTCTTTCTTGGCGGTATCGTCTACTTTCTTAAACGGCATCCATATTTTCAACTGCCCAATATAACTGTTATTATGTATTCAACTTTTACCGTACAAATATTGTCTATTATTTCCACGCGTAATTCCCGGGGAAAGGGGGGGGGGGTCTCATGAGATAAACGAAGAACGGGACTACTGATCCCTCAGGTAAATTGTAAAAGGTGACTAATATGAGGTTGTACAGGAGGCTGCCAACCTCATCATGTCAAATAGGTTGTCACAGAGTCCACCTCTGCAGGAGCATGTGAATGTTTGGTGCAAGCTTGCTACAAAGAGGCAAGCTATAACGTTGGCTCTATGCTCCGTAGGGAGCGAAAAGGAAAATGATGATGAAGATGAATATAAACTGTTATTATTTATTCACTTGTTATATGGGAGCCGCGGTAGCGCAGTGGTTAGCGCACTGGCTTCCTAGCTCGGAGGTCCTTGGTTCAATCCCCAGGTGAAGTGGGATTTTTTTTTAGGCCGCAAACGGCTCCGGGGTCGACCCAGCCTCATGAATTGGGGTACAGAGCAGCTTCTGGGAAGGTTAAAGGCGGCTGGCGTGAATGCTGACCACATCATCCGTAGTGTGTCGATGGTCAAGAAAATATTCTTCTTCTTCCTCGTTCGTCCTGAAAAGGACGTTGGTTGCGTTGTGTTGTTCACAGCGTAGCTGCGATATTTACGCCTTTCGGCCGACACATCCGACTTCAGCACGGCATTTTTTGGGACCGGGTTTGCCTTCCCTCTTCGATCCCTACTCTCTCAGCCAGACTGCAGTGATGCAGCCTGTTTCCAGGACCACCACTTGGAGGTGGAGTATGGTCTTGGTCAGCTCTGGTTCGCTGACCCTGACGCAAGCAGTCAAGCTATGAGTCGCTGACTGCATTCATCTCGTTTGCTGCGTCTTCGGTCCCGTCAAGAAAATATGAGCCTTACACTATATTCCCAATATGCCTCAATGGGCGTGTAACGGGATCCTTTACCTTAACCTGTTATATAACTTATTATCATGTACTCAGTTTTATATTATATGTAACTATTATAAGTTATTATTCTTTTCTATATGTAACCGGTTTTTTTTCTTCATATTTACCTATACATTATCGATTCTTTGTTTTTTTTACCCATAGCATCACACGAAGGGCCGTAAATCATATTTCTGTGTAGCTTTTAATGTTCATTCGCCTCACATTATTAATATAATTATTAAAGCGTTTTAGCCACATACAACTGTTATTACGTAGTTGCCTCTCTATTTACTGTTGCGTATTAGCGCCTCCTTCCCCCCTCCCCCATGCAACTGTTGTTTTTGTATCTAACGTATAGTAACTGTTATTATGTATTAACCCATATACAACTGTTATTACATAGTTGCCTCTATTTACTAATGCATATAAGCGCCCCCCACCCCCAACTGTTATTTTTGTATTTATCGTATAGTAACTGTTATTACATAGTTGCGTCTCTATTTACTAATGCGTATTAGCGCCCCCCATACAATTGTTATTTTTTTATCTATCATATAGCAGCTGTTATTATGTATTAACCCCTATACAACTGTGATTTTGTAGTTGCCTCTCTATTTACTTTTGCGTATTAGCGACCCCCCCCCCCCCCCTACAACTCTCATTATGTATTAACCCCTACAACTGTTATAATGTAACTCAGTTCTCTGTAACTAGGACTGGCCTTAGGCCGATTAAACCTAGTTGACACAGACGGGCCCCGCGCTGACAGGGAATACCACACCCGTGCTCCCACCTCCTGCTTTGAAAAAAACATCCAGAACAAAGAATATTTCAAATTAGGTATCAGGAATATATGTTATAATTTGTATTTAAAATAAAACAATATCTTTTTTTTTATTAGGTGTATTTTGACACAAAACAGTTACAATAAAACTATAATCTTAAGTCCGGGGAGAGGTGGGGGTCTATCAGAATGGTCCCAAGCGGGTTACTGCAGTTAGTAAGGTCGACCTTGTTTGTAACTTATTTCTCATGCTATTTTTAGGATTCATTAGCCCCACAACCTTTCACAAAACTTTTATCGCAATCTTCCATATTTGTTTTTCTTTTTCCATAGCATATTTAGTGCCTGTTTTATTTCCTCATTTGTCTGTCATTCTGGGAGCTTATCTTTTCAAACATTTACCGTAACATGCTAACATGCAAACTCACATACACATCTACACACGCAAATGCGCTGACAGGCACACTTGCATATATACTCATATACACGCAAACGCACTGACAGGCACACTTGCAGATATACTTGTATACACATCCACACACGCAGACGCGCTGCCTGCACTCAGACCGAGATCACCAACAAACAACAACCAACACACAAAGAAAAACA
>JAMPIV010009888.1:0-54678 GCA_024509875.1 Oreohelix idahoensis
TTGTCTGGTCGGCGAACGGATGAAACATGGTGTGAGCTTGGTGAAACAACCAAACACTCAACCCAGTCAGTCTTATGTGTGGCATCACACTGAAGCATGTTGCCTACCCTGATGAATGGTTGTTTACATGTCTATAATGACGGATCTGCATTTGAGGGCCACCATCAAGCAGGTTGGAGTTACATATGTTACCCAGATGGATCCTCCGATGAGCTGTTTGATGCATGCGGGGGAGTTTTGCTCCTAACTTCGAAGCTGAAATCATTGACGGAAACATGTCCATACTGAAAGACTGTTTCGATGCCTTTCCTCCAAAGGCTCAAAACATCTTCATTTTTTTACTGACTCAATGTCTGTCCCTTCAGGCTTTGGAAGGCTTTAGCCAATTAATCCTAAGATGATGATCAGCTTATCACTTAATATGCATCTGAATAGTTATGCAGTGGTTCCCCTGGTCACTTCAAATACACCAGGTTAAAGACAGAGCAGACGATTAGAAAAGAAAGGACAAGGACAAGAAAGCCACTCATAGCAACAACTCTCCCAAATAGCCAAATCACTCATACGAACAAGCAAACAAAGAACACTTGGGGCTGAAACAGATGGGCCTATGGGAAACACGGGAGTGGGTTTATTGACATATATCCTAAATGACAAAATTTGGCACATCTTAACAAGGAGTGGACCAGAGCACCATTTTTAAGCTCAGAACACAACACATACCACTCAACAGTCACTTGAAAAACAGAATCCAACCACAAAAACACTCTCCAGGTGCCAGCTGTTGTTAACTTCCCTTTTATTAACATAACTGGTTGACTACCTCCTATTTGGAGTGACCTGCACTTGTTGATGTTATGGAAATGCTCCTTCCTCTGAGGCCAGATTTTAAGTAGAATACACCTTGTTATGGAGAAGCCAAAACAACTTGCGGAAAACATGCAAGATATCACTACATGGCATTTGGGCCAAAGGGCGAGAAGCCCAAATTCCGCTGGATCGTTTTTTACAATATCTATTTTATAACGCAAGGGCAACAATGCTTGAAATTTATAGTCACTTTTCTCGGTAAGCATTTGTCTTCTCGCGTTGGTATCGAATGCAGTTAACTTTTGAGCTGTGGTCATTTTGCGCTGGACTGCGCATGACTTGTCTTGCTTTTTGGTCGATCGGTTTCCGCCCACCACTAGTGGAGTGAGCGATTTGGAATGGCGAAAGAGATGCCTCGTTGAAGAGGGGATCTCCGCTATTTTTTGTTCTGTCAGGGATGTGTAGTCCTCTTATGGATATTTCGTTTATTCGGGATAATACCTCTAGTGTATTTGCACATGCCGGGAGGCGTGATATTTCTGTATTTCTTGAAAGCAAGGTAAATTGACTTTTTCATTAACTCTATCGATTTTGGGTCGTGAGCGATTTCGATTCATAGCCTGTCTTCGAAAGTCGTCGTCACGAGATGTTTTTTCCCAGCTCACATGTCGCTGCATTGTACTGCATCGGTTGATGCATGTACCAAGGACCATTACTTGCTACTTTGTTAAATGAACTAGGTTTGGAAAACCTTTATTATCTAGAGGATATTTTTGAGGACATTATTTATACTTCGGCAGACGTGTCTGTCTTGCTGAAGTCAGACTAAGGAGAGTGAACTGATCTCATACATCTGGTTATCTCCTGGCTGTTATAGAAAAGGATGGAGTTTTCACCTGACTACATTTACAGCACTATGAAATATAACATGCATCTGACTCATCATTGTAATGCTGTCTACCGTCTATTGCTGTATTGAATGTTGCTGTGATAATGACTGTTTGATGTGCCTACATATTCGCGTAACCATTTTGTCACTGTGGCGTCCACAATAAATAATGAAGAAAAACGTCAACGGCTGTTACAAGAATCATTGACTTTATACGTCGTGAGTTTACTGACGTCCTATGTGGATTGCCCTGTTATTTTTGTATGAACATTGTTTTGATGAACACATCTGCACACCACACAAAACCAGACATGCGGATACCATCCATCATCATATGGCATCACGCATCATTTGGTGGCCATAAGCTGGTTTGATTCTGGTACTAGCAAACACGGGGTCCCTTACCCACTTCATTTTCAACAAGAATTCATCATCATCCTTCAAGAAATTAACATTCTTCAATACAGTCAACATCTTCAAAATTTTCAAAGTACTCGGCGTTGCCCGGTAAAAGTCAAAATTTCAACTTTTTGACGGAAACAAGAATTTGACAGTACCGGCGTTGTTACATGTTGCCGGATAACTCGGACTGCTGTTATCTTTTACGCAAGTCAAGCAAGTTGCTGCTGTCAAGGTTCCAGTGCTGTCGTTTTTTGAGAAGGTCAAGTGCCGGTTGAAACGGGTTGTTTTCTGAAGAAGGCCAAGTACCGATTTCCATCAACTTACTTTTGGATTAGAAGGTCAAGTGCCGAAACAACTCAACACACAGTATTTCAGAAGCTCTTGTACCATCGTGTTAGCAGTGGAAGCAGTTCAGATGTGCCATCATCGTTGGAGCTTCGCTCTTTAGGACGTTGATTGACATCCGTTTTTCTGCTGTTCTACGATTGGAAGCCTATAAGTTAAGTGGCCTGTTTGTATGTAAACTGTGCCCTTATACTTCTGCTGAGTCTTCTGTGTATCATCTCATTCTATATGTTATATGTTTATATGTTATTTGTATATTTATATGTTTATATTTCAGCGGGTTCTCGGTTGGGTGGTGTCTCCGTTAGATTATGCCACGTCATAGAGGTCGTCTATTGTGAGCGTTTTCTGTAGGGTTTGCAAATTTCCGATACTGGAATTTGCTAAGCGACTTCTGTTGCTATTTATGTTAGCTGTGATGACATGTTTTAATATTGTTTTCGTTATTATTTCACATTCTTTAGTTTTGTTTTGATTTGTTTGTATTTGTTAGCCTACTCTTGTCTATAATTTAGTTTCATACAACATTTTTGTTTATACACTGTGGTGTCATGTATTTTGTTTAATTATAGCGCAGATATCGTCACATTTTTTGTGATATTTCATTAATTTCTGCTTTATTTTAGTTGATTTCTGCGAACGTTTTTGTATTGTTGCTGATCTTTGTTATTGTTTACATTGTTATTGTTTACATTGTTTGTATTGTTTACATTTTCAATGTTTACATTCTGCATGTGTTTACATAGTCATTGTTTACAGTTATAGTAATTAGTTAATGGGCTATGCTAATGCACTGTTACTACTACACTGATGATAAATGAATGATGAATAGTGTCGTGCACTATTGAATGAGAAGTGCACTTATGATCAAGAATTGATTGTTGATATTTCATATACAAGTTCTTTGATTGGAGACTTGTTTCCCACAGAGACTGGGATAATATAAGGTGATGTGAATATACAAGTGCTTAATTAAGACTTGTTACACTTAGGTTTGAAATAAATTAGTTAATTATTTCAGGTTTTGGACTTATATATTACTCATCATGTCTACATTTGAGCACTTTATTGAGCAGGGTAAATTGCTTGGGAAGACTGGTGATAAGTTAGAAGAATTTGCAACTGCTCGATATGATAAAGCAATGGAAGCTGAGCAAAAGAAACTGCATATGGAAGCTGAACAAAAGAAACTGCAGATGCAGGTGGATGAAAAGAGATTCCAAATGGAAATGGAAAAACAAAAAAGGGAATCAGAAGCTGAGGAGAGAAAACTCCAGCTACAGCTAGAGGCTGAGAATAAAAGACTTGAAAAAGAAGCTGAGAATAAAAGACTTGAAAAAGAAGCTGAAAATAAAAGACTTGAAAAAGAAGCTGAAAATGAAAGACTTCAAATGCAGGCTCAAGCTGAAGAAAGGAAGTTACAAAGAGAGGCTGATGAGAGGAAAGCAAAAATGGAACATGAAGAAAAACTCTTAGCTTTAGAGTTGGAGAAATTGAAATTGACGAGCATGAGTAATGGTAATGATTCAAACAAGGGTTCATCTTCTGGGAAGGCTAATAATGATACTTTTAAGATTAAGTTACCAACATTTAGTCCTTCCAGTGATGACATAATGTTCTATCTGGACAGATTTGAACAAGCATGTACAGCTCATAACATAGACAAAGCAAAATATGTTTATCAGTTATCAGGGATACTGACAGGTAAAGCTCTAAGTATATTAAATATTGTGGATGAACCTGACAAGAACAATTATGAGGTTGTCAGGGCCGCTTTGTTAAAGAAATATCAGCTTAACGAAGACGGCTATCGTCTACAATTTAAAAACATGTTACCTGAAAATGGAGTTGAATTCTCCGAGTTTATTGCAAGAATACGCATTACTTTCTCACGATGGGTTGAACTATCTAAGACGAAAAAAAAACTTATGAAGGACTTATGGACTTAATACTTAGAGACAAAGTCATGTCGTCTGTCAATGAGTCTTTCCTTGCTTTCCTTCATGAACGTAAACCTAAAACAATAAAAGAAATGGAAGATTTCTGTTGCCTATACGTAACTGCGCACCCACACATAACCATGGGTAACTCTAAGGTGAAAGAAGGTTTACCAGTTGCTTCGGCAGCTCCGTATGGCCAAAACTTTGCTCGTAGATCCCAACAAAATTTTGATAGAAAGAGTAGCGGTAATTTCTGTCAAAATCATGGAAACCAATTTCATGGTGATTCTTCTTCGAAGAATTGGAGACAACCTGATAGTACTCGTTACTATCACCCTAATAATTATAAGCATTTCAAAAGAGGATATGGTAATAGAGGGTATTCCTGCCGAAGACCTCAGAACCAAACAAATAGATGTTCGCATCAATGTGAACATGATAGTAATCGTGGAAACTGGAATTCGAACCAGGATAACAATTACAATAGAGACAATAATAACTGCAGAGATAATAATAACTCTGATAACTTCAGAGGTCATAATAGTCGGGGTAGATCTCAACACAAAAAAAAGAGATATCAGCAGGCTAATGCTGTACAACAGGAAACTGAGGGAGCCTGTAATCATGTTGTTGATAGTAATAAAAACTTTGACGCTGTCACTGGTTCTGCTTTTGACTTTGAGAGAGCAAACAAATGCCCCCAATGCAGTACTTTATTCGAACCGGGTACCATAACTACTTTGAGTTGTGGTCACCCACTTCCCGCTCTTCCTGCTGCTGTTGCGCATGACGGGAGGGGTTCTTTAATTCTACATAAGGGTCTTGTTAATGATACTCCGGTCTCACTACTTTTCGATTCCGGATGCACCACTATTGGTGTTCGACAATCGCTTGTAGATCCATCTTGTGCTACAGGAAGGGTTATTAAATGTGTCACATTTGGCGGCACTCTAGCAAAATATCCTACTGCTGTAATTCGCATTGCCACTCCTTTCTTTACTGGAGATGTGCATGCTTGTCTCTTACCTAATCCTATTGCGGACCTTATTATTGGTCGTATTCACGGAGTTAGGGAGTGTACCCCACAGCCTGATTTGCTGCTTGGGTAAGATAATAACATTGCAAAGCCTAACAAAGTGCCAGTAGTTACAAGTGCACAAGCTCTACAAAAACCACCGTGACTTCACTTGAACTAGTGATAATGAAGTTGATAGCCAAGATAGTCTACTTTGTATATCACTCGTGGACTCTTTCATAAAAATTGCAAGGAAGAAGATTCCTTCTTTTAAAAAAATTCTTCGTTCGTGCGAAGAATAGAAAGGTGATCCGAATTCAGGATTACAAATAGATAAATCTTGGATATGCAAAATGAGAAACGGCCCCGTACTTGTACGATTTATGGTTGACAAGATTGTGACTACGTCGGCACATTCGCAAATTCTTGTTCGCCAAGTGCATGGAGAGTGCAAATAAATTGCAACTATGCTCATGACTCGGGATTGGTGCTGGGACATCTGGGTTTGTGCCCCCGTACGATAGTCGAGAGTCCTTGCGGCTTTTCTTATGGCCTTTTCGTCAATAAGGACATCGTATTTTCTGACGATCATGGCAAAGGTAAGTCAGGAGGTCAAATCTAGAGGACCACGACATGCTGCGGCCTATCCAAGGCTGCATGACATTCTTTTTCGGCCGTTTCAGAAAATTGGCCATTGATATTTATTGGCCCTTTTAAGGTAAGGTCGGCCAGTGGAACATCAGTTTATCCTTACATGTGTCGATATGTGCACACGTTGGCCAGAGGCTATTCCTCTTAAGAGCATATCTACTACAGATATCGCATATGGCTCTTTGGTTGATAATTTTCTCGCTTGGGTTTCCCAGAGATATATTTGTCAGACCATGGCATCTCAACTCATATCTTGACACTATGTCACAAGGTAAATGTCTACCTATTCATATTGAAACGATCTCTCAGTAGAATCTACCTTCATCTGTTTATAATGTGGATCGTTGAGCGGTCTGAATAGAACGCTCAAGACTATGCTTGGTTAGATATTCTGAAGATCATCCACAAGATGTGGGGACAGGGTTTTTACCCGCGAGCTCTCTTTGCCTATAGAGAAGTCCCTAATGAACACACAGGATTTTCTCCCTTCGAACTTGTCTTTGGCGCGCGTCCACGCGGCCCTATGTCTTTATTACACGATCTCATCACTGCCGATGATATTAGCGATGAAACTCAATCCTCATATGAGTATGTCATTGCTCTTAGACAAAAGATCATTGAGGCATGTTAGCTAGCAACTGCTTCATCAGAAATTGCTAAAGAGAAGGCAAGACAGTTTGCTAACAAGAATAGATGTCTACGACAACTTTGTCCAGGTGACAAAGCATTCGTCCTACTCCCCAGTAGGGAAAATAGACTTCTTATTGCATGGAAAGGTCCGTATGCAATAGTCTCTCGGATTTCCGATGTTGACTATGTGGTCGATATTGATGGAAAGCATAAAACTTTCCACATAAACATGCTTTCGGAATTTCACGAACGTCCGGACTATTTGCTGCCTATTTTCCAGGCAACGGATGATGCTCCTGCACCTCACGGTCATTATTAATCCCTGTCTGTCATACAGGATGAGGAATCTACCTTCTCAGATGTCAAGCTTCCCCTTCCAGTGGTTCCATTACATTCCACGGAATCTTGGAAAAACGTTTCTGTTTCTCCTAATCTTTCTGGTGACGAACATCGACAAGTCTCGTCGATGTTACAAACATTTCAGGATGTTCTCACTGACCCATTGCCTGGACACATCAGAGAGTCATAGTAGAACATGACATAATTCTTACCGACCAACTAATCCAATTAGGGTTAGGACGTATCCTATTCTTTATACACTTTCAGTTCGCATGTGGAAAAAGGGAATTGGATGAAATGGATTCAATTAAATATACATTGAACCATCGACTTCACCATATTCTTCTCCCATGGTTATTGTCGGGAAGAAGGAATATAAGACCCTTACGGACTTTGCGTTTTGATTATCGCATAATTGAAATCAGGTCTCCAAAGTTCGACGCAGAAACCGGATGCCTGTGTTTAAGAAGATCTACTGATTAGACTTTCTAATTCTAGATTCTTCACTAAACTTGACTTGTCTAAAGGTTATTGGCAAGTGCCTTTAGCAGAGCATGCCAAACCTCTTACTGCTTTTTCTACACCTAGGGGTCTATTTCAATGGAATGTTCTGCCTTTTGGTCTCATGAACGCCCCTGCCACTTTCGTTCGCATGATGCGTCGAATTCTGTCACATCGTTCGGATGTCATCGCATACTTAGATGACATCTGTCTCTTCAGTGATACCTGGGAAGATCACTATTTAGGGTTATATGACTTACTGTCCACTCTACGTGAGAATAATTTGACAGCAAAACCTTCTAAAGCTTTTGTTGGTTTTGGTGCAATCTCTTTCCTGGGTCATCGTGTTGGTCATGGTCTCTTGAAGACAGAAGACCACAATACTTCCAAAATACTGAACATCTCTGTTCCTAAAACGAAGAAACAAGTTAGGAGTCTCTTAGGTTTAATTCAATTTTATGGGAGATTTATTCCAAATTTATCTTCGATCATGGCACCTCTATCAACATTGTTGAAGAAAGGTTCGCCTAATCTGGTCCGTTGGTCTGAAGAATGCCAATCTTCACTAGACCAAATCAAGAATATAGTTTCTTCTCCTCCCATCTTAAGATTACCTACTCTTGATAGGACTTTTGTTCTTCGGAGTGATGCTTCATCCACTGGGATTGGAGCAGCACTGATGCAAGAATATGCAAATACTCTGCATCCTGTTACTGTACATCTTCTATGAATAACTAAATGCGGGCAGAGAGGAAACTACTCGGTTTTAGGGAGGGGGGGGGGGGGGGGGGGGTGGGGACCGTGAGTTTGTTCAGCGATGGTTTGGTCAATTTCTAAAGCTACAAACATTCCTCCTGGGCGCACATGTCATTGCTAGAGGACTGATTCAGAAAGCTCTACAGCTATTCAGACTAAGAATTTGAAGAGTTCGAGATCCACTCGATATGCTATAGCTCTTCAACCTTTTCACTTCACGGTACGAGCTATCCGTGGTGCGGATAATGTGATGGCTGACATTTTGTCTAGATGCCCACATGACTCCAACTAATACTTCTGTCCTATATTTCCATATAGTACTTATGTCATTACATGTCAAAGACTTTACTATTTAAATTTTCCTATTAGATTTGTACATCCATTTTTAAAGACAATATTAGAGTATGCTGTTTAATGATGATTATGGTAACTTGCATACGTATATTGTGTTTACATGCTAACGTGATGTGTGTTGGTGACACCTCCCCGATGTGAATATTTTTTGAGACATATTTATTTTTCTGTTGAGGTATATCCTCACCAGACACTCTATAATTAGCCTCATGTTAGGCAATTTAATTAATTCTCAGCGCATAATTCATGCGTTTTGAGCCGCTTATCGCATGCTCTTTGATATTTAAAAAAAAAAATATGTTCCACATTTTTTTTTTATCGGGAGGAGGTGGTGATATGTTGCGTGATAAATTCTCGCAACATCGTTTTTTACAATATCTATTTTATAACGCAAGGGCAACAACTGCTTGAAATTTATAGTCACTTTTCTCGGTAAGCATTTGTCTTCTCGCGTTGGTATCGAATGCAGTTAAGTTTTGAGCTGTGGTCATTTTGCGCTGGACTGCGCATGACTTGTCTTGCTTTTTGGTCGATCGGTTTCCGCCCACCACTAGTGGAGTGAGCGATTTGGAATGGCGAAAGAGATGCCTCGTTGAAGAGGGGATCTCCGCTATTTTTTGTTCTGTCAGGGATGTGTAGTCCTCTTATGGATATTTCGTTTATTCGGGATAATACCTCTAGTGTATTTGCACATGCCGGGAGGCGTGATATTTCTGTATTTCTTGAAAGCAAGGTAAATTGACTTTTTTCATTAACTCTATCGATTTTGGGTCGTGAGCGATTTCGATTCATAGCCTGTCTTCGAAAGTCGTCGTCACGAGATGTTTTTTCCCAGCTCACATGTCGCTGCATTGTACTGCATCGGTTGATGCATGTACCAAGGACCATTACTTGCTACTTTGTTAAATGAACTAGGTTTGGAAAACCTTTATTATCTAGAGGATATTTTTGAGGACATTATTTATACTTCGGCAGACGTGTCGGTCTTGCTGAAGTCAGACTAAGGAGAGTGAACTGATCTCATACATCTGGTTATCTCCTGGCTGTTATAGAAAAGGATGGAGTTTTCCACCTGACTACATTTACAGCACTATGAAATATAACATGCATCTGACTCATCATTGTAATGCTGTCTACCGTCTATTGCTGTATTGAATGTTGCTGTGATAATGACTGTTTGATGTGCCTACATATTCGCGTAACCATTTTGTCACTGTGGCGTCCACAATAAATAATGAAGAAAAACGTCAACGGCTGTTACAAGAATCATTGACTTTATACGTCGTGAGTTTACTGACGTCCTATGTGGATTGCCCTGTTATTTTTGTATGAACATTGTTTTGACTGAACACATCTGCACACCACACAAAACCAGACATGCGGATACCATCCATCATCATATGGCATCACGCATCACAAACGATTCAAAACCAGGCGCAACTTACATATACATGTACTTGCACAGATGTAGCCCACTATTTAAAATAATGAGGAATCCTCTTTTGCACCAAACTGGATAGTCTCCTTTTGGCTGCTAAGTCCCGCATTCTCTTCAACAGCAGAAGCTGTGTAGGACAGCTGTCATCTTCTTGCTCGTACCAAGCCATCGCTGTTTCTAGTGCTATAAAGGCCTCTTCAGGACTTGGTCGACGTTTTGGTTTTTCTTCATAATCTACAAGTACATCGTGTACTTCTGAGGAGTCTTCATCATCGGTCACTACATGTATTTGGTTTTCTTCTTGCACAAAAGACAAAATTTCTTCGTCATTCAAAAACTGAAAACCAGAATCATTATCATCTTCTAGCCACATGTGTGCATCATCTTTGTCACAGTCCGAAAATCCGGGCATTGCTTGAAACAGTTCCACAACTTCATTTATACAATCATCATTTGTGTCCACTGCAGTAGTTTCATTTCCTCCTTTTTTCCCAAGCAATCTACTCCAAGCCTTGTTGAGATTATCTTGTGACAGTGTGGTCCAAGCATCAGCTAACATATAGCAGCAGTCTTTGAGATTAAGCTTTTTGGAAAACGCCACCACACTTTCTTCATCTTCAGCCAACAATAAACGACGCAGGACTTCCTTCTTGTACATCTTTTTAAGCTTTGCTATAACACCCTGATCCATTGGTTGAATCAGTGCTGTTACATTGGGAGGCAGAAAAATTACTTTAAAATTTGCATCAACTGCATTCAATGTATCCGTCTCTGGATGAGATGGTGCATTGTCCAGTAGAAGAATTACTTTTCCAGTTTTCTTTTCTTGTTCTCTCAACCTCTTCACATTTGGGATGAACTGATTTGTATACCAATCAAGAAATATTTCACTATTCATCCAAGCACTCTTCTGTGCTTTGTAACACAATGGGAGACATGTCACATTCTTTAAACAACGTGGTTTTTTGGCTTTGCCGATCATTAGCACCGGTAAACGATGACTTCCACTGGCATTCGCGGCTACCAAAATTGTTACTCTCTCTTTGCACTTTTTAAACCCAGGGGCAGCTGCTTCGCGCTGAGATGCAAGTGATTTTTGAGGCAATGATTTCCAGTATAAGCCAGTCTCATCGGCATTATACACATCATCGAGTGAATAACCTTCTTCTTCCAAAAAAGCCAAGAAAGTTTCTTTAAAATTTTTAGCGGCAGTTGCATCGCTAGATAAAGATTCCCCTTGAATCTCCAATTCTCGTATGCCATGACGAGATTTAAAGTTTCTTAACCATCCCTGGCTAGCCTTAAAGTCAGGAGGACCGTCAAGTTGATTGTTGAACTGAAGTGCCTTTTCACACAACAGAGAACCAGAGATAGGTTCCCCTTTGCTTCTTCTTTGCACAAACCATATATACAAAGCCTCTTCCAAGTTCACATCTTTCGCATTTCTCATGGTTTTACGTTTCTTCGACCCATTTTCACTATCAAATTTCGATGCAAAACTCATAATTTTATCCTTGTTACTTTTGATGTCAGAGACGGTAGCTTTCCCAACATTGAAAATCCTCGCAAGTGAAGACACAGTTTCACCTTGTCCTAGTCTCTTGATAATTTCTGTTTTCGTTTCAATTGACAAAACATTGCGGTTCCTTTTATATGCTTTAGGCCTACTGGGAGATGCCATATCGCACAGAGAAATACTTGTACACCAAAATTATTCTGCTGTAGTAGCAGACACAATTATTTTAAGTTGAACTGTCTGTTTAGCCAGTGTTCTACCTAGAACGCACACGTACTTTGGATTGGTAAACCAGATATTAACTGACTTTATGATCTAACTGACTTCCTGTACGTAAGCGACCGACCATTAGCCATCCCATTCTCTACAAATTGTTCGCACACATTTGAAGTTTGCCGCATCAAAAGATTCAGAATTTTAGTCTAACGTGACTGTGGCATCTGATTTTTTTTTTTTTTCTGGAAAAAGTGTTCGGATAATTGGATGTTCGGATAATTGGGGTTCAGATAAATGGAGTTCTACTGTATATATATAAGTAGTAAAGAAGAAAATAATAAAGATAGAAGGAAATGTGTTTGTGAGAAAGAATAAACAAGTTACAGTTGGGGAAGATCAGAAAGAGAAGAAGCTAAATAGTTATGAAAGGGAGACAGTGGGAAAGGAAGAAACAAATGGAAAGATAAGAACAAGAAAAAAGGATTAGCTCAAAGAGATGCTGGCTAGAGGATATTCAGAAATGGACAGGAACAAGCTTTGTAGTGACATAGCACAAGACAGACACACATGGAAAGAAAATGATAAAGCCTTCAACAGAAAATAGGGCTTCTTGACAACTTAGGTTATGGAATGAAAGAAGGAAGGAATATTTTACACATTTTTTTTTTTTTTAACTTACATTTTCCCTGTTGTGTCTAATAGTGTTCTCTTGTTTGTTGTTATTTTCCTCAATAAACTACATGTGTTTATATCTTTCACATTCCAAGTGTAATTTCCAAGCAGTGTGTAAACATTTGAAGTGGGTATTGTCTCCTTTTCTTCAGTTCTAATTTTTTTCATTTTGTCGGAAAGAATTTATTTCTATTACCTTAAAATAAACTATTACATTTTTGTACTCATTCAAGGTGTGAAACAGTTCATCTCATTCTAACTTTGTTGTGTAGCTGGTTTAATTACTCTTGTGTTTTATGCTGAATTGTTAAACGCTGTCTTCATCACAGAGCAATAGACTTTCTTCATAGCATAGGTCCTCAACCTTTTTTGCTTCGCAAGCACATTTTAGATTAATAAAGAGGGTGGTGGGCTCTAATCAAACATTGCAACACACATATTTAAAAAAAGGTTCATTTTCCCAACAAAATGAAAAAAAAATGTGCCTTCAGTACTATTTATAAGGCTGAGTAAACACATTTAATGAAATACGCAATATTCAAGGATTAAAAAAAAAAATTTATCTTCAAATCAATTTAGTCAAACATTAAATTAGTTTGATCTTTGGCACAGTGTGTCAATGGTAAACTTTTCATAGTTAGGAGTATACGATGATGTTCCTGCATGCATACAAGCATTCCGTTGAGCATCACTGAGCCACGGCCTGTACTTAGATTTGATAATGTTCGCTGCTGAAAATAAGGATTGGCAAAGATATGTGGAGCCAAAATATTAGTGTATAATAGACATTGCACTTTTTTGTAAAGAATGGGGTACCTCTCTTATTTTTGTCAAACATTTGGCTGTATATTCTTTTAAATCTTCTGCAAGCATGCAAATAAGCCTTGGCGGGCACCATGGTGCCCGTGGGCACCGTGATCAGTACCTCTGCTTCATAGTGTCTGTATTTTGGTACACATTCTCCAGTTTTGGGACAAAAGTAAGCCAGAAAATGTTCTCTGATCTTTATAATGTTTGCTTTGACTCATTGTTTTTCAGTATTAATGACTCCTAAGCAGTATATTTGCTTCCTTCCAAGGTCTCAGATTATCCTATGTCTTGAATAGTATAATTAGCTTAAAGATGTGACAGAATCTACTGTTACCATGTTGTTGGCTAAAAACAGAATTGAAAAAATGAGGCTGATAAAACAGACTGAATATGGTCATGCCTGAGTTTCTTGAGTGAAAAGAAATTAAGCTTATTGCATTTTGGATTGCTTTCTGAATGTCCAGTATACGTCTCTGAGTGAAAAATGGAAACAGTTTTAGACACTGTACAAGCCGAAAAGATCTAACAGATTTAATTTGAGATGATGAGTCTCCGCGCATAGTTTGCTTTGTCTTGTCTATCATACGAGTATTTTAGTTGTTCTTATTAAAATCAATAGTCCGATATAGGTTGTGATGAGGTTTTTAAATATTGCATCATATTTAATTTTATAATATATTTCGTGTTAGTTGTTGAACAACTCTTTAAAGACAAGATCTTCTTTGAGTGATCTTTAAAATGATTGCCATCAGAATTTATTATTAAAACAAAAAGGATTGGGTTGGGTAAATGCCCATCTGATATAGGAATTACTTTTTTCTCACAAACTTTGTCGCATTAAACCCCCTTTACTTCTTATATTTACTAAATACAGGTGAGATGTATTGTTTTCTAATACAGGGAACATTGTCGTAGATTTTAGATAGGAGAATTAAGACTTGGGTTGGTCCCTTCTGAATAGGTTGGAATGAGTGATAGTCACAGTGTGAGATAGTAAAAGAAATAGATTCCATGAGTGAGATGATAGACTGTGATATAGAGGCTGTCTCTGAAAGCGGAAAAAAAAAACAATTCTTCTCTCTCTCACCTATCTTCTACGACAGCTTGTACAGCGTCAGACAGTCTAAACACATATATATATTACATATATTTCTATCTACTCACGGGCACGCACATACACGTGACATCAGTTAAACACACAGACGTGGGAAATCTATAACAATGAATATATATATATTAGAACGAGCTGACCAACGCACTGATTTAGTTCAAGAGAGATTTTATTATTATCATCAAAAAAAATCTCACAACACCAAAAAAATACATCAAGGAAAAACATATACAAATAGTCATAAAATTTAAGAGAAATGCTACAAGGATGATAGCCCGTTTGAATCTTACTCTAGGTTTAGCCCACAGCCCCGTTAAGAGAACAGATGATGGCCCAAAGAGTTATAGATACATAGGGTTGAGTCTAAGAGGTTTCTTTCTTTCTCGTAAATGTATGAACATAGTTGGATAATCTGATTTAGCCTAAGAAAAAGAAACTCTAGCTTACTTACTTAGTCGTTCCCCTTCTACCGTGAGGTGTAGAGGTTTGGAAGAGAGAGCGCCAGACTATTCTATCGGCTGTCTTCCTCCTGGCCTGGTTCTATTCTAGTCCTCGGTCCTTCAAAGATTGTCTAATGTTGTCCTCCCAGCGGACTCTGGGTCATCCTCGGGGTCTGGATCCTTGGCTCTTTGTTTCCCATGCTTGTCGTGGTAGCCGATCTTCTCCCATTCTGCAGACATGGCCAAACCATCTTAGTTGGGACTGTTCTACTTGGGTCTGTAGGGGGTGGCATTTTAGGCCTTGACGTATCGTCTGGTTGCTAACCATGTCTCTTCTTGTTACTTCAACCACCTTCCTCAGATACCTCATTTCTGAGGTTTGGATCTGGCTTTTATGGGTTGTAGTCATTGCCCATGACTCGCATCCATATGTCAAGACTGGGACATAGGTGGAGCGGTATACAGCCATCTTCGTTTTCTTACCAACCTCTCTCTTGCTGAGGAATCCTCGATTTATGGCCTGAAAAAAGTCTCCCAGCCGCTGCTTTTCGAGTGGCCAACTCTTCTTTGATGCCTCCCTTTCGGTCTATAATAGCTCCGAGGTATTTAAAGTGGTCAACCTGCTCCAGGACCTGTTCTCCCAGCTTAATCTGATGCCTTCTTTCTTCTCGTGATATCACCATGGATTTTGTTTTAGAGCTGCTTATGACCATCCCTCTCTTCTCCAGCTCTTCCTTCCAGACTTGCAGGTTGGATTGGAGATGTGCCTCTGATTTAGCAATCAGGGCAACATCATCAGCAAATGCCAGCTCTGAAATATAGACCTGTCTCATCTTCCAGTACCCCACTGAATACTTTCTTGTTCTCTCCTTACATGCCTTGATGACATCGTCCATAAGGAGTATGAAGAGGTAAGGTGATAGGATATCACCTTGTCTTACACCAGTGGTGGTCCTGAACTCTTCTGACTTATGGTTTGCTGTCCTCACATAATTTCTGCAAGACTTGTTGAAGCTCTGTATAGCATGAATCAGAGGTGCTGGAATATTCTTCCTTGCCAAACAGTCCCAAAGTTTGCTCCAAGGGACCCTGTCAAGCGCCTTTTCCAGATCTATGAAACAAAGATGGATCTCACTCTTATACTCAAGGGCCTTTTCACTCAGCTGTCTGAGTGTGAAGATTAGGTCTTGAGTACTTCGGTTTGCTCGGAATCTGCACTGGACCTCATCCAATTGTGGCTCAGCTAGGCGTCGGAGTCTCTGCTCTAGGATTCTAGAGTAGATTTTTCCAGGGACACTGAGAAGGGATATGCCTCTATGGTTTCCACACTGTCGGTTGTCACCCTTTTTGAAAATTGGTGTTATGATGGCGATCTCCCAATCCTTTGGTATGGTCTTGTTGCACCATGCTGCCTGTAGGACCCTTAGGAGTAACAGGTCACCTGATGCTCCCATGTACTTAACCATTTCTGGTGTTATACCATCATGCCCTGCTGCTTTGCCCATCTTGATTTTCTCCAGTGCCGCCTTCAGTTCTTCCATCTTTATGTCATCTTCATCACCATTGGTTTCCTCTTCTGTGCTAGTGGTTATCATTTCTGATGTTTGACCTTGCTCACCATCAAGGAGTTCTGAGAAATATTCTTTCCATCTTTCCATTACTTCCTTCGGGGCAGTAAGCAATTTGCCTTGCTTGTCCTTTATAAATTTGAGAGGGCATTGTTTTTCCTTCCTCATGTTCTTTAGGGTCTTATAGAACAATTTCTGGTTTTCTTGTGCATCTTTTTCTAGCTTTTCTCCAAATTCTTCCCAGGACTTCTGTTTTGCTGCTAGCACTTTGTTCTTTACTTCTGTTCCTCCTAAGTATTGTTTCCATGCCATTTTCTTCTCTCTTATTTTCTCTTTGACTTCCTCTGTCCACCAAGGTGTCCTCTTTCTCTGGTTCCCAAGTCGGACTTCACCACATGCTTCTGCAGCAGCTGTCTTTTTGATATCCTTGAATTTAATCCAGAGGGTTTCCAAGTCATCAGGTTGTTCTTCTGTGTTGCTCACCGCTGCAGCAATAAGCCCCTGATATCTGGTCTTAATTTCTGGCTCTCTCAGCTTGTAGGTCCTAATGCTCATTTCTCCTGCTCGTTTACTTGGTTTCTTGCGTGATGTTGAGCAGTTCCTAGGCTGAGCAACTCTTTCAGTTGTTCGTTTGACAATAATACAACGGTAAAATAACACTCAGACCTGCGTACACTCTTATTCATTCAGCCATGGCCATGTGCTCACAGTTATACTTACAGCTTTGCTCGCTGCCTCTGGGAACATAATAAATTCTAGGACCTTCACACAGACCCGTAAATGCAGTTCTCGACCAAGAAATCCCCAGTTCCAACAAGACGTACTGAATTTCTCTGTCTCAGGGAATGATTCCTTGGGTGTTCTTATTTTTCGGATGTCTGTTAAGTCACATAAAATTTGTCCAGGCACGAAAGTTAGCAGAGCACAATGTCATTAGCTTTGGTTTCTAGAATTTAAGGAAGGTCAGATCGGTGTCTACTTTCAGGAAGGTACTATATTTGGTCACCACAATACTAGTCCCAATCTCTGTAGGAGTGTTAAAGTTTAGTTTGTAACTATTCTCGCCGCCAGGCAGCATGTACATTTAAATTTGTGGAGCAATATGAACTGGCTCAAAGGCCCAATATATATTTCTAGTCTTTAGAAACCGTTAGTGGGAGTCGTATTACTGTCTCTCTCTGATGGCATATGCACTGTCAGACCAGTGTTACTTGAAAATAAAACCCACGTGGTTAAAGATAGGAAATGTTTAGTATTACAAATCAACAATCAACATATATTCCGACAAAATCCACCTGTAAACCAAATGTATAATGTTCAAATGCTGTGGAAAAAAACTTATCCGTTTGTGTGGTCAGCACGCCCGAAAACAGATCGTTAGTCTAGGGGATAGATTATTTAAAGATATAACAACTCACAAGACATCAAACTCTTACTCTATTACAGAATAAAGAATCTAAAGTTCAAAATCCAGATAGACGAGTCCACATTTGTCGTACTCGTCTTCCTATTCTAAGTTCAAAAATACTACGGACTAGACCACATTTGTCGTAGATTTTAGATAGGAGAATTAAGACTTGGGTTGGTCCCTTCTGAATAGGTTGGAATGAGTGATAGTCACAGTGTGAGATAGTAAAAGAAATAGATTCCACGAATGAGATGATAGACTGTGATATAGAGGCTGTCTCTGAAAGCGGAAAAAAAAACAATTCTTCTCTCTCTCACCTATCTTCTACGACAGCTTGTACAGCGTCAGACAGTCTAAACACATATATATATTACATATATTTCTATCTACTCACGGGCACGCACATACACGTGACGACAGTTAAACACACAGACGTGGGAAATCTATAACAATGAATATATATATATATTAGAACGAGCTGACCAACGCACTGATTTAGTTCAAGAGAGATTTTATTATTATCATCAAAAAAAATCTCACAACACCAAAAAAATACATCAAGGAAAAACATATACAAATAGTCATAAAATTTAAGAGAAATGCTACAAGGATGATAGCCCGTTTGAATCTTACTCTAGGTTTAGCCCACAGCCCCGTTAAGAGAACAGATGATGGCCCAAAGAGTTATAGATACATAGGGTTGAGTCTAAGAGGTTTCTTTCTTTCTCGTAAATGTATGAACAGAGTTGGATAATCTGATTTAGCCTAAGAAAAAAGAAACTCTAGCATTAGTAACAAATTCTGCAGATTAAAAAGTTAAGACAGCAAATGGGTGACAATAATACAACGGTAAAATAACACTCAGACCTGCGTACACTCTTATTCATTCAGCCATGGCCATGTGCTCACAGTTGTACTTACAGCTTTGCTCGCTGCCTCTGGGAACATAATAAATTCTAGGACCTTCACACAGACCCGTAAATGCAGTTCTCGACCAAGAAATCCCCAGTTCCAACAAGACGTACTGAATTTCTCTGTCTCAGGGAACGATTCCTTGGGTGTTCTTATTTTTCGGATGTCTGTTAAGTCACATAAAATTTGTCCAGGCACGAAAGTTAGCAGAGCACAATGTCATTAGCTTTGGTTTCTAGAATTTAAGGAAGGTCAGATCGGTGTCTACTTTCAGGAAGGTACTATATTGGTCACCACAATACTAGTCAAAAACTCTGTCGGAATGTTAATGTTATTCTTGTAACTATTCTCGCCGCCAGGCAGCATGTACATTTAAATTTGTGGAGCAATATGAACTGGCTCAAAGGCCCAATATATATTTCTAGTCTTTAGAAACCGTTAGTGGGAGTCGTATTACTGTCTCTCTCTGATGGCATATGCACTGTCAGACCAGTGTTACTTGAAAATAAAACCCACGTGGTTAAAGATAGGAAATGTTTAGTATTACGAATCAACAATCAACATATATTCCGACAAAATCCACCTGTAAACCAAATGTATAATGTTCAAATGCTGTGGAAAAAAACTTATCCGTTTGTGTGGTCAGCACGCCCGAAAACAGATCGTTAGTCTAGGGGATAGATTATTTAAAGATATAACAACTCAAAAGACATCAAACTCTTACTCTATTACAGAATAAAGAATCTAAAGTTCAAAATCCAGATAGACGAGTCCACATTTGTCGTACTCGTCTTCCTATTCTAAGTTCAAAAATCCTACGGACGAGACCACATTTGTCGTAGATTTTAGATAGGAGAATTAAGACTTGGGTTGGTCCCTTCTGAATAGGTTGGAATGAGTGATAGTCACAGTGTGAGATAGTAAAAGAAATAGATTCCACGAGTGAGATGATAGACTGTGATATAGAGGCTGTCTCTGAAAGTGGAAAAAAAAACAATTCTTCTCTCTCTCACCTATCTTCTACGACAGCTTGTACAGCGTCAGACAGTCTAAACACATATATATATATTACATATATTTCTATCTACTCACGGGCACGCACATACATGTGACGACAGTTAAACACACAGACGTGGGAAATCTATAACAATGAATATATATATATTAGAACGAGCTGACCAACGCACTGATTTAGTTCAAGAGAGATTTTATTATTATCATCAAAAAAAATCTTCTCACAACACCTAAAAAATACATCAAGGAAAAACATATACAAATAGTCATAAAATTTAAGAGAAATGCTACAAGGATGATAGCCCGTTTGAATCTTACTCTAGGTTTAGCCCACAGCCCCGTTAAGAGAACAGATGATGGCCCAAAGAGTTATAGATACATAGGGTTGAGTCTAAGAGGTTTCTTTCTTTCTCGTAAATGTATGAACAGAGTTGGATAATCTGATTTAGCCTAAGAAAAGTAAACTCTAGCATTAGTAACAAATTCTGCAGATTTAAAAAAAGTTTAGACAGCAAATGGGTGACAATAATAATACAACGGTAAATAACACTCAGACCTGCGTACACTCTTATTCATTCAGCCATGGCCATGTGCTCACAGTTATACTTACAGTTTTGCTCGCTGCCTCTGGGAACATAATAAATTCTAGGACCTTCACACAGACCCGTAAATGCAGTTCTCGACCAAGAAATCCCCAGTTCCAACAAGACATACTGAATTTCTCTGTCTCAGGGAACGATTCCTTGGGTGTTCTTATTTTTCGGATGTCTGTTAAGTCACATAAAATTTGTCCAGGCACGAAAGTTAGCAGAGCACAATGTCATTAGCTTTGGTTTCTAGAATTTAAGGAAGGTCAGATCGGTGGTCTACATTTCAGGAAGGTACTATATTTGGTCACCACAATACTAGTCAAAAACTCTGTCGGAGTGTTAATGTTATTCTTGTAACTATTATCGCCGCCAGGCAGCATGTACATTTAAATTTGTGGAGCAATATGAACTGGCTCAAAGGTCCAATAATATATTTCTAGTCTTTAGAAACCGTTTAGTGGGAGTCGTATTACTGTCTCTCTCTGATGGCATATGCCACTGTCAGACCCAGTGTTACTTGAAAATAAAACCCACGTGGTTAAAGATAGGAAATGTCTATGCTTCTCACAAATATGTCTCTCATGCTACTAAACGCTGGCCAGTTGGGATCACCCCAATAATCACTGAATGAAGAAAAACAACATATAATATAATATACAGAATATGTACTCGTTATAACTTTACATTTTAAACGGCAAGCCTACAACTTGACTTATTATTTAAAACTTCCCGTGAAGTAAGTTATATAAAAATCGATCATCAGGAATTAGGAATATCTGCGTATTCCGTCAAATATTCACTGATGTCGCATCTAGCATTTATCAGTTAGTTTAGAAAAAGATACTCGACTGGGTAGTTAGCAGTTAACTAAATTCATTATAGTTACATGTTTGTTAAGCTAGAAATATAATTCATTCTGCTTTCCACTGTATGCGACACCAGAAAATATTACAGACTTATAAATTAGTCGCACTGCACCAAATCTAGCCAGTGAAATAACACTTTAACCACTTCACAAAATACTAGATAATAATATATTAATATCCCTTGACACAGAATTACTAAGAACTAAACCACTTCGACCAAACTAAAGGCCATCTCTATTAACAGAGATATTTAGAAATCGAACCAAGGCTTGTTCTAGTCTAACTGCGAAATTATGAGTGCCTGAAATCAGGTTTGCAACTCTAGTTATATCTATGAAACGGACAAAGAATCCCACTGTTTTGAAACCACGAAACAGCGCCCGTCTCTCCCTTCTCTAACACCCATCTAACCCTACTCAGCTTCCCTCATGTCGTAACAGCCATCAGTGACTGATGAGCGCGTGTGAGTTGCAACTCTCAGACAGCCGTCTCCAGTGCGGAGCGATTTTTCACGCTAAGCCGGAGCTATTCTGACGACGACTCTGAACTGAACTTATATACTTCTTCGCACACTCACGCTAGGACACGGGCACCACAATGAGCCGTGTCAGCTGGGATTTCCAGACAAAAGTCTGAAACTGCGACTATAAGGTGTAAAATATTCGCTTCCTACTTTAAGCGTTCGAATGCCGATGCAACTCGTTGTTGACCGGTGAAAATTGCCGCAGTCGGATGTCGGCTCTATCCTATAGCCTTCTCACGCGTTTACATCGAGGAATCTAAATCAAGAGTAATGTGTCGTGTCATCTGAAGGTGCAGACCCAAGTCGGCTCGATGTCTGAGATAGGCTGTCACCAATTAATTGCCGATACTTAATCGTCTGACTGACTATGTAAGTAATAGAATTACGTATGCGATTCTCCATTTTTTTGAGAAAAGAAAAGCTGAGGTAACGTTAAGGAATAGTATGAGTTAAAATATATTTCGCAAAACGAATGGATGCAAAATTATAGTAAGGAAAAGGAAATAAAAAGAGATAACAAAATTAAAGAATTCGGGGTGAAAGAATAGGAAGACGCTATAGGCAATTTAATGATCAAAACCTACGCGTGAACTAACATGCTGTAATCTGATGTTCCTTTAAGATGTTTATCATCTATCTGGATCCAGCTTCGCCTAGCTCATTCTCTATTACTGGAATTTTTAAGGTTCCAGCTAAAGGTGGTTGATTGGGATTTCATCTTCAAAGGTTCAGGTTTCTCTGTGATTTCACCGTCACTGCCGATCTTTCAACATTGGCCTTGATTATGTTAATTTCTCACTAGCTAATTCTGTGTTGTATTAAGTGGTTTTTTTTTGACATATTCACAGGTGGTGATTTTTCTATCTCATTCTTTGATAAAAGTGTTTCAGAGAAGGAAATGTTCGAAATTGTCCTCTTTTCACACAACATGCTAAGAAAAATTCTCCAAATACCATCACCAACCAAGATCTGCAAGCAAGAGGACATGCACCACATCATCGCTGGCAGACGCTGGAGCTGGGTTGGTCATGTCCTCAGAAGAGACCCCGATGCCATCACAAGAACAGCTATGCTTTGGACCCTGAAGGAAAACGAAAGAGAGGCCGACCAAAAAACAACCTGGCGGAGGACTGTGGAGGCTGAGATGCAAAGAATGAACCAGAGTTGGGGGCACTGTACGAAGGATGGCTGCCATCAAATGGTACCTATTACCTTGTGTAGCGGTTTGGCAGCTTGCGTACCCTGACAATCCCCAGAGCTATGCCAGTGGGAGTTTTACTCCTGGTAGGTTCAACCAAGCTGGACTGGTCTGTGTGGGTAGGGGTCAGACAAAAGCTGGTACCCTGGTCCTCCAGGTTGGGGGTTTTAGCATAGGGCTGACACCCCTGTCTATGTAAAAAAAAATAATGAAGTTACGGAAACAACATCAAATGAACAAACTTTGCTGCGGGATGGACATTCGGAGTCTGTGGCTCGTATGACTGTCAGTGGTGAAAGCGAAAGGAAGCCACTGACATGAAAACGGATGTCCTGACCGCAAAACAGGATACAAGAATAGGATTTTGGAATGTCAGGACAATGTACGAGACAGGTAAACTAAGACAGGTCACGGCAGAAATGAGAAACTATAGGTTACACATCCTGGGGATAAGTGAGAGCAGATGGACAGGGGCAGGAAAAGTTAAAACAGCAACAGGAGAAACAGTACTTTACTCTGGAAGAGAGGATGGACAGCACAGTGAAGGCGTAGCCATTATTCTACAGAAAGGGATAGAAAGGACATTACTGGAATGGAAACCCATCAACAACAGACTGATACGATTGAGATTGAGAGGGAGATTCACCAACACTACAATAATACAATGCTACGCACCAACGAATGATAGCGATGAGGAGGTCAAGGATGAATTCTATCAACAACTGCAGAAAGAAATGGAAGACACACCTAGATATGATCTTGTTAGAGTAATGGGAGACCTCAATGCGAAAGTTGGTACACACAATACATATAATGAAAGAACAATGGGGAAATGCGGCAGCGGAATAGCAAACGAAAATGGGGATAAGCTAATAAGTTTCTGTAGCATTAACAACCTGGTCATTGGAGGAACACTTTTCCCACATAAGGAAATTCACAAGTTAACATGGGAATCACCAAATGGTCGGGACAGAAACCAGATAGACCACATCATGGTTAACGGTAGATGGAGACATGCATTACAAGATGTGAAGGTAAGAAGAGGTGCAGATGTGGGAAGCGATCACCATTTAGTAGTAGCAAAACTGAAAGTGAAACTAAGAAGGGCTGGACCAACTGTAACTACACAGAAAAGGTTTGACATCAGCAAATTGAAGGACCCCCTTACCAGAAAAGCTTTTGCGGCCGACATTAAGAAACGATATCAATTTGCCAAAAGCCAGGAAAAGACATTGACTGATGATATAGACCAGAATTTTAACACCATTTCAACAATATATAAGGAAAGTAGCAAATCATGCTTAGGATTCCAGGAAAGGAAGAAGCAAGACTGGATAACACCAGAAACACTAAACACCATAAAGATGAGAAAGGAAATGAAAAGAAAGAAAACAGAAGCGAAGTCCCCCAGGTTAAAGCAACTATATAGCGAACAGTACAGTCAACTGGACAGGGAAGTTAAACGCCAAACCCGAGCCAACAAAAGGAATTTCCTAGACGATCTTGCAAAACAGGCAGAAAAGGCAGCACTGAGAAATGAACAAAGCACAGTATACAAAATAACTAAATTCATCAGCGGAAAACAAGGTGCAAACAATATTACATTAGTAAGAGATAAGCAAGGAAATCTCATTAAGACAGCAGAGGGACAGGAAACAAGATGGGCAGAGCACTTCAGAGAAACTCTGAACAAGGAAATACCAGAGACACAATTGAATGTTCCTGAGGCTGAAAACGATCTAGATGTAAATACAGACATTCCACGAAAAGAAGAAATCATCACAGCAATCAAAGGGTTAAAGAACGGTAAAGCTCCGGGCCATGATAACTTAAATGCAGAGCTATTTAAGACAGACCCTGAGCTAGCAGCAGAACTATTAGAACCACTATTTGCACAAGTGTGGAAAACGGGGACAACACCATCAGAGTGGAACAAAGGAATAATTGTCAAATTGCCCAAGAAGGGAGATCTTTCAGACTGCAATAATTGGAGAGGAATCACTCTTCTCTCAGTTCCCAGCAAAATACTAGGCAGGATAATTATACAGAGAATTTCAAAGGCAGTAGACTACAAACTGAGGAAAGAACAAGCAGGATTTAGAAAGAACAGAAGATGTGTAGACCATATATTCACTCTCAGGAACATTATAGAGCAGTGCTCAGAATGGCAAAAGACAGCTTTACATAAATTTTGTTGATTTTGAAAAGGCTTTTGACAGCATACATAGGGACAGTTTATGGAAAATACTGAGGGCTTATGGAATTCCAAGCTGCATAGTGTCAATCATAAAAAGCCTCTATGCCAACTTTACGTGTAGTGTTGGGCAGAGCAACCTAACCTTCGAGGTGAAGACAGGAGTACGACAGGGATGCCCCTTATCAACCACTCTATTTTTAACAGTCATAGACTGGGTGATGCGCCAGACAACAGAGGGCAGTCCAAGAGGAATAAGATGGACTACATTTTCAACATTGGAAGATCTGGAATATGCAGATGACATTGCACTGCTGGCACATTCACATCAACACATCCAGGAAAAAACGGATAGACTTAATAAATTTAGCCAGCAGGTGGGCTTGAACATCAATTTAAAGAAGTCTGAGGTCATGACGCTCAATGTGAGCAACCCTGAGCCCATATCAGTAAGGAATCAGCAACTGGTACAGACAGATACCTTCACATACCTAGGAAGCATAGTAACACCAGACGGTGGGGCAGGCAAAGACATCAACATCAGAATGAATAAGGCAAGAACAGCCTTCTTTAGCCTAAATAACATCTGGAAGTCCTCCCAATACAGCACAAGCACAAAATTAAGATTATACCAGAGTTGCGTGCTTTCTGTGCTTCTCTATGGTGCGGAATGCTGGAGAGTCACAGAGAAGGAAATGTCAAAATTGTCTCTTTTCACACAACATGCCTAAGAAAAATTCACCGAATTTTTTGGCCGAATACCATCACCAACCAAGATCTGCTTACTCGTAGCAAGCAAGAGGACATGCATACCATCATAGCTGGCAGACGCTGGAGCTGGGTTGGTCATGTCCTCAGAAGAGACCCCGATGCCATCACAAGAACAGCTATGCTTTGGACCCCTGAAGGAAAGCGAAAGAGAGGCCGACCAAAAACAACTTGGCGGAGGACTGTGGAGGCTGAGATGCAAAGAATGAACCAGAGTTGGGGCACTGTAGGAAGGATGGCCACCGACCGTGCAAAGTGGAATCAATTTGTTGTTGCCCTACAAGACGCCACTAGGCGTGATGGCCACTGACTGCTTTGACGGTCGGTGGTTAAGGATCGAAGAAGAAGAAGACGAAGGATGGCCACCGGCCGAGCAAAGTGGAATCAATTTGTTGTTGCCCTACAAGACGCCACTAGGCGTGATGGCCACTGACTGCTTTGACGGTCGGCGGCTAAGGATCAAAGAAGAAGAAGAATATAGGGAGAGAGAGAGAGAGAGAGAGAGAGAGAGAGAGAGAGAGATTTGAAATGAAATACGCTGACACTCCTGCAACACTTTAAATTTACTGTTCAGTTACAGAGAAAAGGTTTTTTTCAATAGGAGTTTTGGCGAGGAAAGTCCCTTTCAGCCAAGACACAAGGTCAGTCGGTTATATTAGGGCGCAAATCCGAATATACAAGACCTGGTGGTCTGGTACACAGTTACATATATAAAGAATGATAAACATAGTGTGAATGCATACAGGTTTTGAATACGATACATTTTGTTGAGGTCGTTATTAGCTTAACAAACACACACGCTACGTTGTTGTTATACAGTGAATTTATATTATACCAAAATAGTAGTCGCAACTCTCCTAGAATATACTTTTTATCACGTTCAAAGATAAGATGAAGCAGATTGTGAGATCGCTCGGGAATGGGAATTGAAAGACAATGTGTAGCTTTGTATTTTATATCTCCTGACAGTCTGGACACAAAAAGTCTGCTGAAATATTATGTGATGAATCGTTATCTTTACTTTATTTTCGCCATCGTACCGCCAAAAATAGTAGGTCTACTGTTTCTTGGCGTGATGGGGGGATTCTTTTTTGTTATTGATGCCGCCATTAGAGAGAATCCATTGATATGTTGTTTTCCATATATGCTGTCTGAAACCTCACGCCGCACACAGTGAACGTACTTTCATATTTATTGAAACAGCTCACGTGATTTCAGGGGTCTTTGAAGGAGACAGAGAGTAGGATCATTGACTCCCTCGGGCAATGTCGTAAGAGCCGACCTCAAAATGTGAAGTGCACGGGGGCTGGGATATCATAATGTAAAACAAACTTTACGGGAAACCATATCTCAAGAGCTACACAACAAACGCTTTAGAGTTCGATTAGGAACGAAAACTGATCTCAACTCGTTTGGTTCTTCTCCCTCTCCCACCCCAGACCAACTCCCACTCACCGTTGATTTACGACATATGAAATAGAAGTAATTAATGTGCGACATATGAGGTAACGAACACTGTGACTTTAAGAAATGCACGGTGTTGTGTTATACGACTAGCAATGAAGGAAATGCAATCCTGCTTCACGGAGCACATCGAAAGATAATAAAGAGTAGCAAAAACGAAAGAGTAACATATGAAAAAGAGAACAGAAAAAAAAAAAAAAAAAGAGCAGAAGCACAATTTTGTATGAAATTAAAGCGCTGCAAAAATATCAGTCAGTTTCGAAAACCGTGGTTTGAGGATATCCAAATCTGAGGAGGTGTTAAATACAAGAAGGGGGTGGGAGGGAGGGAGAGAGAGAGAGAGAGCCGTAAACTGTATGGTTCTTTTCACGCCATATGTTGTATCAACAGAAGCATTAGCATACAAAGGGGCGTCTTTAAAAAAAATACAAGTATTTACTTTTTTAGTTTATTTATATTGTCGTGAACTTTTAATTCTGATACAGACTAAGAAGGTTGTCACATATGACGACACGCAGTTGAAGGGAGGGAGGGAGTCAAAATTTGGTGACGTTGTGTGACGATTTTGGAAAAACAACATGATCTTCGCACAAAATATATAAGTCATACTCGACTTTCTTGCACAAGTTATATGTCTACTTTTATCCGCTATAGATTAAAAACTCCCAAGTGGACGAATGATATCGCCCTTTATACATCTCTTAGGCGTCCCGTCATGGACGTCACAAACTTTTCCCCACCAAAGTTGGAGTTTATAAATAAAGTCATGTTTGCGTCTGTTCTGGCCTTTGCAATAAAAAGTGCGACGCTCAATATATTGCACATCTCTTCCCCCCCCCCCCCCCCCCACCCCCCCCCCCACCCCCCCCCCCCTCCCCCCCCCCCCCCCCCNCCACCCCAATTACCGTTATATTTTAAATAATAAATAGAAAAGAAATGGTAAAGCATCAGAAATCTAATATATTTTATTGTTTTTTTTTGCAGTTTGATTGTTTCTCTTTGAGAAAGAAGAGGATAAATTACATCCCTTGAAAAAAAGCGAACATAATTTTGTGTTTCAAACCTTTACAAAAATGGGTAAAAGAACTTTATTCAAAATGAACAAAATGCGTTGCCCAGTCTTGTAAATGTGCTGCAGATGTTGAAAGATTAAGACCTTAGTTTTAGTTCTTTCCCCGTCATTATTTTGACGGGTATATTTTCTAATTAATATTATAATCTCAGCTGAAATATCGGATAGATTAAAAAAAAAAAAAACACAACAGTATCAAGTTATCAGAATCGCGACAACAGTATGATGAGATCAAAGAAATGGATGGAGATGAAAAGAGGTCCCGTCCAACACAAATATCAGAATCAATTCAAATGTCAAGTAAGTCCGATTGGATGGCTCTAAACATGGAGAACAATGAAAACAGCAACAACAAAAAAAAGCTTCAGACTTTCACAAATGGGTGAAAAAAAATAAGTAGTCTCATAGCGGATACTGCCACAGGGGAGTCAAGTGTTAGAGACTTCACAAAACTAGATCAAGTAACAACTTCCCCTCTTCGCTGCCTTTGCCTTTCCTGGCCCAAGAGCAGAGTCGAATATCTATTTACAGATGATAGACTGTAGCATGATGTCACCGTTGTTCCAGCCTGCTACCTTTGCCGCAAGAGGCCTGGATTCTCACCAAGTACGCTCTCATAAATAGGTGCTTATCTGAAATAGAAGGATTGTAGTGGTATGGCAAGATGACTAATGTGGAATTTATGACACGAACCAGACATGTGCCAGATAGGACACACATTGAGCAAAAGCTGCTGATAGATGTACTAGGCAGTCCTTATTGTGGAATCCACAGAGTAAGAGAGGAAGAGGAAGACCAGGGAACACATAGAGAATAGAGCTGGAGACAGACATGAACGAACGAACGAACTATATTATTGAAAGGGACGAAGAAGATATGGAAATACCTTGAGCATGTACTCCTTATCCTTAGGGCAGTGTTTCTCAACCTTTTTGTGTTCACGGCACACTTTTCAATTTTAAAAAAATTTACGGCACACCTATCTGACTCCCTGCCTGAATAAAAATGTACAGTGATATATGCTAAATTAAATACACTAATTTGTGGGTACTTTAGAATAAATAAAAAAAACTTTCAATTTGATTTTCTTTTAATTGTTTAAAATAATTTTGAAGTATATCTATTTTTGAAGTATATCTACTAGTGTGCCGCGGCGTGAGAAACACTGCCTTAGGGAGGTGAAAGATGATGCTGACTAGGTAACTACAACATCATCATCATCATCTCAACCCATAACGGGTCGTAGGGGTGCCATGGTGGAAGCATCAGCAGACAGGGTCCTCCACTGCTACCTCTCTATCCTCAGCTATGCGTACAAGTGTGGAAAAACCGTGTCCTGCCCATTCTTTGATGTTATCAACCCAGGGGATTTTCTTTGCCTCCCTCGTCTCCGTTTTACCTTCGACTGTTCCCTATATTTACAATATACTAATTTACTAATATGCAATGTTCGAGGTGTTGAAACCAGTTGACCTGCTCCAGGACCTGTTCTCCCAGGTTAATACGATGCCATTCATTTCCTCGTAATATTACCATGGTTTTTGTTTTTTGGAGTTAAAATGGCATGTTTATTTTGGCGTTTGTTTCATATAAGTTAGTTGGATAGGAGTGAATAAATCATTTAAAAATAGGAAAGTGACTTTTTTAATCACCCTGAATATTCATAGAAGCTTTAGCAATTAAGTCTTAGCAAAAAATAATGTAATCAGCGGTTAACACGAATTAACCAACCAGCCAAATATCAAGTCTTTATGATTGCTGAGCAGTCAGTCCACGATCGATATTACACTCCATTGCCATGAGAAGCAAAAGTAATTAAGAAATGGACTTTGTGGTTTGTCATAATGTGGAGACGTTTCTAGTCACACTCGGTAACTCTGTGAGAGAACAAAGCAAGCAGAACAGAAACCTAGTGGAAAATCAATGCAGCCGCATGGCCCGTGGCCGGCAGTAAACGCTTTAACAAGACAGATCAGATGTGGAAGGATCAGACATCCATTTGAGCTCTTCAGACGTGATTTGTCCACATTTTTCTCGAAAAAGAAATAAAGCGGCAGTCGGCAAGTGCATTGGCACTTAGCAAGTTAAAAAAAATAGTAATAAACGCGCTTTATACTTTAAACTCGTATATTGTAACAGATTCTTATTTCTTTAGAAATTCTTTAGAATTCTGTCTGTCTGTCTGTCTGTCTCTCTCTCTCGCTCTCTCACACCCCATCCCTTTTTTTTAAAAGAGCGTAAAGGAGATAAAAACAATCGAAAACAATTGTCTGACCATGGGAAGGGAAGGGGAGAAAACATTTATGATCCTATTGCCTCCAGTTGTAACACTGTTATTAGGTTTTTTGTGTGTGGTTTTTTTTACATTTTCACACTATTGACTTACATCGGCTAAAAAATAAAATAAAAATTAAATATTTATACATTCATAGTTTTACATTCATGATTTATTGTCTGAATGTGTTTCATTACACTGGGTGATCCTAACATGGAATCATCCTTTAAACAACCATTTGAAGACCATTCTAATGCGCTTGTCTGTTGCTGTACTATTAGTCTCCTTAGAGAGAACTTTTTTATTGCCTTGTGAACATTGGCTTTTTTCTTTTCTGTCTAGTTGCTTACATGGTGTGTAGCATTTTTATGTCGTGCAGTTCTATACAATTTTAGCTGTTGTGCTTTGAACGAAGTGTAACTTGCCCCATTAGACTCCCCCCTGTCTCTGTTCATTATTTGACTCATTCTTGCTGACAGTTATTTAATGATATTTTTATTTGTCACGTAAGAAGCATAAAAGACATAGCAGCTCTCGCGTCTCTACTCATATTTTCCCATTCCTTCCTTCTCTTCTTCCCCCACCCCCTTACATTTTTCCCGATCTCTGCCACAGATTAGAGAAGGGTGAGCGGTGTTTAATTGTGCCTTCCAGCAAGCTTCATGTAGGTCAGCAGCTTATATTTGTTGTGATCAAACTGAAAGGGGCGTACCGTGCAGTTCTAATTTGTTTTGACTGGGGAAGTTATAGTCAAGAGGAAATTGCTTTTCGTCCAAGGGTGCTTCTGGATTCCAGAATGTGACAACTGAGCACGTGACTTTAACCATTCATAGTCTTTGTTGGAAAGGAAGAAAATGTGTGTATTCCACACAACTGAAAACTTATGTTCCCAGCGTCGTTTCCTTCTGGTCATCTTGATATACCTAATTCATTATAAAATTAACGAATGTCCTTTTTCGCGCCTTACGGAGCCTCAGCCCATCACCGCCTTTGGTCCTCATGCATGAAGATTGAATCAAAGTGCATCATATTGTCTTAAAGTGGCAGTTTGCTTTACACCAGTGCTTCAAAGGTTACTTTGAGAGGCCCAGTACCGCTTTACTTTATATGAAGGAGTCTCTCACCCCTTTATCTTTCTAGTTTGCAAAATGTGATAAAAGTATGTCTTCTTTGCGTAAAATGAAAAGATAAATATAATTTTATTTATATATTTAGTGCATGTGGCGAGCCCGTAAAATTTTTTAACTGGTTGTTAGAGGCACACGGAATAAGAATACTGTAATTTCCAGAGTTTTTTTTTTCACACAGCTGTGGGCATTGTGAAAATAATTATTGAACCATAACCTTCACCAATAGTCGTAGGGCTTTTGAAGAAGGTTAATATTTGAAGTTCAATATATTCATAACTAAAGAGTGACAGAGAGATAGTTTGTAAATATATTTTTAGTTTTATAATAATTGTTAGAGTATACGAAAATTTAGCATTTTACATTTGATAGTAATAAAGAGTTTTACTATATTAATGAGCCTAATGCTACTGCTTTTTTTCAGTTATGCTTGAGAAAATATAAATTTCACAAACATTCGGTTCGGTATTGAATTCACGTTCGTCAGTGTTATCTTGTGTACACACAGATTTCAGCTCTGTACATTGCACCCCCCGTTTTATAATGATTCACCTGAAATAAAATGGCATGTATCGCACACACCTTGAAGTCAGTGGGTCGTGCATATGCCCCAACGATTAAGAAGCACTGCTTTACACGATTTTGTTGATAAACCCTGTGTAGCCTAACTCTAGTTGACTTTTCCGACGTGCCTGGCGGGAACAATGGTACAATTTTTGTTGTTGTTGTCTCTTCAAAGACCGTCGGAAACCAGAGAATAAAACAATTACAGTGCCCAAATTATACCCCACTGTTTTATTCCTACTTCGGTCAGTCGGTTAGTGATGCATATCTCCCTTGAGCCTTGAAACAGGTCATTGCTGTCCCACACATTTTTTCCTTCCTCTCTCTCTCCTCCCCTCTTTTTCTCTCTCTCTCTCTCCCCTCCCCCGCATCTCTCATGCCCTTCATTTCTTACTGACATTTTTCGTCAAAGCTGAAATCCCCAAGATCTTATGCCACTGCTGTACACTTGGATTAATGATTATAACGTTTGCTTACAGCTAAATCCGCCCCGAGCATCATAACAGATTAGCTGTTTCTGTGTCTCCTTTCCTCTTTTTATTTTCTTTTATTTCCCTAGAGACACCTCAGCTGCAATGTTTCCCACTTGATCATCACAGTGGGCATTAGATCTGTATACAGGGTGCTTCCTTGGAGCTATATCACAGTTCATTGTGCACTGCGGTTTTTCTGATCACAGATTTTTCTCATTTGGTGTCTCTCGTTTTCTCACAGATTTTGAGAAAATTATTTTCAGATCTCTGTTTAAAATAAAATAAATCTTTGGCGCATTGTGGGCGCCATAAAGATGTTTGCATGCATGAAAGAATTGTTTTAAAAAAAATCATCACGCATTTTTTAGTTTCTTGTCCGCTTTAATATTTTATAGCTGTTCAAATTGTTTACTCATTCTTGTGCGAATATCTTTTATACTTCTGTAAGCAGTTTAAGATTTCTTAGCATAAGTGTAAGCACATCTTGTCGTTTGAGTTGTGCGAATGACATATAAAAACTTATTCACGTGAGTGCTAATATCGTAAGTTTTGTCTTTGCCATAAAACATTATTGTAAGTTCATCACACTGTTGTTCATCATAGAATACCTTCAAGAATTTTGCTCTTTCTGTCTGTCCTCCGTGTTCTGTATATTGCTTGTGAAGCGTCGCAGTAAGAGTGTATTTTCAATTTCTGTTCCAGCGCATGATTTACTGGTCGATGTGTGGTTTTGATGTGTTATCGTATTTTTTTCCCTCAAAGTATCTGTCGCCCCTTTTGACTTGCTTCATTCTCTGTTAGCTTCCAGTTTGAAGTTACTACACACTGGATCAGGTTTCACCCTCACAGTCACCCTTTGTCAGTAGATATTGTTATTCACATGTGCTATTGGAATAATGCCCTGATATGTTTGCCCCTGACATATCATTGAACAGTCACGTAGTAATGATCAGAAGTCACAGGTTGAAACGAGTCATAGATACCGTAACACATTGCAACTAAATGCCTATAACGAATAACCAGATATGTAAGTCGTTACGCCTTCTTGTCCACTAAGAGTATGTATCGAAAGTGTGGGCACTAAATTGCAAGTTACAAAATGACTAGAATTGATTCAGACAACTTAACAGAATACTATTAAGATTCGTATTGACGCAAACGTTAACCAAGCTGTGGCAGTGTATGCGGAAGAGGAGACAAAAACAGTGAGAGTTGCAGAGAGACGCAGAGGGGAATGAATTATGATCGTCTTACCAGACAAGGAGAGATAAGAAATACAATATTGATTAAGGGTAAGTGTTGACTCCGTTTTATCGTTGAGTTCAGTTTATACTGGTGAAGTGGTAGCTTAAAACGCGAATGGTTAAAATGAACGAATGTCAACAATATTCTTCAAACGAACTTCAACAAGTAGTATTGAACTGGGTGAACTGGGCAAGTACTGGCAGTACAGAAGTCGGTGGTGACTGTACATAGATTTTATTCAACACAGCACATACGGAGTGGACAAGACTAACATCGTCACAGGCGCAGAAATCATACGTCAACATGTTGATAATTACTTTTAAAGTTCCTGAAGATTCTCTACTAATAAAGTCCTCTGACTCAAGTGACTGAGGATCACAAAACTGTTACCATATACTATTCCGCTCATTCAAGTCCATTGACCTTCCTTCAAGGACGTACATCATGGTAACGTATTCATACTCCAGGATAAAATTCTTCCATATCATACTTCATAATCCCAGACTTTCTCCATACATCCCGTTAGATATAGTATATAGTTTTCAAACAAAGTCATACATGATAATACGAACAGGTTAGAGATTCCAGTTGACTAACCTCTCCCATTCTATGCCACGCTTCTGGCATTGTAGTAACAGCATATTAAACATGTGAAGCATATAAATTCATTAACTTGATTTCTTGTAGGTATTCTCCCTCTACGAAAAGATTCAAAGGCTATCGACTCCGTGTGTCCAATTCTAGGAATGTCATCTACGATGAATTCCCGCTAGACCATTAATAGGAGCGGCCTGATACTTTAATGTACATAAATAAACATGCCATAAGAAATGGGGCGACACTTACTTTATACTTCCACTATTGACTTCGCCATGAAGATCAATAGATACGAATACAACTGATGGCTACTTCACATTTGCCAAAAATCAAAGGATAACACAGCGGACATAAATATGGTCCGAGCTGCCCCATTCATGACGTCAGAAACTACTCAACTAGGTTACACGTGCGTCCAAAGCAACTCACACTGCATTGTGCACGTCAGTGCGTGAATCAATCGAACGCACAAATAATATAACTATATAAAACTGGTGCGTACATTTGGCAGGACCGAAGACTACCCCCGTAGGTAATAAATGTACGTAACAGCTCCCTTATCACCTCCCCTTAAAAAAATTAATTCTATTAATTTTTTTCGAACTAATTACTCGAGAGAGGTGAGTCAAAACTACAACAAGATTTATGACATGCATAAAATTATATCATATTAAGAAAAGAATATTAAATGAAAACAATATAACTAAATGATAGTATGCATTAAAGCACACATCCACCATCGACCTACTTTGGAACGATGTGGTAATATTCGAAGTAAAAAGAAGTTGAAAATGAAAATGAAATAAACCATAAAAAAAAGATGATAATAAAATTCAACCAAATTTTTTTTTTAAAAGAAATTTGAAACATATGATTTCAAAAATGAAAATGAACAGCAACACTGATGATGATCAATGATAAAAGAATCAATAAACAGAAAATTTTAAAATACAACATGCAAAATGAAACAAAGCATAATTAAACACTTTAAGAAGCAACGCACTTACTGTTTCCTAACATTAGTAAGTTTGACTAGTTATCTAAAAGTGAGATATCATGTAGTGGGATACGTGAATACACGTATTGCGAAACACTAATAAATTAGTAGATGTGTGATTTATAATCAATCAAATTGATTAAATTGAATTATACTAATTAGTAGTACTTAATTTATGAACAAATAACTAATTACTAATTTATTCTAAGTGATTTCAATTTTCAATATTCTTTTAGAACTATGTTAAATCGACGAGAAGAATATGTTCAATATTCTGAAATACGCTTTATCTGTTCCATAACAATAACTATTTGTCACTCTTACCAATGAAAATTGTTACTTTTATCACATGTTCCCGTTCTAACAAAACGTTACTTCACAAGAAATAATGTTATATAATCATTAGTAAGTATATTCTGAAAAGTTATATTTTATACGATACTGCCAGAACTACACATAGTCTCCACATGATGTATCGATCGTCGTACAAAATTCATGTTTCTGTGAGGATCACCATCTGGAAGTGGTTTAATTTCGACATGTTCACTAGGGCATCTTGAAATCTGGAAATAAGGTGCCTCCGTATTCTCTGCAATAGCGTAACGCGCTGGAAACTTGCCTGTGCGATAGCGTAGATCCGAGGAGATAGCATCACTGATTGAAGAACAAAGGTCCAGAACGGAATATCTTTGTTAGCTTTTTCTGGGCATAACCGGGAAATAAACAGGCTGCATACTGCCGCGATAGCGTGACTGCGAAGAAAAAGGTGAGATCTTTGTTAGGCAACCTTTTTATATAATTGTTTCTAAAGTCTAAAGGCCGTTTGATGATCCTGCGAACCCACTTTTATTACATTAGGTGTGCCTTTCTTCAGTAACGAAGAAAGAGGTGCAGTTATAGTAGACAAATGAGGGATGAATTTAGAATAGAACTGTATTAGTCCTAAGAGCGACCTCACTTGTTTTTTTTTTTTGTCTTAGGTGCTGAGATGTTTAAAATTTTAGAGACGTTACTGTCTTCTGTATACATTAAACCGCGACCTATACGGTGACCAAGAAATGAGATGTCATGAAAACCGACAAAAGCCTTTGAAGGTTTCGCTGTTAAGTTATAATCCCGTAAGGTAGAAAGTAAAGATTTTAAACCCTGAATATGTTCATCCCAAGAGTCACTGAAAAGACAGATGTCATCTATATAAGTAATGACATCGGGACGATGAGACAATATGCGGCGCATCATGCGTACAAAGGTAGCTGGCGCATTCATTAGACCGAATGGCATAAAATTCCATTGAAAAAGACCCCGTGGCGTCGAGAAAGCGGTGAATGGCTTTGCTTTAGGGGTTAATGGCACTTGCCAATAACCCTTTGAAAGGTCAAATTTCGAAAAGAATGTGGCATGAGATAATTTCTCTAATAAGTCGTCTAAAAGAGGTAATGGTTCCGCATCGAATTTTGTAACTTTGTTTAATTTCCTGTAATCTACGCAAAGACGTATATTGTTGTCCTTCTTCCTAATGATTACCATAGAAGAAGAATATGGTGATGAAGATGGTTCAATTATATTTAATTGAAGCATCTCATCCAATCCCTTATCAACCTTATCACGAAAGTGTAAAGGAATAGGATATGGGCGAACTCGAATCGGTGTATCGTCCGTCAGAATAATGTCATGTTGGATGACTGACGTATGACCTGGGATGTCAGTGAGGACATCCTCATACGTGTGTAGAATATTAGAGACTTGCTGACGTTGATCATCAGTAAGAGTAGATGAGATAGTAACATCATTCCATTTCTCAGTGGAATGGAGTGGTACAACTGGTATTGGTAGTTGTACATCATCGAAAGAAGATTCCTCTTCTTGGATGACAGACAAACTAGAATAGTGTTGAATAGGAGGTGTAGGATCGTCAGTTGCTTGGAACACTGATTGTAGATAATCAGGACGTGAGTAATATTCCTTCAACATATTAATGTGGAAGGTTTTATGTTTACCATTAACATCAACGATGTAGTCGACATCGGATATTCTTGAGATGATCCTGAAAGGACCTCTCCAGGTAATTAAAAGACGATTGTTATGCGCAGGGAGTAATACAAAAGCTTCATCACCAGGTATGAGCTGGCGAAGACGTCTATATTTGTTTGCAAATAGACGAGCTTTTTCTTTGGCTTGTTCGGATGATGCAGTAGCTAGTCTACAAGCATCTATGATTCTCTTTCTCAGAGAGATCACATACTCATAAGAGGATTGAGTTTCCTCTTCAATATTCTCGTCAACCAATAAGTCGTGGATTAACGACATCGGACCGCGTGGTTGCATGCCGAAAACAAGTTGAAAGGGAGAAACCCCCGATGCTTGATTTTGGACTTCGCGATACGCAAAGAGACAAGCGGGTAGGACCCGATCCCAGTCTTGGGGATGGTCTTGAGTCATCTTACCCAACAACTGCTTGAGTGTCCTATTTTGACGCTCAATTAACCCATTTGACATCGGATGATAAATAGAACTTAGAGATCTGTCTATACCTAATGTCTTCATAACTTGAGACATGGATTCAGAAATGAACTGAACCCCATGATCCGACAAGATTTTCCGTGGAAAACCAATGCGTGAGAAGATTAACATCAATGCCTCTGCTACACTGGCAGATGAAGTGTTCTTGAGAGGCATGGCCCCAGGCCAGCGAGTGCACATCTCACTGCACGTAAGAATATGCGTATGCCCCCTAGCAGATGGTAGCATAGGACCAATAATGTCTATAGCCATTTTATCAAATGGTATAATCTAATCGGGATGTCCGCAGCGCTTGAATAGGAGCCGCATGAAATGGACCCCGTACCTTAACTTCTTGACATATCAAACAAGACCGACAATAGAGAGTGATGTCCTTATGGACGACGCTGGCCTGTAGAATGCCGAAAGCACTCTGGATTTGGTACGCGAAAAACCCATATGGCCCGCACATTGCGAGTCATGCGCATGTCGTAATATACGAGATCTCATACAGGATGGGACTATAATCTGAGAACATAAGGATGAATCCTTTTCTCGTATTACTCTAACCAAAATCCCATTTTTTAAGTATAAAATCATGTCTAGATTTTGCAAGTTTGTTGCTGGTATTCTTTTTTGTCTTCACATACTGAAAAAAATTTTTTTAATGAATCATCATTCTTTTGCAATGTTGCAAACAACTCCCGTGAAATAGGAGCATCATCATCACAAGTGGTATGAACTGTAGGTTCCATAGGTGTATCATGCGACATATTAGTAGCTTGCGCTCTAGTCACTACTGCATTTGCAGTTTGAATATGTCGCTCTTCCCATTCAGCAATTTGCTGTGGTGTACACTCTTTAATACCATGTATGCGACCAAGTATTAAATCACAAATTGGATTCGGAAGGAGACAAGCTTGAATCTTTCCTGAAAAAAATGGTGTATTAAGATCAATAATAGCAGTGGCAAATGTTTCAATTGTGCCACCAAACGTCACACATTTGACAACCCGGCCCGTGGCACAACTTGGGTTGATCAGCGAAGTCCGGACGCCGACTGTGCTGCAACCTGAGTCAAATAGGAGAGAGCATGAAATATTGTTGACAAATCCCTTGTTAAACTTAAGAGAGCCCTGTCCCTGGTGTACTGACGCAGCAGTGGGCGTACAGACTGCAGGTAGACTAGGCAAGGTATGTCCGCAACGCAGCGTCGTGATCGCCCTGGGCTGGAAAAGAGTAGAGCATTCTGAACAATCTTTGACTTGGGTACAATCAAAAGAGAACAACACATAGCATTATGAGTTTTCAGCTCCTTTACCTGTTCAATGTTAGCCTGTGTATCACTAAAAGCGACTTAGAATGTCTATTAGTTCGTATTACTCAACGATCTATCTCGTCGACGCGATCGATTTTGATTTTTGTCATTAAAATTGCCATAATTGTAGTTTCTGCTAGAGTTAAAATTTGGATGAGTCCGATAATTTGTATAATGATCGTTATGATGTTGGTAAAATGGTTTATTTCCAAAAAATTGTGTTTGTTTTGCGGACCCTGAGATCTTGATCTCCAGTTTTGTTTATTATAAATGTCCTTGATTATTTTTTAAAATTATTATTGTTACCAAAATCTCGCGATCTGTGAGCCTGGTTCCAAGAAACATTAAATGGAGCAGATTGTTGAAATTGCTTCCCTTTGTAAAAATTACCATTGTTAAAATTGTCATTATTTCCCTTATTGACATATCTGTCAGCACTAAAAGAACGATTGCGTGAAAAATTGTTTTGTTGTGCTGCAAAAGCAACAGGCAATTCATTCTTAATCTGTGCATTACTTAGATCCATGTTTGGGTGAGCAGTGCAAAAATTTTTAGCATGCTGTTCTAAGTCTTCCATAGATACAGGTTTCCGTTCGTGTAAAAATGCGAGAAATGTAGGCTTTACAGACGAAAGTACCTTATCGCGCATCAGTAAATCGAAGAGACCTTCATACGACTTTTCAATTTTGGATAATTCGATCCATCTTTCTAATGTTAGTCGTATTTGTGACAGAAAATCACTAAAATTTCTGCTAGATTGAGGTAGTAATGTATGAAATCTTGATCGATATTGGTCTTCTGTCATTTGGAATTTTTGCAGAAGTGCCGCTCTAAGAGCATTATAGTCATTTTTCTCACCAATGCTGGTGGTATGATAAACTGCTAATGCGTCCCCTGTGAGTAATCTGGATAAATATGTACAGTATAGAGCTTTATCCACGTTATAAGACACACAAGTGGCCTCAAACCTCACTAGGAAGAATATCACGTCATCAGACGGGGAATTAAATTTTGGTAATTTAAGGTGAATTTCCTGAAAATTATCATGTCTGGATGAAGTTTGGCTTTCAAAAGTTCTCTGAGAATTAGATTCCTGAGTTAACCTAAGTCTCATATTCTGACTCTGCTAATTTCAGTTCATGCTGGGTCGATTTTCTTTCATTCTCTTCCATCTCAAGCTGAAGTCGTGGTTTTGTGTGGGTTTGTTCAGCTATTAATCTTCTTTCTTGCTCATTTCTTTTTGTTTTGTTCTGGCCTTTCATTGCTCTCGCTGCAATCTTGTTTCTCTTCTAATTCAGCGTCTTGTTGAGCCTATTTAATCTTCTGTCTTCAGGGATTTCCTTTTGTTTATTTCCCATTTCCAATATTAAGTAGTCCTTTCTTTTTTCTGGCCGCCATTCTTTTAAATCGTGCTCTTTCCCAGAACCTCGGAATTTTTTCTGTTCGGGAGTGACTCACGCTGAAATCGTTTCATCTTCTAATTCAGCGGCTAATCTCATTTTTTTTTCTCCTCGATTCCTCAGCTATAAATTTCCTCTTCTTTTTATCCTCCTCTGTAGTTAATCTCATTTCTTTTCTCATCCTCCTCCGCCTCAAATCCTTTTTTTTTGATTCTGCCACAAATTTCAAATTTTCGCAAACGTAAAGTTTCTAACCTTCTCTGATCAGCTTCTATTTCTTGAGATTTTTCTTATATTCTGCAAGTGCAAAATGCTTTTTTGCTTCCTCAGGAGCCATCTTGAAGAGCTTTTGCTTGCTTAATGAAATGAGTCTATTATTAAGGTAGCCATTATTCAATTTTATTATGTAATAATACTACTTAAAATTGTACCTTGCCACTACAACTAGTGGTTTTCGTTTCCTGTTCTAGAACGCTAAAATTCGATTTATATAATAGGCAATGCAATTATATTTAAATAATTAATAATGTAATTTATAACATGAAATGTGTGAAAGCAATAACGTGACAGACAATAGGCAGCAATACTGACACTTAGGGGACACGATAAAATCAAGACAAAATGTACTAAAACAGGAGCGTGACAGTCGTAAGAAATCAATAAAAATAAAATGTGAACTTGAAAATAGTGAATGTCGTAAAAAATTACGATGACATCTACGATCAAATAATGCACAAGGAGCAATTGACACCCTGTACATGTGTTACAAAAACATATGCTTGTGTAAAAAACTGACGACAGTCAAAAAGGTAAGATGGAAGCAATTAATACATAAGTACTAGAAATACATTTAATGAAAATAAGGGTAGGCACAGTAAAAAATTAATCTGACGCAAAAACAATGCAATATAGAAACCTTGACGGAAGGACATAGCTAGAACATCAGTGTCATAGCGTGTTCACTAGACGTGAGCGCAGAAACAGTGGGACGCAAAAGATCGATACTCTGTCTTATGGCTCACAGGCATCAGGTGAACATTCTAACTGCGGGAAGTCTGCAAAATATTATGTACTTGTCATACGCAGTAACGTCCTGACGAAGATGCCCCGAATTGGCTTCGATAATGCGACTCCTCGTATTCTGTCGAGATCAACACGTACCGCTTACCCTCCGACGTGAATGAATACACATACATCATAAGCGACTTTGAGAACACGAAAAATAAGGAATAATGATGGACATGATCGGACGGATGGAAGGCACAGGGTCAACTAAAGCTTAATATAAAGTGTTACAAAACGGAAAGCACCTTATACTTCGAATAATCTCGTGCGCGTGGCAGTGAAATAAATGCTAATGTGTCCTTCATCCGTCCTCGCGTGTGAGTTGTACGGTCTTACGCGGGAGATAAAAATCACTTATCTTTCTGCGTCTCTAGATTACAGCTCTGCGGACAGCATATATTAAGGGAAGGGGGGTAAATAATGGCTGAAGAAGATGATCCCAAACCAAGTAGAGTAAGGATCACGGGCTGTGGAAGGAGCGTAGACTGTCGGAGGTTTGATTGAAGTACATTGACGGCTGAGGTAAAAACGATGTATAGTGTTGAAAATGCTGTGAATTTCTAGCACAATGAAGAGCCCAACACTGGTGTTGCGCGAAAGTTCGAGATGTGTTGGGTTGACTTGTATGGAAGTTAAAATACTTCTTTTTCACCGCAGAAAAGTATGATGAGTAGCAGTTCCTTTTGGAAACAGTGATTAGATAATTTCCAAAGACCAGCACTACTTGCGTACTGGCATACCAAATTTATCCATATGTTGACATCCACTGGTCACCTGATTTATAAAAAAAACCAAAAAAAAAAAATCGTTTGAGATGTTTTCGAGTATTATATACACTTGTTGAAAGTGGATAGTATCTTTAATAAATAAAAAAAAGCGCGAATTGGTTATTAAATAGAAACGACATGTCAACTAATATTCTATTCCTTCAAAACGAACTTTCAAAACAAGTAGTAATTTGGAATCTGTGTGAAACTGGGCAATACTGGCAGTCCACAGAATCGGTGGTGATCTGTACATAGATTTATTCAATCACAGCACATACGGGTGAGTTGGACAAGACTAAACATCGTCGACATGGACGCTTATGTATTGAATTCAATATCGTCAACATGTTGATAATTACGATTTAAAGTATGCCGAGAAGTCCTTCGTAGCTAACTCAAAGGTCTGTCTCTTGACTGCAATGACTGAGGCATCACAAAACTGTGTTGAGCTCATAATCTACTATTCCGTCTCATCCTCAAGTCGCATTTGACGCTTCCTTCAAGATGACGCTACATCATGGTGTGAACGTAATGTCATTACTTTCGCTTAGGATAAAATTCTTACCATATCATACTTTCATAATCCGCAACTTTCTCCATACATTCCGTTACGATATAAGTAATATAGTATTTTCGACAAGACAACATGTCATAACATGAATAATACGAACAGGTTTAGGAATTCATGTTGACTAACCTACAATCCCTATTCTAGATGCCACGCTTACTGGTATTACATTGTGTATTAACAGCTATCAATTAGAACAGTGTGAAAAAGCATATAAAAGAAATTCATTAACCTTGATTTCTTGTAGGCTATAATTCATCCCATCTTTAGCGAAAATAGATTGCAAAGGCTATCGATCCTATGCCGTGTGGTCAATTTTCTAGTGAATGTCATCTAACATGTAATTCCGCGCTAGAACCATCTAAAAGGTGTAGCGAGCGTGATACTTTTAATGTACATAGAATAAACATGCTTCATAAGAAATAGGGCGACACTTACTTTGTTGTGTATACTCTCCTACTAGTTGACTTCGGCTCATGAAGATCAACATACGATAGCGAATACCAACAACTGATGGGCGTGAACTTTCACGATTTGCCAAAAATCAAAGGATAACAGCAAGGCGTGACATAATATATTGTGGTCCAGCTGCCGTCCATTCATGACTGTCAGAAACTACTACACTGACGGTTTACTCACTGCGTCCTAACAGGCAATACTCACCGCTGCATTGGTGCACGGGTCAGTTGGCGTGAATCAATCGAACGCACAAAATAAGTATAACTATTAATAGAATACTGGTGCGCTCACATTTGTGGCCGAGGATACGTGAGAGACTAATTAGACCGTCCCGTAGGTAATAAATGTACGTAAGTCAAGTAAGTCAATGGCAGGACCGGACAGCAAGAATGAGGGAAAACAACAAACATTTATTTTAAACAAAAAAATAAGGAAACGCGAAAAAAAAACTTAGACAAAGCGAACAACTTTCTAGACATCTGCCTTTTAAGAAGAAAAATCTTCTGTATGGCAAATCATTTTTGCTGTATTTTTTTTTTAGTTTTAAATAGGCGATACCTAGATTTTAAAAAAATGTAGGCCTTTATAAGCCCTTGTAATTAGTTATTCTTATGAAACTAGTCGCTTGTGTACATAACACATTCTCGACACCCCCCATGAAATCTCAGCCACCGTTCATCATATGACCTTTCCTGTTGGAGTTAACATTAATTTAACAGTTGTCTAATTCACTGCTCTAATACGTGTACCATACGGATCTCTGATGAGGCAGCAGTACAGAAAAAGAATCCACTGTCTGTACTACTACTACGCATTAGGCTGTAAGAAATCAACTAAACAGTGTGTTGCCATGGGGTGACAAGGCGACTCACTATAAAAAAAAAAAAAAAAAAGCTACAGAAACCGCTGTCCTCAGCAAGAGCACATCAGAAGTTTTTAATGCATGGTTTCTTGCATGAGAGTGTGAGTACTGAGTGCTCCATAAGAAGCGAAAAGGGGAAAATGAAGAACATTTTTATCCCATTTTTCTCAGCATTTAGCCTGGTCTATGTCAGTTACGGCTATTATTTTTGTCTAATTTTGCCTGTTCCGGGAGTTGTTGAGGCTCTGATAGTAGTATAAAGCTACTCACATTCGCTCATAACTCGACAATGAGGTAATATATGCGCGCCATGAGAGTGATATTCCTCAGCTGTGTTTTTTTTTTTTTAACCTGAATGTTCCTTTTGCCGAGGCGTACACATTTCGCTCCTATTCTGCTTTTGTGAGAGTTGAGATTGGTGCCTGGTAAGGGATGCATCGACACTTAGTTGTGCGATCGGCATCTTCCCCTCAACGCAGGTTGGCCGTGGATTTATGTGGTCTTTCTGTGGGCTTCTATCATTCTTCTTCCTCGTTCGGTCCATGAAAAAGTAAAACGTATTGGGTGCGTGTGTCTTTTAACAACCGGATGGCTAGGCGATAGTCATGCCGGCCCTTGTCAGTCCGAGCACATCCGATCCTTCAGCACTGGCTTATTTTTTGGTAGGGCCGGGGTTGGCCTTCCTCTCTCGATCCCTACATCTCTCAGACCAGACTGGCAGTGATTCAGCTGTGTCGCTTTTGGACCACTCACTAGTGGAGGTGGAGTAGGGGTCTTGTCATCTCTGGTTGGGCTGACCCTGACGGCAAGCAGTCAGCTAGCCGATAAAGCTTGGTAGGACACGACTGCATTTTCTAATTGGCCTTGGCAATCTTTGGGTCCGGCGTTGTTGATGTGTCTGATATAGTTCTAGATTATGTACTACTTGAATTGATTTCTTAGTGTTATTTAATTGTTGCCCGTGCCCGCGAGGTTCTACTAAACCGGGCGAAAGAGCGGCAAGCGGCCTACATAGCCGTTTTTACTAAGTCGCAGGTAGGACGGTCGTGTAAGCGACAGTACGGTCGACTCATGACGTAAACGTAAAGGCAAACTAATTAAAGCTCATGGGGAGCGAGGCTTAAAGTAAGTGAGGATTTGCTGACTTTCTCGCCCTTTCATGTTATTTTGTCAAGGCCTTAGGGTTCAGCAGTGAAAAGTAGGAGTTAGAGTAAGAGAAATATAACACGTGTATATTTAAATGTTGAATATACCATGGAATAATTAGTCATTCGTCATATACTATCGGAAACAGTAAATCTACAGAACATCAGGACAGAATGAATAAATCAGAAAGTGATAGAGTCATGTTAGAAACTCAAACTCTGGTGAGCTACTAAAGTAACGGAATCATATACAGGCGAAAGAGATTGATCAAATGGCGGGGGAAGTTAAGGGTATAGAGTGGTATATGAGGAGTAAAAACTTACAGGCACATTCGAGTCAGCATAAGACATCAAATTATTAGACAGTTTTGGTATGGGGTGAAATATTAGGGCTTAGAGAGGGGGCATCAATTCTCCTCAAACATGCCGTAAACGTTAGCTAAATAAAACCTGCCCACCTGACGAAGAAGGAAAAAAAAAAACATAAGCAATAAATATCTCAAAAACTAGTAATTCTAGCTACCGGAGTCCTGTTTAGGGCTAATCTTTTAAAGAGGCGTAAAAAGGTTAAAACAGTAGAATCCAGCCCAATGGAAAATTAGGTTAGAGGCGTTATATGAAGTCCACCCTTGCTATCGAAACAATTGGATACTAAATATGATGTCATTTACAGCTCTTAAAAAGTAAGCATGATATGAAGGATAGCATGAATAATGGCTTAGAATTCCTGATGCACGGAATAACTTACAAAAACCCTTGAGATAATGTAACTTAGGTCAGTGCGAGGCAGAGGGTGTCTACTGGTCTTTCCGATTTCTACCTTGTCAGCTGGAGGGTTTACTGATTCATGAAAGTGATGGGATCACCAGCAGTAATTATAGAATCAAGTCATGGTATCCGCTGACAAATCAGTCTTGACATACTTCATAGACTTCCAGCTGTTTCTCAGATTGGCGTTTCGCAACCAAATATATGACTAAAGCTCATGTTCCATGGGGGCATTTTGGAAGACCTAGGTAAATAGAGCGATTAAGAGGGAAAGAGGGGGTCACAGGGAGGCGATCTGTAGTAAGGGAATGATTTCGAGGAATTCGTTCGGTTTATAATTCAACAATAATTACTAATAATAATAACGGCTTTACACGTAAAACAGGCGGTTTGCTATTATACAGACCGCTGACGTGAGGCGCTTACAAAGTGAGTAAAATCTAGCCTGAATACATACCCTGAATAACCTACAGGCTAGCTTCTTAAACGTCGCTCGTACTATGTATTCTTAGACGAGAATAAGGGATCGCTGGTTAGCAGCTGTTCGCCCAAACTGGGGTAGCGTCGTACCAGGGGGTACAAATGAAGTGCTTTTTAAAAGGTAGCTAGGTAAAGTTGTAGTAATTAACCTGAGCGTTATCATATTTCTACTATTAGCGTACTCATTGTTGGAATATTTATTAACGTGGACGGAGGTATGAAAGAATGGGAATATGGAGGGGCGATTGAGGATGTTCTCTTTGGAGAAGCCATGGGGGCGGTAAAGCTGAATAAACTTTGGGAACATTGATCTGTAGTTATAATACCAGTTTCTGCCTCAGCTTTTCTATTGCTGACACAACAGTACACAGATCGATAGTTTATTTTGACTTATTTTGATATAAATGGCCAACAGCAACTAGGCTTGAAATAGAAACAAGACTAAAAGAAGATATTTTAGTAATTAAATTTTAAAAACAAATTTGATAGGATTAGGTAATAGAAGAATAACTTAATAATAAGCTATTTGTCCTTTTTCTCTATTTTCAAGCCTAGTTCATTGGCCTTTATTCAATTAGTCATACATATAATCTCTGCATCTGGTTTACTGGTTGTCGGCATAGAAAAGGGCGAGGCCGACTGTAGTAATAACAGATGATACAAAAATGTTAGTCCCTTAAACTGTTTTCGAGCTACGCGCCACCCATGGCTCTCAAGAGAACATTCCCAACGCCGTCGCTCTCCTATTTCCCATCATTCATACTTTTCCTTTTACCTCGTCCAGCGTTGTCTATCAACATTGGTAGGCGCTAATATTGAAATAAGATAGAACGGCATGTAATTACTAAACATTTGAGGTCCAGTACCACCTTTTAAAGCTTCGTGTACCCCCTGGTACGCGTACCCCAGTTTAAGGGAACGCGGCCTGCTAAAGGATGGCTTAAGAAACTAGTACGCAAGCGACTTTAAGAATAGCTGTGGATTAGGTATTATTGCAGGCTGATCTTTCTCCTTTTTAAGTCGCTCACGTCAGGGCTCTGTATACATCAAGACGCTTTAGCGTGTAAAGCGTTAATTAAATAGTAATTATATGTTGAATTTTACGTCCGACGAATTCCTTCATCAGCTCCTTAGACTACAGATCGCCTCCTCTGTCGGCCACCCTTGTTCAGCCTAATCAGCTCGCTAGGGTTTCCACAATGCCCCAGGGGAGGGCGTACCGGCTCGAACTCTGAGACCTACTGATTCTAGGATAGTCAAGCTGATTTGTCAGCGTCCACTGTACTGAATTCATTTCTGCGTGGTTGATATCAGCTTTTCATAATCCTAGTCAAGCCTCCAGTGAGTAAGTGAGGGGTGGTGTAGAAAACAAGAGAAATTGGAGACAAGACACCCTATGCTCTGCACTGGTAGGTACTTATTCTCAATAGGGTTTTGTAAGTGTTTTCCCTTGGCATCAGGAATTCTGGGCATTTTCAAGCTTCTTATGTTATTTTTTAAGTCAGAGCTTAATGAACGAGTATTAGATCAATTTTTATTGTTGTTCGGTGACCCTATAACGCCATCAACCATTTCCATGGGCGATTCTCTGTTTAAAAACGTCTTTGGTTACGCGCTCTCTTTAAAAGATGCCTAAAAAAAAAAAGAAAAAAAAAAAAAAAAAAAAAAACAAAAAAAAAAAAAAAAGAAAAAAAAAAAAAAAAAAAAAAAAAAAAGCAAAAAAAATAAAAAGGAAAAAAAAAAAAAAAAAAAAAAAAAAAAAAAAAAAAAAAAAAAAAAAAAAAAAAAAAAAAAAAACCAAAAAAAAAAAAAAACAAATAAAAAAAAAAAAAAAAAAAAAAAAAAAATAAAAAAAAAAAAAAATAACGAAAAAAAAAACAAAAAAAAAAACAGGCTCCGGAGCTAGAATTATAGTTGTTTGGATTTTTTGGCTGATGTTTTTTTTTTTTTCTTCTTGCGTCGGGGTTTATTTGGCAAGATTAACGGGCATGTTGACGGAGGATAAGATGCCACTCTCTTGCCTAATATTGCCTCATAGGAACCTTCATATAAAATTGTGTCTTATGGATGTGCTGTAAGTTTACATGCTATATACGCCTCCATCCTTCTTCCCCTCCGCCATTGATCATTCACTTTCGGCTGTCATTGTTCCCGTCTTTGTTGGCTTCCCACCGAGAGTTAGTTTTTAAGTCAGAGTATGTTTCTCTACTTTACTGATTTATCATTCTGTCTGATGTCTTATTTACTGTTTCGCCGATAAAGTATGCGATGATATTTTCAGAGTTTAAAACTTAATTATACACGTGGTTATTCGGCTACTCTTCTAACTTTTCAGCTGGGCTGGAGACACCTAGGCTTTGACAATAAACATAGAAATGGGAGAAAGACGTCAGTCAAATCATCACTTTACTTTAGGCACTGTCTGGCTTAATTTCAGTTTGCCTCGTACAGTGTAGCCCTGTCCTGAGCGCCGTCTTGTTCTCAACGACCTAATGGATAGTAAAAACGGTATGTAGGCCGTGGTCTTTCGGTTAGCTCAGAAAACTCCGCGGGCACTAATAAAATCATAAGAAATCAAATTCAAGTAGTCCCTCATCTGAATATCAGACACGATAAAGTCGGGGACCCAAAGATGCAGAGCAATAGAAAATTGCAGTCGGCTTACCTCAAGCTGATTGGGTTAGCTTGACTGGCGTTGCAGTCAAGGGGTTCAGGCCAACCTGAAGCTGACGCGCAAAGACGCGTCTACTAACCATCCTCCACCGTGGTGGTCCTGGAAACAGGCTGCATCACTGCAGTCTGGCTGAGAGAAGTAGGGATCGAAATAGGGGGGGAGAGGAAGGCAAAACTGTTCCGTGCCAGGCAAATAATATGCCGGTGGCTGAAAGTCGGATGTGTCGGCCGAAAGGCGCAGATATCGCAGCTCCGGTGTAAACAGACACACAACGCAATCAACGTCCTTTTCAGGGACGAAACGAGGAGAAGAAATGAAGAAGAAGAAGGAGCACATAAATCCTAGCAACCTGGGAGAGGAGTGAAGATGGCCGATCTTTTTCACGTAAGTGTCAGATGCTCGTCTTAGCGTCACCATCTCAGACTCTCGACAACAACCCCCCCACCCAACCCCCCCGGGGGGGGTAACCCCATCGCATAAAGAAAGTGTTACGGCGAAAGAACATCAGGTTAAAAAAAAAAAAACAAACAGCTGTGGACATATCACCTCAGGGGGCTGCATTTCTCATTGTCAAGTTATGGCGGAAGGAGGCTACTACCGAACTTATATCAGACTCAAACACCTCCGAACAGGAAATAGACAACAAATAAATAGCGCGACCTGACAAACCAGCTAATTCTGAAAATGGAATAAAAATGTTCTCGCTTCTTCCCTTTTCGTTGCTTATGGAGCATAGTACTCACACCCCTATGCTAAGAACCGCAAATGCATTAAAACTCTGATGTGCTCTTGCAGAGGGCGTTTCTGTAGTTTTTTTTTTTTTTTTGTTATATTGGAAGTCGCCCGCCCCATGAGCAACCACAGTTAGTTGATTCTTACAGATGCGTAGTACAGACAGTGGTTTCTATTGCTAGTCTGTGCTCTCATCAGAGATCCGTAGGTACCACGTGAGGTGAATACCCACACAACTTTAAATTACTGTTAAACTAATACGAGGAAATTGGTAATTAGATGATGGGTGTGGGGTGTGGAGTGTATTGTAGCACTAAGCGAACAGTTTTCATAAAATACGTAAGGTAGAGTTTGGGTGTTATAAACAAGTGGGCTTATAGTGGCTACATATTTTTAAAACTCTAGTATCGCTAATTTAAACTAAAAAATAAATACTAGAAAAAATGCATTTCGCCAATATGAAGATTTTTCTTCTTTAAAGGGCAGACTTAGAAAGATGTGCGCTGTCTAATTTTTTTTTTCCGGTTTCCTTAGTTTACAAAATATGTTTGTTTTTCTCCTCATGCTTCTGCTCGCGTATGCCCTTGATCTTACTGTGTAACGTACATCTGGTATTTAACCTTGATCGGGGTAGTCTGTGCGATTCGCTGGCCAAATATGTAACGCACTCAGTTTTATAATAGTTATATTCTATTTGTGCGTTTCGATTGACTTCATCGGCACTGGACGTGGGGGTCACAATGCCAGGGTGAGTTGAGTTGCTTTGGGACCTGGCACGTGTAAACCTAGCGTTGAGTATGTTTCTGACTGTCAATGAATGGGGCAAGCTCGGGAACATTATTATATGTGCTGCGCTTTGATTATCCTTTGATTTTTGGCAAAATGTGATAGAGATGTGCCAGTCAAGTTGTATTCGTATCTCTTAGATCTTCAAATGGCGAAGTCAATAGTTGGATAGTATCAGAAGTAACTGATGTCGCACCTCATTTTCTATGGCATGGTTTATTTAGTGTAGCATGTAACGTATCGCAGGCCGCTTATATTTAATGGTTCTAAAGGCGGGATTCAGTCGTTAGATTGTCATTCCTAGATATTTGACACTAACGGGAGTCGATAGGCCTTTGAAATCTTTTCGTAGAAGGGAAGTAATACCTAGCAAGACATCAAGTGTAATGAATTTATGATGCTTCACATGTTTAATATGCTGTACTATGTATATATAACATATTGCACAGATAGGCGTGGCATAGCAATTGGAGAGAGGATAGTCAACTGGAATCTCTTACTGTTCAGTCATTTATCATTAGTATGACTTATGTTTGAGAAAACTATATACTATGATCTTACTGGGTATGTATTGGAGAAAGTCTGGGATTAGGACAGTATGATATGGAAGAATTTTATCCTGGAGTATGAAGTATTCGTTTCCATGATGTACGTCCTTGAACGGAAAGAGTCAATGGACTTGAATTGAGGGCGCGGTAATCGTATATGAGTAAAAACAGTTTTTGATGATCCTCAGTCATTACCTTGGAGTCCTGAGAGAGGACTTTTATTTAGTAGAAGACTCTTTCAGGAACTTTAAAAAGTAATTATCTAAGCATGTTGACGTAGTGATTTGCTGGCGCCTGTGACGATTGTTAGTCTGGTCCACTCCTGTATTGTGGCTGTGTTGAATAATATTTATGTCAGCATCCACCACCAAACTAACTTCTGTACTGCCAGGTACTTGCCTCAGTTTCACCTCAGTTCACTACTACTAGTTGAAGTTCGTTTGAAGAATATTGTTGACTATTTCGTTCATTTTTAACCCTTCGCGTTTTTAAAGCATATCCACTTCAGCCAGTATAAACTGAACCCTCAACGAAATTAGGTTATATATAAAAAAATTTATAATATTGTTTATTATTATAATTTTTGGGGTTGGACCCCCACTGGGGGGGGGGGGGGGGGGGGGGGGCCAACCCTTTTGTTTTTAAAAGTTTGGAAATAAGCCCTACCACAATTTATTTGGGGAGACCCGTTCACCCCCCTTTAGTCCCCCCGGGATTCTGTGGGAAAAAGAAGCCCCTTTTTATTTTTTTTTATTTAGTTTTGGACCGCGGTAAAGAGAGTTTGTGTTAACCAGTGTTTTGGGTTGTTGATTATAATTTATTAGGTACGTTTACAAGGTCATTGGGTCTTCATCATTACCTCCACGTCAAGATTGGGGACATGTGAGGATATGACTGTGTAGATCATCTCTTTATCATTATTGCGATGCGAGCTGTAATCATAGATACGCTAGAACGAAGTATTTTATCTGTAGACGTACACATCCACGGAAGACGGAGGCTTTCATTGATTTTTTACCAGTGCACCGCGAGAATGAGTTTATAACGTGTTTGCCGTTGTACTCTTTATTAGCGCTTAGTTGTGCCTTCCGTGATATGTCCATTCCATGCATATTTTTCGTGTTAAAGTGTTATATGTTGTGTATTCCGTTCGTGGGGAGGTAGGGAGGTTGATCTGACGAACGAGATCCATCTCGAAGCCAATTCGGGCTCTTCGTCGTCAGACGTTCTGTAGGGACTATTATATTTGCAGACTCTCCGCAGTGGAAATGTTCCTGATGCGATAGAGGCAATAGAAGGAGATCTTTGGTGCGCACTGTGGTCTGAGTTGTCTGTGACAGGCCGCTGGCGTGTTTTAGCAGTTATCGTTAAGTTTTAATTGATTGTTTTTGGTAATGTTATTATGTTAATTGTGATCTTATTTTCATAATGTATTTTGTATGTGATGTATTGTCCATCTTACCTGAGCTAGTCGTTTCAGTTTTTGTTACTAAAGCATATGTTTTTTACACTGTGGGGTGTACAATTGTCTTGTGGGCATTATTTTGATGCCTAGATGTCATCGTAATTTTTTAACGACATTCTATTTTAAGAGAGGGGTTTGTTCCCACATTTTATTTATTTGATTTCTATCGACAGTAGTCATTTGTTCTTGATTATTTCGTGTCGTGTTCAGTATTGTGCCTATTGTCCTGTCACCGTTATCTGCTTTCACACCATTTCATGTTATAAATTACAATTATTAAATTATTAATATTAATTGCCTATATATGATAAAATGCAATTAATCGATTTTAGCGATCTTGAACCGGATACAGAAACGGGCTACTTGAGTTGGTAGTAACCAATTTTAAGTAGTATATTACATATATAAATTGGATTGAATAATGGGGTACCATTAAGACTATTTCATTAACGCAAGTTCAAAAAGCTCTTTCTAGCATGGGCTCCTGAAGGAATGCAAAAACATTTGCACTTGCAGAGATATAGAAAGTCACGACACTGTGCCCCCCCCCACCCCCCCCTTGAAATGGGGGGTAAGTGGCTCATAGAGAAGGTTAGGAAGAAACTGTAGCGGTGTGGAAAACATTTGCAATTCTGTCGGCGTAGACAAAAAAGGATTGAGGCGGAGGAGACGGAGAATGTAGAAAAAATGAGATTTAATCTGCTGAGGAGGATGAAAAGGAAGAGGAAATTTAATAGCTGAGGAAGAGGAGAAAAAATGAGATTCAGCCGGCTAGAATTTAAAGAAGAACCGATTTCAGCGTGAGTCCAGAAGCAGGAAAAAATGATTCGAGCTGAAGAGCATAAATTTAAAAGAGATGCGGCAGAAAAAAGAAAGACTACTTAATATTCGTAAATGCGAAATAAAGCAAAAGGTAAGATGGAAGATACCGAATGAATTAATAGCTCAATCAAGCCTGGCTGAAAATAGAAGAGAAACGATTGCAGCGAGAGGCAGAATCATGAAACAAAAAGAGAATGCAGAAAGAAGATTAAATAGGCTGAACAAAACACAAACGACTTCAGCATTGAGATGGAAGAGTAATGAAAGAAAACGACGAGCTATGAACTGAAATTAGCAGGAGTCGAATTATGAGTAGGAATTATTGTTAACTCAGGAATCTATATTCTCAGAAGGAACCTTTTTGAAAGGCCTAAAATTCATACCAGACATGATAAATGTTTTTACAGGAAATTCACCTTAAAATTAGCCTAAAATTTGAATCCGCCGCGTCAGATAGACGTGATAATCTTCCGATAAGTGATATGGTTTTGAGCCACTGTGTGTGATCTTATAAGTAATCGTGAGATAAAGGCTCTTATACTGTAGCGAACTATTATTTTGTTAAGTTTATTATGAAGTTTGTTCCAGATTTACTCAGCTAGGGGAACGCATTATGGCAAGTTTATTCAT
>JAMPIV010009889.1:0-205253 GCA_024509875.1 Oreohelix idahoensis
ATAGGAGAAAGTTCAATATCCCGGGAGCGAGACCCCAATATATGTGGTAAAGTGGGATGTTATTAATATTTATAGGGGACTTAGTGTACTGACTGAGATCAGCTGTGAAGGTATCTGTATCTAATAAGTGTGGTGTATTACAGATGACCTTACTTGCTACCACATTTATACCTCAGTCAGAATTATTCTGGAATATTGTGATGACTACGTTGAATGTCTAGGGTTATGAAAATGATGAAGTGTAAGTCACAACAACAACAGAGAGATAAACAATTTAATTTATTCCACAACACTTTACAACACTGTGACACTCACACACATATAACACTCTATAAGACTATCTTAAATGAGTCAAGTGTAAAGTTTCAAATATATATGTATTAATTCCTTTCAATAATAGATATCCTGATTCAACTACACAGTGAACCAGGAATCACAATCAAATGTAATCACAATTAGTATGTACACAGTTTATATATGTGATCTTTGTATTAACATATTTTATTAGTATTATCCTATGTGTGTAAGTTGTGAAGTAGTACTATGAGGTAATACTGGTTTTGTTGTTCAAGCTAGATTGTTGTTTGTCATCATGACTTCAAGTGTTTGATTATCGTGGAAATAGTATTGGGAAAAGTTCACAGTTCCTGTCATTTGAAACAATTTATTGTCCCTCTGTGTTTAATATAATGTCAATTTTTGAGGGGGGGGGGGGGGGGCACATAATGTTGAGCTGCTCTGGCCACAGAAGCTTATCTTTCGTGATGGCGGCAGGAAAAGACTCCTCTGCTCGATTGCTTCACTGTGTTCTGGAGACACCTCACTGGTCGCTATCTGGACCAAGGAGTATGCTGTCAGCCTCTGGATTCAGCAAAACTCAGACCAGGTGCTGCTTCAATAACTTAGGACCACGGTCCCTGAAACAAGAAGGTTGTACCTCCTATTTCAGAACTAATTTATAATCTATTTCCACACTGAACACAATACATAACAAACACTGAGTTCAGAGTGGTAGGCCAACTGCTAGCTTCATCTGAAACAATTTACACCAGTATACTCCTCCCTAATGGTTACTAGTTAAAAGTTAGTTGCTTATCCTTTACAGGACGTGGCAATCAACCCCAGCTTTTATTGGCTGTTTTGTGATTTTTCTAGGCAATTTTTACGTTCAGTAGTTTGCCATTGCTTTCTGAACGGTACGGCGCTTATACCATTGTTAAAAATCCACACAAAGCGATCTGCTACCAAACCGCCAGCAGCAGGTTTCGAACCTGGTATATCTGGATTATGAAACTGCGTTCATATCCATTAGGCCACAGACGCCGACCTAATGGTTACTACGCCTCTGCAATTCCAGCATTAGTTCTTTCTAGTCAATAAGATAGGTGTCAGTGTACTGTTTGGCAATTCCATGCAGTTTTACTTTTCTCCGACACGCCCTGTTCAGGTTGGAGCACTATCTAGGCGTTGCCTCATGTTTGCTACTGAACCACACACATATACAGACATAAATTATCAATTTACATTCAATTTTCATTAAAAAGATATCAAATATGTCAAGCTTACCACAATTCATGGAAATAATACATAAATACGTTGACTGGCGATGAATATGGCACAAAATCCGATCTGCCGCTGTCCCAGGCTTTTATTTAGAAAAAATATAAGCTGGTTCTCAACGCACTGTTTCTGAGTAAGTTTATTTTAAGATGTGGCACTGAACAGACGCTCCTAATTGACTATATTAACGGGTCTAACCAATCGGGCCATGTTTACACAGCTTTTCAAAAAATGTTTACCCTTCTCACGTTTCCCCTAACAACCAAATTTAGTATTTGTAGTCCGACTAATCGTGTTTAGCCTTATATATCATTCCCGCCAATCAAATAGGATTTAACATTGTGGCCTATTTCCCGTAAAATGGTGGTTTTAAAACATGCCACTGTGCGATTATTATTTGGTGTTGTCTGACACCCTCACTATTTTCTTTTGGCTATAATTTATTAATTCCTAGACTATTTGCGTAACACTTAACATATTCTTTGTCAGCAAGTCCTAAGGAACCCAAATATATAAGTTTTAAGGGAGCTAAGTGGCATCGTTCAAAATATGTATTTTCTTCTAGGATAGTCGTGCTGTTACCACCTCCTCACTTCCAAACTTTATGGTGTCTGCTGTACTGTCAGACTAATGTCAGGAGTTTAGACATAAAACAGTAGAATGTCATGTTTCCCAATAAGCATTTTACAGGTTTTTAAACCTAACTCTCGTATGGGTACTGTTTTTTATCACTGTCTATTTGAAAAAAAAGCTAGTGCTTCATGCCTTTCGCGTTGGGGGTGGCATTAATTGTATATCGCGAGACGCGTGTTAGTGTTGCCGGCGTTCCTGCTTTCAGCCCTCCCTCTCTCTATCCTAATTCCATCTGTCTTTTCATTACGCATTGTATTAATCTAGGTCATTAATCAGCTTGCGTATCTCAAGGTTTTCTTAGAAATGCAGTACACGTTTTATTGTTTTGTTGAAACGCGTGTATGCTGCTATAGGCTTTACTATCAACGTGGAAACGTGAGAATATGCAGACGAAGTAGAAAAAAAGGAGGATTTTTGTACGTCATTGTGACAGCACTGTGCTTTTACCATTTCTCTTTCCTTTTATCGAATTTATGTGTTAGGCTTTACATTTACCTTTTAATTTATATATGTGAATTTAGAATGTCTCACGACAGATAGGACACACAATGAGGAAACCTATTGGGAGCATTACCAGGCCAGTCCTTGTTCTGGATTCCCCAGGGTAAAAGAACTGGTGGAATGTGAACTGGTGGAATGTGAACTGGTGGAATGTGAACTGGTGGAATGTGAACTGGTGGAATGTGAACTGGAGACAGACCTGAAGAGGATGAAGAAGACATGGAAAGACTTTGAACTGATAACACGTGACTGAAAGACTTAGCATACATTGGTTGAAAGCCTATGTTCCTTGGGGAGCTGAAGAGTGATTAATGACATGACAATATGGAACATTCTTTTAAGTTACACGACACTGTACATCATTTTGATCAAATTCGGGAAACATTGTTTTAAATCTGTACAGTATTTTCAATGAATACTTCAATACTTCATAAACATTAGCATAACAACTTTTATTATCATTGAGTGTAGGGTAGGGGATTCTTCGGGGTGTTTATGTGTGTTTCATTTCTCCAAGTCAACTTTCTATTTTATTCTGTTTTCCTTCCCACTATTACTTACTTACTTACTTAGTCGTTCCCCTTCTACCGTGAGGTGTAGAGGTTTGGAAGAGAGAGTGCCAGACTATCCTATCGGCTGTCTTCCTCCTGGCCTGGTTCCATTCTAGTCCTCGGTCCTTCAAAGATTGTCTAATGTTGTCCTCCCAGCGGACTATTCCCACTATTTACACCTCTATTCATTGAAGTCCTCGCAAGCATACACGTTTAGCTTTTTCTGTAGCTCATCTTTGGAACAATCTTCTACACGACCTAAGAGAACACGGTCTGTCACTTATCATACAATCGCTGATTTTTCGAAAACATCGTGAGTGCAGATTATATGCCACTCTAATTTAGTTATGTTCCCAAATCATTATATGTCAGGAAGAGAGAAAGTGCTTATGGCCATTCCTGGAGAAAAAACTCTACGGAGATGCTTTACCACGGCTTTCTTTGAGCATATTCAAGTTGACGTCTGAAAATAAACGAAGCAGAAGAAAACAAAGTTTGTTTGTTTGGTCATTCTGTTTTCGTCGTTATTGTAGTTCATTTCTGCTTGCTGATCTTTCTTAATTATTTTTTTCACAGCCATTCTATAGCTTCATTACAAGGCAGTCCTTGTTCTGGAATCCACAGGCAAAGAGAGGCAGAGGTAGACCAAAAAACACACGGAGAAGAGAACTGGATACATAGGTGAAAATGATGAGGAGAACATGGAAAGAACTTGAGCGGATGGCACAGGACAGGAAGACTTGGTATGTGTTTGTTGAAAGCCTATGCTCCTTGGGGAGCTAAAGGGTATTGATTGATTGATTGATTCTATAGCTCTTATATTTGTTCCGTCTTTGGAACTGTTTCTGAAGAAGAATAATCCAGAAGCATCTCGAATTTCTAGTGTGCTAGTCTAAAAGCCCGTCATAAGTCGGGAATTAAATTCAAAAGCACCAATACCTAACGGTAATTTTACTTATTAAAAAGTATTTTTTAAAACCACTGTGCATCATCACAATACACGAACTACGTAGCAGCAGCGAGGATCCCAATGTGTGTATACGGGATCGCACATTCTATAAATATATTTTTGTGCACACTCTCAATTGCGCATTCTTCTTTGGTAAGTGTTACTATTTTCGGGAGAGTACATACAAGGGAAACAATACAATTAATGTCTAACTTTCAACGAAAGTTGCATCCCTTAGCGTTACTCACTGACAGAAAAAGCTGGGATTTTATATACTGGATTGTTTATTTGTAAAACTTCATAATCTTTTTCCTTTTTTGGGAGCATTGAACCACAACTGTAACTGGTCCATGCTGGTAGCCTGCACCAATAATTCACATACTATCGTAACCATGGTTTCAGTAGCACTTTGTTTTCATGATGAGGTTGCCAGCCCTATTCACAATCTCATATTAGTAGCCTAGTACGACATGCCTAAGGATGCAGTAGCCCTAATCTTTCTTTGTCTCGACGCAGAATCCCGGGAACTACACGCGCCATTTGTAAAACTTGCTACACTTCAATTTTTTACTTTGTTTTACTTTTTATTTTCTCGGCAAACTTACGCAAGCATACAATCTTTTTTTCTGTTCCCCGTCTGAACCCCCACACAAAGTTAAAAATAAAGTGAACTTCAGTTTACCTCTTTCTTACCGTTGGCTAAATTCAATCGTTGCCCGTTTGTTGGTGAGAGACACTTCCCGACATTGATCAGTGACGAATTTCGAGATATAAACGAAGATTCAATCTCTCCTTGTTCTTTCTGCAGCCACTCCTGATGTAATTGAAAATAACAAGGTTATACTTATTTTAATAATAGATCTTAACGTTTAGGTCCTACAGGTGAGAATAAAATTTTTGTAACATTTGTAATGAAGTTGAATGATATGATTCAAAGTTACAGTAGTTTCAGAGTGGATTTACATTTACTTCTGATTCATCAAAGTGCTCACGTTCATGGAAGTCCTCGTAATCATACAAGTTCTCATTATCATAGAAGTCTTCATAGTAATAAAAGTTCTCATATTCATAGAAGTCTTTATAGTCATGGAAGTCCTCATAGTAATAGAGGTCCTCATAGTCATAAAAGTCTTCATAGTCAAAGGTATAGTCATAGAAGTTCTCATAGTCATAGAAGTCCTCATAATCATAGAAGTCCTCTAGCTATAAAAGACCTCATATAGTAGTCCTCATAGCCATAAAAGTCCTCATAGTCATAAAAGGCTTCATAGTCATGGAAGTCCTCATAGTCATAGAAGTCTTCATAGTCATGGAGGTCCTCATAGACATAGAAGTCTTCATAGTCATAGAAGTCCTCATAGTCATGGAAGTCTTCATAGTCATAGAAGTCCTCATAGTCATATAAGTCCTCATAGTCATATAAGTCTTCATTGTAAAAGTAGTCCTCATAGAAGTCCTCATAGTAATGGAAGTGCTCATAGTCAAAGTAGTCCTCATTGTCATTGTAGTCCTCATAGTAAAGGAAGTGTTCAAAATCCTTAAAGTCCTCTTAGTTAACTAAGATCTCAGTCATACACGCTCTCCTAATAATAAAGGTTCTCATGTTCATAAAAGTTCTCATGGAAGGCTTCACAGTCGTGAAACCCACTACAAAATATAACATCACCGTACACCAGATCTCGATCTACCGGTAGACCACAGGGAATGATGTGGCAGGTTTCTGGTGATAAAAGGGAGAAAAGAATTTCAAAACTCGAGAAAGTTCGGACTAGCCCTTTCCTGCCGGCATTTACAAGCCCAGTATCTCTAGGATTAAAGATACTTTTTTCCGATTTCTCACCGATAACTCACGAGCTATCTTACAAGCATTCACTTTAATCTGTGAAATGCGTGAAAAAAGGAACGCTATCATTTCTTTGAAATGAAGTTAACATTGAGTAAATTATAATTTGGTTTTAAATTTTTACCGCTTAAAATTACATATCGGCTGCACTTATTCCAAAAGTTCTGAAGCCAGGAAACAGACATATAGATCAGAGAGCTCATCGTTTCTAACGTAGATCTCCATAGATCCTGCGGTGCCTGCCTCTGCCGTACACTAATACAAATGCTAGAACAAATACCCCAACGATTACTATTGAAGATAGATTGACATGAGCTCAGCAAATACCATCATAGATACCACGGGCAGATAACCATCAGATTCTTCTTCTTCATCTTCATACACTTTCAGACGTCAACTGAAATATGCTTAAAGAAAGCGGTGGTCAACTTGAGCTTAATTATTGGTATCTACATAGAGTTTGTTCATGAGTGGACCACTAGATACATCGTCACAGATAACATCAGAAATATCATCACATACACCAATGTAGATCATTAAGACTCACTTGTATCCTGTACAATTTATCACTGATGTCCTTGCCAACGATATTTGTGAAAACAGTCGACAAGAAAGGATTGGAGCCAAGATAGGTCTTAAGTGTAGGGTACAACCAGGATATGATTAGGGATTCCTCAGCTACCGTGATTGTTACCTGGAAAAAGACAGCACGAATAATTTTAGTTACGAAAGAGCAAGTAATTGGTCAAGAAATGAAAGGAAAGAACTATGGTGTGCGATTTCTACTTTATGTCCGGAGGACGGAACCATTTCTCATATGTTCAATTACTTCCTTTCCACTCCTTTCCACCTTCAACTCTCCACTGAGCAAGTAAATCCATTAACTCGCACACTCATATGAAAACTATAATTGGAAAAAAAAGAAATTATAAATAAATAAAAGCTGTGAAGTCGATTTAACAATTAAGTTATTTTTCATACAAGAGCCACACAGTACCGTTTTCATGTTTTTTTTTTTTTTTTACCTTTAAAGAGAAAAGAACGACATGTGGTGCAAAGAAAATGTGGCACTTCTGCCAGGGATCGAGACCGGAGCGCTTGCTTATAGGGCAACCATAATCAACATTTCACCACAGACACTTCTGAGCTAATTGTAAGATATTTTTTTTTTTTTTTTTTTTTTGTACGCCCGCTAATACTCGAGGCGAAATCTCAGGTTATTATTAATATTTTAACCTGACATTGATTTTACGTGAGTATCCCTTTTTTTCTTGTACATAGACAGGTGTCCCTCGCCATTCAGGCAAATACTCTCCGATTTCGGAGGTACCCATTATAGCTGGGTCGGCTCAGGAGCCGCCAGTCCCTGGTCGACGACACTCCTTCAAATGTGCTCGCCAGGTCTCGAGTTAATCCAGTCCAAATCCCGGTCAACGAAAAATCCTCAAATGCCGTCGCCCGGGTTTGATCCTGTATCACCCGGTCGCCAGAGCGGTGTTGTAACCACTACGCTAGCGCGGCCCCCTGTAAGATATAATATTTGCTATAATATAAGATATAATATTAGCTATAATATAAGATATAATATTAGCTATAATATAAGATATAATATTAGCTATAATATAAGATATAATATTAGCTATAATATAAGATATTTTCCAGAAAGGTAGCTCTGAGTGTGGTTTTCAAACGCTTTCATACAAAAGAGATTATACTCCTAGATTGGCGTCTGACGAACTAGTATCTCATGATTTAGAAGTATCTATAAGTGACTAATTTTGTAAGTATCATTAGGAAAAGTCCCCAGAAATGAAATGTTAACGTTCTCATTGTTAGTATAAATATTTTGCTAGGGCAGCATGGAATTCTAGTATCGAAAGTGACATTTTGATGCTTTATTATGTTATGGACAAGTTGATGCTGATGATTATGATAACAGTAATAATAACAACAGTAGCAATATATTCAAACATAAACTTGTAATTACTTGATATTTCTCGGTGGTGCCCGAAGATTGAAATGGCACCGAATCAAATTCGGGAGAATCTACAAACTCATTTGGTTCTATGCAGTGAAGAAACATTCCATCATGTGTGACCTTTAACCTATTGTGTGTAAAGGAAATAATAGAACAAAGGGTCATTAATTATATGCCCATACGAGTTAATAATTGGTACATAGAATTTAAAACAAGCAACTATCTTTTGCTCAAATAACATTCACCCGTGTGTTACCAGGGCCCCAAAGGGGAGCAAAGAATGGTAACACTTTAACCTCCCATGCATGTCGTAAAAAGCAATTAAAGAGGGTTGGGCATGGAACGATTACCCTATCATGTTGAAATTATAAACCACAAAAATTTCATACAACATGGATGCATGTGTTTGTTGAAGGCAGATGGTCCTTGGGGAGATAAGTGATTGATTGATTGATTGTAACATTCTTCTTACTAAGGTCAGCTCATGCACGTTGATATTAGTCATAGCCACGGATGTTTTTACATGTCATCATCCCTTTCTTCGTCTTTGACCTTTCTACTCCCAGAGGAGCATAGGCCTACAAGTAAGTTATGCCAAGTTTTCCTGTCCCATACCATCAGCTCAAGGTCCTTCCATGTTATCTTCTTGCCCTTCATGCATGTCGTCAGTTCTCTTTTCCACGCGCTCTTTGGTCATCTTCATTATCCTTTTACCGAGAAATTATTTGATAACCCATAAGGTCAAGGCTCCGTTACGTTTAGTTATTTAATTTGCTTTGGGGGTACACAGAGATGAGGCAGGGATTATAGGAGTGGATGTGATTATCGATAGGCAGATTACACCAGGAGATACTTCCCTTCAGTTTGTTAAAGGAGGGGTAAAGGATCCCGTTACACGCCCATTGAGGCCTATTGGGAATATGGTGTTACGCCCATATTTTGTTGACCATTGGCACACTAGGGGTGATGTGGTCAGCATCACGCCGGCTGCCTTTACCTTCCCAGAGTTGCTCTGGTACCCAGTTGTGGCTGGGTCGACCCAGGAGCCGTTTGCGGCCTAAAAAAATCCCACCTCATCTGGGGATCGAACCATAGACCACTGAGCTAAGAACCCAGTGCACTAATCACTATGCTACTGCGGCTCCTCCTTCAGTATGTAGAATAATAAATATTTCTAACCAGCAGTATAGACAGTCTGTGGCCTAATGGATATGAACGCAGTTTCATAATCCAGATATACCAGGTTCGAAACCTGCTGCAGGCTGTTTGGTAGCAGATCGCTTTGTGTGGATTTTTAACAATGGTATAAGCGCCGTACCGTTCAGAAAGCAATGGCAAACTACTGAATGAAAAAATTGCCTAGAAAAATCACAAACAGCCAATAAAATCTGGGGTTGATTGCCACGTCCTGTAAAGGATAAGCAACTAACTTTTTTAGTATAGACAGTTTGGTTTGGTTTTTGAACCATGCACTAGAAAACTGGTGTTTGTCTTGTGCACGAGATACCTGGATTAGCCTCATATGGGTTATGAAGTATAGACAGAGTAACAGATACTGTCAAAATAAGAATACAAAAAGCAAAAGCAGTCCTAAATACTTTGGGGAAATGTATTGAAATCACAAAAAACCAAGTCCAACATTAAAATGAGAACCTCCAGTCCAATTCAAGGAAGATCTATTGTGAAGATCTGAAACACTGAGAGCAATAAGAAACGACGTTCAAAAAGGTACAGACTTTTATAAGTGGGTGCTGACGCAGAGTAGGATCGAAATGGTGTGACAAGATAATTAATGTGGGACTAATGGAAAGAACCAGGCAAATTCTCATGGAACGCGATCTATGGGAGACGACACTAGCCTTCTATAGGACACACATTCAGAAAACCAGTTGATAGCTTTACAAGGCAGCCCCGGTTCTGGAATCACGAGGACAAGAGACATAAAAACAGACCACAGACACGTAGAGCAAAGGACTTGAGTCAGGCATGACGTGGATAACGAAGACATTTAAAGATATGGAATGGATGGCACAGGACAGGAGGTCGTGACGCTTTTTTGTTGAGAGTCTGTGCTCCACGGGGAGCTGAAAGGTGCTGATGATGATAATGATGATGATGTAGATGATGATGATGATGATTTTTTTTTTTTTTTTTTTGCGTACGCCCGCTAATACTCGAGGCGAAATCTCAGGTTATTATTTTTTTTTATGTCTAACCTGACATTGATTTTACGTGAGTATCCCTTTATTTCTTGTACAGAGACAGGTGTCCCTCGCCATTCAGGCAAATACTCGCCGATTTCGGAGGTACCCATTGCAGCTGGGTCGGCTCAGGAGCCGCCAGTCCCTGGTCGACGACACTCCTTCAAATGATCTCGCCAGGTCTCGAGTTAATCCAGTCCAAATCCCGGTCGACGAAAAATCCTCAAATGCCGTCGCCCGGGTTTGATCCTGTATCACCCGGTCGCCAGAGCGGTGTTGTAACCACTACGCTAGCGCGGCTCCCGATGTTGATGATGATAATGATATTGATAATCATGATAATGATGATGATAATGGTGATGATGCTAATGATACTCATGATCTTGATAATGGTGATGATGCGGATAATGACAGTGATGATAATGATGATGATAATAATGATGATAATGATGATGATAGTGATGATAATGATGATGATGATGATGATGATAATGATGCTGATGATCATGATGATGATAATGATGATGATGATGATAATGATGCTGATAATGATAATGACGATAATGATGATGATAATGATACTGATGACGACGATAATGATGATAATGGTAAAGATAATGATGATGGTAATAATGATAATAATAATAATAATGACGATAATACTAATTATGATGACTATGAGGAGAATAATGATACTGGTGATGATGATAAATATGATAATGATGATGATGGTGAAGATAATGATAATGATATTGATAATCATGATAATGATGATGATAATGGTGATGATGCTAATGATACTCATGATCTTGATAATGGTGATGATGCGGATAATGACAGTGATGATAATGATGATGATAATAATGATGATAATGATGATGATAGTGATGATAATGATGATGATGATAATGATGCTGATGATCATGATGATGATAATGATGATGATGATGATGATAATGATGCTGATAATGATAATGACGATAATGATGATGATAATGATACTGATGACGGCGATAATGATGATAATGGTAAAGATAATGATGATGGTAATAATGATAATAATAATAATAATGATGATAATACTAATTATGATGACTATGAGGAGAATAATGATACTGGTGATGATGATAAATATGATAATGATGATGATGGTGAAGATAATGATAATTATATTGATAATCATGATAATGATGATGATAATGGTGATGATGCTAATGATACTCATGGTCTTGATAATGGTGATGATGCGGATAATGACAGTGATGATAATGATGATGATAATAATGATGATAATGATGATGATAGTGATGATAATGATGATGATGATGATAATGATGCTGATGATCATGATGATGATAATGATGATGATGATGATGATAATGATGCTGATAATGATAATGACGATAATGATGATGATAATGATACTGATGACGGCGATAATGATGATAATGGTAAAGATAATGATGATGGTAATAATGATAATAATAATAATAATAATGATAATACTAATTATGATGACTATGAGGAGAATAATGATACTGGTGATGATGATAAATATGATAATGATGATGATGGTGAAGATAATGATAATGATATTGATAATCATGATAATGATGATGATAATGGTGATGATGCTAATGATACTCATGATCTTGATAATGGTGATGATGCGGATAATGACAGTGATGATAATGATGATGATAATAATGATGATAATGATGAAGATAGTGATGATAATGATGATGATGATGATGATGATGATGATAATGATGCTGATGATCATGATGATGATAATGATGATGATGATGATGATGATAATGATGCTGATAATGATAATGACGATAATGATGATGATAATGATACTGATGACGGCGATAATGATGATAATGGTAAAGATAATGATGATGGTAATAATGATAATAATAATAATAATGATGATAATACTAATTATGATGACTATGAGGAGAATAATGATACTGGTGATGATGATAAATATGATAATGATGATGATGGTGAAGATAATGATAATGATAACGATGATAATAATAATGATGGTGATGATACTAATTATGATGATAATAATGAGAATAATTAGAATTTGATGATGATAAAGATGATAATGATGATGATAATGATGATAATGATGACGATGATAATGATAATAATTACTCTCCCTCGTAAACAAAATAAATTTGGTCATAAATATCCAGTTACAATTTTCATGTTTTATGATCTGCCATTTTGAAAACAAACCTTCCTCTCAGTAAAATAGACACTTTTTCTCCACACGGAGTTTGGGTTTCCACACAATAACGGCTTCCTTTCCGTAGCGGTATGACGTTGCCGTGGTTACACAGGTCGGCGAATTCTCGCCTGCATACTTTTAACGGTTTTAATCTCTTGGTATACAGCTCATTCAAGCTAGGACTGAACCGTCTCTGAAAGGAAAATGGCAGAATAAGCCGTCTTATACAGAGGAAATATATACATTTACCAACAATACATAAATTTGTCAAAAGTATATTAAAGATATGACAAATTACTGGTTAACAATATCATGCATTCACTTTTGTTCAGCAAATGAATAATACACATAAATTAGTATATTGCAGGCACTCGTAAGAAATAAAGAAATAGAAAACTAGACAACGGAGTGGTTGTACACAACAGAAAAATAGTCCCTTTTAAGCCTATCCCGTCTTTTGTTTTTCTGTTGTCGTGTTTTCTACTTCTTTATTTTTTACGACTGCCGGCAAAATACCAATTTGTGTATTATTTATTTACTTTTTCAAGCCTCCGGGATTTCCCTCTTAATTTAATTCTATTCAACGCAACAGACCGTATGGAAACATCGATTTCCTATTTTTAGTGGATTTGACAACAATAATAAAAGTGGACATCTAACACTTACTTTCCTCTTTACTTATTTTCTTTTTTATGTTATGACTGAATGTTACTTTTTTTTCGTACTGTGAAATCATCTTGAATACAATATATTTTGATAAATTTATACATCAAATATAAACCTCACATGAAAGTTGACCATACTACAACAAAGGACTCGCGGACCTAGTCGTTTGAAGAAACTCACTGATTTTAATGGCACATCACCATTTAGCACCCGACGCCCGCCCAATCATTTACCGAAACATAATCTTATATTTGCAGTTCATTATTTCTCATACTTAAAGCCGTCACTGTAATGGAAATATTTTCTAGCTTATTTAACATTGATTTAGTTATTATATAAAATCAGCTGGGTCAATGCTGGTCACAACTTGACAGATTAAAGAAAGGGACCAGCACTCAAAGTCTGAAAATCGACACATATACAAAGCTCAGTCGATCTTAAATAGAAGTGGTTTAATAATTTACCACCCCAGTTATAATTGATAATGAAACATTTGTTCTTGGCTCCCTGTATTCTACAATAGTTATTATAGATGTTTTTAGCCTTTTTCCTCAGCTTTGATGTTGTTTGAAACTTTTCAAATGGCCATCGAGATATGGATTTGTTGTTCATTCTTTAGTTTTGTATTTTCGCCTCCTCTTCCATTAAAAAAAAATAAATTGTTTTTGGTAGCTCTTTTTGCAGTTCTGTATGTATATAAAGGGGACCTTTCTGTGGCTGGGTTAAGACTTTTTAGTGTACAGTATTTTATAGTTATGTGATTCCTTTCTGCATCTGGTTAGCTTGCCTTGTTCATCACTTCTGTCGTGCTTTTAATCACTTCTTTATTTTCTTCCATGCCGGGAATGGGCTATTTATTATCAGGGGTTCTGCCTTGGTTTTGCAAGAGTCTCGTATTATGAGAGCGACTATTTTCTTTTAATTTGTGTGGGCAAAACATTCTTTCTCTAATCTGCATATGCTATATCCTTATAGGGTGTTATAACACGTGTGGTTGTAAGCCGTTTAAATGTTACTACTTATTGAAGTACTCTGTAGTCTTTTCTGTCATTTTTATTGTTGTTATTGTTGATCAGAATCGACATCACTGCAGTCCAGGCAAACCAATAGATGTTCAGTCTCCCTCAGCAAATGTCGAAGAGTATGAATGCTGATTGTTCCTGTTGCGCGCCGGTTGTATACACGCTGGATGCATCCTTTCACACGTCCATCTCTGCTAGCCTTACGTTTGATGCCAAATTCCAACAACCTTGATGATTCATCGATTGCAGTGTCATTCTGTAATGGGCGATCATTAATTGTTCTCAGTAACTCCCTTATCTATATTCTTACTTACTTACTTAGTCGTTCCCCTTCTACCGTGAGGTGTAGAGGTTTGGAAGAGAGAGCGCCAGACCATTCTATCAGCTGTCTTCTTCCTGGCCTGGTTCCATTCTAGTCCTCGGTCCTTCAAAGATTGTCTAATGTTGTCCTCCCAGCGGACTCTGGGTCGTCCTGGAGGTCTGGATCCCTGGCTCTTTGTTTCCCATGCTTGTCGTGGTAGCCGATCTTCTCCCATTCTGCAGACATGGCCAAACCATCTTAGTTGGGACTGTTCTATTTGGGTCTGCAGCGGATGGGATTTTAGGCCTTGACGGATCGTCTGGTTGCGGACCATGTCTCTTCTTGTTACTTCAACCACTTTCCTCAGATACCTCATTTCTGAGGTTTGGATCTGGCTTTTGTGGGTTGTAGTCATTGCCCACGACTCGCATCCATATGTCAAGACTGGGACATAGGTGGAGCGGTATACAGCCATCTTCGTTTTCTTACCAACCTCTTTCTTGCTGAGGAATCCACGATTTATGGCCTGAAAAACTTATCTATATTCAATGCACCCAATATGGGTGCTCTTGAAGCAAGTCTGACAGCTCTTTCATTACCGCGTACTCCTGCATGACCAGTCTTTTCTGACATTCGTGGATTGTAGATTTGATTTCATGTTCATGTTCATTTATTGGGACGCAAAGGCTGGCATCTTCATCATGTAAAACAAATAGCTACAAACACCAACGATATAAGAGCATGTGAATGTTTGTCATAGGTTTCCTGCAAGGTGAAAAACTGTAGTAGTGACTCCATGCCCCATAAGAAACGAAAATCAAAATAATGACGATGGTTCTGTTGAAGTTGGGGTTTGAAGCAAAACCCTGGGTTGGGTTTCCATATTCCGTGAAGTAAAACCCTGGGTTTGGTTTCTATATTCCGTAGTCGGGATAACATTTTCCTGTATACATTAGTTTCAGTATCTGATAATCTGCACCTTACCGCAGTTTATGACTAGTTTTGTCATTAGAATCACTTCCTGTCTAGCTTTTTACTGGTACTGTTCACTTTGACTTTTCTTTGTTAATCTGCCCAATGTAGTCCCAAACTGCGTGGAACTCTTTTCTTAGAGAAAGTCATGTCCATCCACATTTTAGTGTGACTTTTTGTTCCTTATTTCATAACTAGTGTAAAAGCCCGTCACCAATACCTAACGGCAATTTTACTTATTCAAAAGCATCTTTTTTAAAAACCACTATGCATCACCACAGTACACGAACTACGTAGCAGCAGCGAGGATCCCATTGTGTGTATACGGGATCACACATTCTATAAATATGTTTGTGTGCACACCGTCATTTGCGCACTTTTCTTTGTCGAGTGTTACTATTTTCGGGAGAGTACAATTAAGGGAAAAATACAATTAATGTCTAGCTTTCAACCAAAGTTGCATCCCTTAGCGTTAGTGACAGAAAAAGCTGGGATTTTATATATATTGATGATGTGAACATTGTGTATATCGTTTCTTTTTAAAGATTAATATATCATAGCAGATTGGTTAAGCGGTTAGAGCGCTTATCTCTTGCATCAAAGTTACCAGTTTCCGAGATGGAATAATGGTATCGCCATGCTCCAACTACCCAGCTGTAAATGGGTACCTGACTGCTCTGGAGTTATGAAAGGCAAAGGCAGCTAAGAAGGGAAGTAGTCGCCACATTTTATACAGGTAGACTTAGTGTATTGAATAATACTTCACTATTCTACAGCTGAACCTACTACGGGACAGCTTTCACCTTTAAAAAAATATATTTAGTAGCCATTCTTGTGTCAATTTATTTACAAGGTATTTTTTGTTTTACTGGGGTTTCCTGCACCATCTGCACGGTGTTTTAATATGTTCTTGTGCGACACATAAAGCTAAGTCATCACAATATAGCGAAGTGTTGACCATCTTAGGTATTTTACCTAAAGTATGACTCTTACAGATCCGGAAAATTGTTGGTGATATCACGCTACCTTGGGGTACTCCGTGTTCTAATATTCGACGAATTAAATGTCCTTGAATTTGCTCCCTGGCATGCCTATTTTGAGGGATGTAGTTACTCATTCCTACATCCATATACATACCGAATATTTAAGTAGTTGTAGCATTATCCCAGCTCACCGCATTCCATCAAATGCTCTCTCATGTCTACCCAGACCGCAAATGTGCGTGTCTTTCTGGAAAGCATCTCCAATTTCTTTGACAATATATATAATTTGGTGCTCCGTTGTCTTAAAAATAGCCTTTAGGGATGTAATCTAGATGTGCTTTTTATGTACCACATAAATCTGGTGTAATCCATTGCCTTCTTCCTTATGGGCCATATAAATCTGGTATCGACTAGTCTGTTAGTCAATTTACCTATGCATATTAATAAGCTGACGGGTCGGTGGCTGTAAACTTTTGTTCTGTCGTTTCTAGGCTTTAGTACTTTCACTATACGCACGACCAAAATGTAAACAAACTTAAACGCACACATACGAAATAATTGCAGACAAACAATGCGTTTATAGACAACAAGAACTATTTACAAAGTCAAAATATTCATAGACCGACAAAATATTTCCAGACATAGCATTTATCATCATCATCACCATCATTATTTTTCTTTGCCCACCTTACCGCGCATGGAACCACCACTGCCTGTAGTATCACAGGAAGCTTGTACAAAGCAATCATGTGATCTAGCAATGGTGGTTCTAGGGGTAATAGGTTTTAAACGATGCGGTTGCCAGATCCATTCACAACCTCGTACTAGTCGTCTTGTAGACATGTCTGTGGGAGCAGTAGGCGTATTCTTTCTTGGTCTCATAAGAGAGCCCCGGGGACTACACGGGGCTAGATCATTTATAATGGTGCCGTATTAAGAGGAGGGGGTGTCTCCAAGTTTCAGCCTCTTCTGCCCCTGAAATGTCCTATTTATGTCCTGGGTGGCTCAGGCGTGTTTCTGTTGTAACCTTGTAAACGCTAGATTTACATGCTTGCTTTGAAGTATGTTTATTCGTCTTCCAAACCATAGTGGGACGTGACTTCCCATGGAAGGTGCAAAGGGAATACATGGGGGTTGTGAGGTTTTTCCCTGAAAATGTATCGCCATTGCTTTCTCACTGGATATAATTATAAATTTAAAATTCCACCTGGTATTCTTTGTGTGATGGCATGCGCCTATCATGTTCAAAACTTTCCTTCGCACTTCTGCCCTTACAAACCAATCAGTCACAGCCATCTAATTAAGATAATTTATTTAACAGTTTACTTTCTGTATCTGAGGAATTGGATACAAATAAAATCTCTGCAGTATCACCTTAATTATGTCACGATTGGTTCATTGATTAATTTTGGGGCGTATGAAGGTGTGAATGTGAAGTTCACTCTCAGGGCAGGTGTGAGGGCAAAAAGGTAAAGAATGCCTGTTGTAAACAACAAGGTAAGTAGCATTTACAATGTACTATGGGCCTGTGGGGTTCCCGGGGGTCTCTGATGAGACACATAAATAAGAGGACCATTGCTCCCTTAAGCATGTCATACAAGGCTCGGTAACATCATCAGGTAAAACAAATTGCTTCAGAAACCATCACGGCAATAACACATGAATGCTTGGTACAGGCTTTACTGCAAGAGGACCAGCTTCATTGGTGGTTCCATGCTCTATAAGGAGCCACATGATGATGATGATAACAAAAGGGCTTATTGGGAAGGGTCTTCAAGACTGACTGACCCTCTAATTTGCGCCCCCACTCCTAAATGCCCACTCCGAAGAAAAAAATTCATAATTACACCACTGATTTGTTGATAGACGAAACATGTACGTGCCCTCTATGCATGGAGGCATATCTGGAGTCATCCTTATATGACCACCAGCTATGCATAATGCTACAATATATATACGTGGAAGTGAAATTATGTCTGTGAGGATATTTACACCCTCATTGACTCTTAAAATCATCCACACACTTCCAGGGATTACCCCTGTTGGGAAACTTGTTGAGAACCCAGCATTGCATACTGGGCTTGAAGAAGTCACTTGAGCCCCAGGAGTAATTCTGTGGCATTGACTTGGTTGACTGCATGCAGAAAGATTTCACTATGGACCCATGATAGGCAGGGGAAGCTGAGAAATGGCTCTGTGCAGGACGTGACAATTCCTTGGGAGAACCCAGAACCAGAGTACAGAATTTTAGCTCTGCATAGTTGGAGAGCCTCCTAGGATGGTGGGGAATACACAGTCTGCCATGCACTTCTTACTCCTAGCTTGGGACCAGATGTGATGATCCTTTAAATGCAAGCCAAGCTCGAGAAACTGGAGCTAATGACTTCAACTCAAAACGTTTCGGAATGGCAGAAAATCCACAGGAAAAGCCTAGATCTACAAGTAGATAATACCAAGGAGTCTTCAACTAGGTATTGGCTGCTAAAAAGCTAGAGGCTCAGCAGCATTAGTTAAACAACAACAACAACATGAACAACAATACGTGCCCTCCCAATCATGTCGTAACAAACGATTATGGATGGTTGTGCACGGGGTATCTTTTTCATAAATTTTAAAACAACGTGATACAGAAACTACCACAACAAAAAGAGTTAAAAATGCTCCCATGCAGGTTTTCTGACATAGGGTCATCTTCAAGAGTGGTCCATTGCTCCACAGAACAGGCACAAGATGAATATAAATATATAATGAATGTATCATTTCCAGCTGTACTCCTTGTCTCGCACTGAGCCACCCCTGCAGCAGACTCCCATGCAAGAAGCCAGCACCAAAGCATTAAAGTACCCTTACAGCAATGCCTTCTGAGGCTATTTGTTTTACATGATGAGTTACCCAGCCCCGTGCACAACCTTATATTAGACGTCTTTTACGACATGCATGAGGGAGTGATAGAGTTATTCTTTCACTGTCTCATCAGAGACCTTCAGGAACTATACGCATAAATGTATACGCAGAAACTAAATGTTTAGCAAAGTTTATATAAATCAGACAAGCTGTTTATAAACATTCACAATTTTTATTCATAAAAGATGATTGAAAAGTTAGTTCTGATTTTCAAATTGTTATTTCTTCACTTATATGCAACTAATTTACGTGAACCTTCCCCCCCTCTCCACCCAAGAAACTAAAGAAAGTTAACTGCCATTTAAGTAAATAAAATGCTATGTTTCATTAACATTATATTCAAGTGAGATCCAGGGTTTTTCATAGCGGTCATTTGGGGTAGGTGTGGCTAAGAGGTTTGGCGTCCGTCTCGAATGGTACCAGGTTCGATTCCCAGTAGAGGGAATATAATTTATGGACATTTTTTTAAAAAAGAACTATTGGTCCTAATGATGTCATACTCCCCCTGGTCTCTTGGGTAGTGAGATCGGATGCTTAGCCTTCTTGGATAAGTGCGAAAAAATAAGAAGTCCCGTGTGCAAGTTACACACGTTAAAAATCCCTCGGCAGGTGGAAATCGTAAAGAGTAGGCCATAAGGCCACTGCCTAGGCAAACATTTAAAAATTGGAAACCTACCCAGCACAAAAATATTTATAGAATGTGTGATTTCTATATACATATATTGGGATTCTAGCCGGTGTTGCGGAGTTCGTGCACTGTGCTGAGATCCTCCTTGTGTGATCTAAGGGAGGAGATCGGAGCACTGATGGAGTTGTCCGTGTGCAAAGAAGATAGTTTTTAAAATCAAAACCAAACCACAGCATCAACAATTGTTGATGTTCCTTGTGACATCCGTTTATTGACCATGTTAGATTCTACTTTGTTTTGTTTTTCTGGGAATGATACAATAAAGAATTAGACTTATTTTGTTCAATGAGAGTTATTGTTCAGATATTTGTTTCATGTATTCTTCTACTTTTCCTTCCGAACGCCAGGAATATGAATTGTCACTCTTTATCCTTGCAGCATTAGGGGATCGTTTTTTGAGCTTTCGTGCAACCCCAGAGGACTTCCTCAGTTCGGCGGGTTCAACATTGGTGTAGATCACACTAGACCCACTAATTGGCGTGTAACGCAATGCCAGGGAGCCGCGCTGGTGTAATGGCTTCGGCGTTGTACTGGCGACCAGGTGTTCATGGTTCAAACCCGGGTGTCGGCGTTTGAAGAAATGTTTACGGCCGGAAATTTGACTGAATAGCCTGAACGGCTCCTGTGATAAACCCTCTGTGGATGGGAAGGAGCGAAGCTCCTGACCGGGTTGGTAGGAAAGTCCTCAGGTTCCCCAGCCTCGCAATGACATGTCATTGGGCCGAAGGGCTGGAAGCCCAAGTGCCGCTGGTTTAGGAAAAAAAAAAAAAACGCAATGCCACGACTTGGATGGTCGTCTGCCCTAGAGAAGGTCGTGTTTCATGTATATGCAGTGGATATAAGTGAGAATATTAAATCTAAAAATAGCAACTGCTCAATTCCCCCGCAGACAAGGCTAGTTTAGACTTACCGGAATGTTGGTGTAGGCAAGGCAACCGATGTGAGCAAAGTCAACGAGGAAGAAGACACAGTTCCATACGAGGATGTCCAGCATACAGACAAACAGGCCTGCCCACAGGACGAACAGGAGGTAGGCGACGAGGAGAAGGCAACGAAGGAAGAGTAGGTGATGGCGAAAGCTGCTTGGAGTGAGGAGCGATACGGCGGCACAGAGGTTGGCCAACTGGCGATGAGAACAGGAAAAACATGATTTTGCTTGTTGTTTGTTAAAATATCATAATCATCATCATTTATATCACTATCATCATCTTCTTCATCATCTACATCCCTGCCCTGGCAAAATTTAAAAATTAGAAACCAACCCACCACACAAATATTTAAAGAATGTGTGATTCATACAAACAAATGTTGGGATTCTCGCCGGTGCTACGGAGTTCGTGCACTGTTCTGAGATCCTCCTCGTGTGATCTATGGGAGGAGATCGAAGCACTGATGGAGTTGCCCGTGTGCACTGAATATAGTCCTTAAAACCAAACCATCATCATCTACACCTTTACCACCATCATCATCATAACATCATCATCATCATCACAACATCATCATGATCATGATCATTACATCATCATCATCATCATCATCATCGCATCATCATGATCATTACATCATCATCATCATCACATCATCACATGATCATCATCACATCACCATCATGATTATTACATCATCATCCTCACATCATCATCATCATCACATCATCATCAACATTACATCATGATCATTACATCATCATCACGATCATTACATCATCATCGTCACATCATCATCACCACCATCATCTACACTTTTACTACCACCGTCATAATCATCTACACCACCATCATCATCATCACCACCACCAAGATCATCATCTACACTATACTACCACCATCATAATTATCTACACCACCATCATCACCATCATCATCATCATAATTCATTTACGTATTCGTTATTCTTCAATTCCTCCTGGAGGTAGGTCTTTAGCAAATATCTTCCAATCCCTCCTATCCTGTGCTGTAAGTTCAAGGTCGTTACGTCTCTTCTGTAGCCCTTTCATTTCTATTTCCAGTTCTCTTCTCTATGTGTTTTTCAGTATCCCTCTGCTACAAAAACTGCCTTGTAATGCTATCAACAGGTTTCCTCAATGTGTCCAATCCATCTTCTGCGCCTTCTTCTCATCTCTTGTTCCACTGACACTTGTCTGGTTCTTGTCATCAATTCCTCATTTGTGACATTGTCATACCTTTTCACTTCTTCTATCCTACGCAAGCACCCATTTATGAAAGTCTGTAACTTCTTGCTGTTGTTTTTGATGTTGTCCATGCTTCATGTTGAGAACCCAACACTGCACACTAAGTTTGGAGGAGTCACTTGAGCCCCAGATGTAACTCTGGCTTCTACCTGGTTGACTGCATGCAGGAAGATCTCACAGAAGTGGCTCTGTGTAGGACGTGATGATTCATTGGGAAAGTCCAGAACCAGAGCACAGTATTTAACTTTGCATATTTGGAGAGCCCCCTGGGATGGCGTGGAATGCACAGTAAAACAACAAGTTAAACAACAACAACAACAACAAATATCTATGTCAAATTCAATGCTATCACCTTATCATCATCTCTTGTTCTACCAATATTATTGACTTGGTATAAGTATGGTTTTGAATTAGATTTTTAAAAATATTTCCAAGCAAGACATCGGATACTTCACAATCGCAGCAAAATGGGTGTTACGGTTTTAAATGCTCATATTCTATATTTTCTACCTTCTTATTTCATCTTCTTTTTCATGTCAAACAGCATGATGGGGACGATTTCGATTATTGAAGTATGATGTCGCTAGTTGTGATTTCTCGTGACCTTTCTCTCTGCCTCGTACTTGGTATCAAAATATCGATTCTCTTTTTGCACTGAGTTGCACATAGTGTATTAGCCAACTGATGGTACGAGGATTAATTTGTAATACCAGCTGTTCACAGACTTTGAAGATTAAAAACTTGTCGCTAGCAAAGAGTAATTCTATCTGATCAAAACATTGTTTCCGAAAAACACATGGAGATTGGCACTGAAGATATACATTGTTCTTATTGTTGTTAAACTTTGAACTTCTCGCTCATTTGCAGCCAATATAAAGTTGAAGACACCTTGGAATTATCTACACTGCAGATCTAGGCTTTTCCTGTGGCTTTTCTGTCATTCCGAAACGTGTTGAGCTGAAGTCATGAGCTCCAGTTTCTCCAGCCAGGCTTGTATTTAAAAGATCATCACATCTGGCCCCAAGCTAAGACGAAGAAACGTGTGACATATTGTGCATTCCTCGCCATCCAAGGGGGATCTCCAACTGTGCAGAGCTAAAACACTGTGCGATGGTTCTGGGCTCACCCAAGGAATTGTCATGTCCTACACAGAGCCACTTCTCAGTTCCTCCTGCCTATCATGGGACCATAGTGAGATCCTAGTGCACGCAGTCAACCAGGTAGAAGCCAAAGTTACGTCTGGGGCTCAAGTGACGCCCTCCAAGCTTAGTGTGCGATGCTGGGTTCTCAACATGTCTCACCACAGAGGGAATCCCTGGAAGTGTGTGAATGATTTCAAGAGTCAATGATGGTGTAATTAACCTCACAGAATGAGGTTTACTTCCACATCTGTATACTATTGGATTGTACTTAGGTAGGAAATTTAAAATATTAAGCAATTAAAACCATTACGTCTATCGTGCTGCGCTTATCAAGTATCAAATATCTATGTTAGCTCTTGCTAGGAAAGAAAACTAAAAAACAAAAACATGATTAAACCAAGGCAATAATATCAATGGAAAAGAGATGAAGAGGAGACGTTAGCTTAGAATTGGGCATATATAGAAAAAGACCAGTCGATAGCATTACAGGACATTCCTTGTTCTGGACTCTCCAGGATACGAAAAATGAGACCAGAAAAAAAGACACACACACACACACACACGTAGAGGGACATTGGAGATGAACATTAAATGGAAAAAGAAATACAAGAAGATGATATAGGGACAACTTATGAAATGGCAGGGAACCGCGCTGTTGTAATGGTTACCACACTGCGCTGGAGATCAAGTGATCCAGGTTCAAGCGAGAACATTTGAAGCAGTGTCTTCGACCGGGACTTGGACTGGATTAATTCGAGCCCTGGCGAAGACATTTGAAGAAGTATCGTCGACCAGGGACTGGAATAACCTGAACGGCTCCTGAGCCGACACAGCTCTAATGGGTACCCTCCGAAGACGGCGAGTACCTGCCTGAATGGCGAGTGGACACCTGTCTGTGTACAGGGAAAAAAGGGATACTCACGTAAAAATCAGTCTCAGGTTAGATATACTAGCCGGAGATTCTCGCCTCGAGTAATAGCGGGCGTACGTTAAATAAAAAAAAAATAAAAAAGTAAAAAAAAAAAAAATGAAATGGCAAAACTATATAAGACACATTCAAGTCCAAATAAGAAAAAGAACCCCCAGGTTATATAAATAATGATGTCTATCATCAACTGTCTAGGTCAGACTAGGTCACCATTTTCCGACTACGCACTGGACACAACAGGTTGAGGTACCATCTATACAACAAGTACATCACTGGACACAACAGGTTGAGGTACCATCTATACCACAGGTACTAAATTGGTGCAACAGATCTCTGCACCTGCGGCATCAGCCCGATGACAGCTGAACACCTGCTGCAGCCCTGCCCAACCTACAGCAGTGAACGGAGTAGCATATGGCAACAACCAACTTCTCTCCACTAAGAAAACTGTTTGGATACGTCAGGAAACTTGAACTGATTACTGCCTTTATTAGAGTCATTAATGTGCAAGTCTGAAGGTGAACGAGACGTCAGGAACCTTGAACTGATGACTGCCTTTATTAGAGTCATTAATGTGCAAGTCTGAAGGTGAACGAGACGTGAGGAGCTTTGAACTGATTACTGCCTTTATTAGAATCATTAATGTGGAAGTCTGAAGGTGAACGAGACGTCAGGAACCTTGAACTGATGACTGCCTTTATTAGAGTCATTAATGTGCAAGTCTGAAGGTGAACGAGACGTCAGGAACCTTGAACTGATTACTGCCTTTATTAGAGTCATTAATGTGGAAGTCTGAAGGTGAACGAGACGTCAGGAACCTTGAACTGATGACTGCCTTTATTAGAGTCATTAATGTGGAAGTCTGAAGGTGAACGAGACGTCAGGAACCTTGAACTGATGACTGCCTTTATTAGAGTCATTAATGTGGAAGTCTGAAGGTGAACGAGACGTCAGGAACCTTGAACTGATGACTGCCTTTATTAGAGTCATTAATGTGGAAGTCTGAAGGTGAACGAGACGTCAGGAACCTTGAACTGATGACTGCCTTTATTAGAGTCATTAATGTGCAAGTCTGAAGGTGAACGAGACGTCAGGAACCTTGAACTGACTAATGCCTTTATTAGAGTCATTAATGTGGAAGTCTGAGGGCGAACGAGACGTCAGGAACCTTGAACTGACTAATGCCTTTATTAGAGTCATTAATGTGGAAGTCTGAGGGCGAACGAGACGTCAGGAACCTTGAACTGACTAATGCCTTTATTAGAGTCATTAATGTGGAAGTCTGAGGGCGAACGAGACGTCAGGAACCTTGAACTGACTAATGCCTTTATTAGAGTCATTAATGTGGAAGTCTGAGGGCGAACGAGACGTCAGGAACCTTGAACTGACTAATGCCTTTATTAGAGTCATTAATGTGGAAGTCTGAGGGTGAACGAGACGTCAGGAACCTTGAACTGATGACTGCCTTTATTAGAGTCATTAATGTGGAAGTCTGAAGGTGAACGAGACGTCAGGAACCTTGAACTGATGACTGCCTTTATTAGAGTCATTAATGTGGAAGTCTGAAGGTGAACGAGACGTCAGGAACCTTGAACTGATGACTGCCTTTATTAGAGTCATTAATGTGGAAGTCTGAAGGTGAACGAGACGTCAGGAACCTTGAACTGATGACTGCCTTTATTAGAGTCATTAATGTGGAAGTCTGAAGGTGAACGAGACGTCAGGAACCTTGAACTGATGACTGCCTTTATTAGAGTCATTAATGTGGAAGTCTGAAGGTGAACGAGACGTCAGGAACCTTGAACTGACTAATGCCTTTATTAGAGTCATTAATGTGGAAGTCTGAGGTCGAACGAGACGTCAGGAACCTTGAACTGATGACTGCCTTTATTAGAGTCATTAATGTGCAAGTCTGAATGTGAACGAGACGTCAGGAACCTTGAACTGATTACTGCCTTTATTAGAGTCATTAATGTGGAAGTCTGAAGGTGAACGAGACGTCAGGAACCTTGAACTGATGACTGCCTTTATTAGAGTCATTAATGTGGAAGTCTGAAGGTGAACGAGACGTCAGGAACCTTGAACTGATGACTGCCTTTATTAGAGTCATTAATGTGCAAGTCTGAAGGTGAACGAGACGTCAGGAACCTTGAACTGATGACTGCCTTTATTAGAGTCATTAATGTGGAAGTCTGAAGGTGAACGAGACGTCAGGAACCTTGAACTGATGACTGCCTTTATTAGAGTCATTAATGTGCAAGTCTGAAGGTGAACGAGACGTCAGGAACCTTGAACTGATGACTGCCTTTATTAGAGTCATTAATGTGGAAGTCTGAAGGTGAACGAGACGTCAGGAACCTTGAACTGATGACTGCCTTTATTAGAGTCATTAATGTGCAAGTCTGAAGGTGAACGAGACGTCAGGAACCTTGAACTGATGACTGCCTTTATTAGAGTCATTAATGTGGAAGTCTGAAGGTGAACGAGACGTCAGGAACCTTGAACTGATGACTGCCTTTATTAGAGTCATTAATGTGGAAGTCTGAAGGTGAACGAGACGTCAGGAACCTTGAACTGATGACTGCCTTTATTAGAGTCATCAATGTGGAAGTCTGAAGGTGAACGAGACGTCAGGAACCTTGAACTGATGACTGCCTTTATTAGAGTCATTAATGTGGAAGTCTGAAGGTGAACGAGACGTCAGGAACCTTGAACTGATGACTGCCTTTATTAGAGTCATTAATGTGGAAGTCTGAAGGTGAACGAGACGTCAGGAACCTTGAACTGATGACTGCCTTTATTAGAATCATTAATGTGGAAGTCTGAAGGTGAACGAGACGTCAGGAACCTTGAACTGATGACTGCCTTTATTAGAGTCATCAATGTGCAAGTCTGAAGGTGAACGAGACGTCAGGAACCTTGAACTGATTACTGCCTTTATTAGAATCATTAATGTGGAAGTCTGAAGGTGAACGAGACGTCAGGAACCTTGAACTGATGACTGCCTTTATTAGAATCATTAATGTGCAAGTCTGAAGGTGAACGAGACGTCAGGAACCTTGAACTGATTACTGCCTTTATTAGAATCATTAATGTGGAAGTCTGAAGGTGAACGAGACGACAGGAACCTTGAACTGATGACTGCCTTTATTAGAATCATTAATGTGGAAGTCTGAAGGTGAACGAGACGTCAGGAACCTTGAACTGATGACTGCCTTTATTAGAATCATTAATGTGCAAGTCTGAAGGTGAACGAGACGTCAGGAACCTTGAACTGATGACTGCCTTTATTAGAATCATTAATGTGGAAGTCTGAAGGTGAACGAGACGTCAGGAACCTTGAACTGATGACTGCCTTTATTAGAATCATTAATGTGGAAGTCTGAAGGTGAACGAGACGTCAGGAACCTTGAACTGATGACTGCCTTTATTAGAATCATTAATGTGGAAGTCTGAAGGTGAACGAGACGTCAGGAACCTTGAACTGATGACTGCCTTTATTAGAATCATTAATGTGGAAGTCTGAAGGTGAACGAGACGTCAGGAACCTTGAACTGATGACTGCCTTTATTAGAATCATTAATGTGGAAGTCTGAAGGTGAACGAGACGTCAGGAACCTTGAACTGATGACTGCCTTTATTAGAATCATTAATGTGCAAGTCTGAAGGTGAACGAGACGTCAGGAACCTTGAACTGATGACTGCCTTTATTAGAATCATTAATGTGGAAGTCTGAAGGTGAACGAGACGTCAGGAACCTTGAACTGATGACTGCCTTTATTAGAGTCATTAATGTGCAAGTCTGAAGGACGAAGATGAAGAAGACGAAAAGCAAACAAGACATGGAAAGATCTTGAACGGATGACACAGGACAAGAAGCCGTGGCATAAATTTGTTGAAGGCTTATGCTCCACGGGGAGCTACAGGGCAATAGGTTGATGACGATGTCCCGTCTCCTGCGGGGCTTGTGCAGGTTAGGCTAAGAAAAAAATAGAACAACGCTCCCGGAGGCTTGCAATAAGGGATGAGTAATGGCCTAAGCTGCTATGACAAGGCTGAATGTGATCTGGAAAAGTAACATCAGTTTTCTTGTGAAGATCAAATTATACAAATCACTTGTATTATCTATTCTCTTGTATGGGTGTGAGGGTTGGACACTCACTGCAGATATGGAGCGAAGGATTCAGGCTTTCGAGTATAAATGTTATAGAAGAATTTTGCGCATTTGCTATAAAGAGCACAAAACAAATGTCTATGTTAGAGAGAAAATAAACACATATGCAGGCCACCAAGAACCACTTTGGTCAGTAGTGAAACGTCGAAAGCTCGCCTGGTTTGGGCATGTAACTCGTCATGACTCCCTTTCGAAAGCGATCCTCCAGTGAACAGTCGAAGGTAAACGGAGAAGAGGAAGGCAAAGAAAATCCTGGGCTGATAACATCAAAGAATGGGCAGGGCACGGTTTTTCCACACTTGTACGCATTGCTGAGGATAGAGAGCAGTGGAGGACCCTGTCTGCTGATGCTTCCACCATGGCACCCCTACGACCCATGACGGGTTACGGGTTGAGATGATGATGAATGTCCTGTTAAACATACAACAATGACCGGAGTAGCATATGGCAACAACCTTCTTCTCTCCACGGAAAAAAAAAACTGGAGATGTCAGGAACCTTGAGGTGACTTTATTAGAGTCATTAATTTAGAAGTCTGAAGGCGAACATAGAAGAAGAGTAATATAAGATTCTGAATGGGCCTGGCAAATCTCATTATGCTAAACACATTGCTAGGTAACCATGACCCCCACAGGAGAATACTTTCTGCATAGAGGTCCCTTGTGGGTGGTTCATTTGTTTATAAGAAACGAAATGTGAGGATGACTAAGAATATTACAAATGTCAAGAAAAGACAATACGGAGTAGCCTAAACAAAAAAGGGAAAAGTTTCTTTAAAAAAAAAAAAAAAGGACAGGAAACACAAACAGATGTTATGCAAGAAATAATAAGTGTAAGAAAAAAGCAGAAGAAAATACAAAAAGATATTTTAAAAATGTAAATTTTTAGAGGAAAAAAACAGAAAACACAAAAAGATGTCATGCAAGAAATGTGAAGTTTCAGCAAAAAGACAAAAAAATAAAAAAACAACAGATAACGCAAAACAAATGTCATACAGGAAATGTGAAGTTTCAGAAAAACCAGCAGAAACACCAAAAAGGGGCAGATACACTCCACGGGAACAATCAACAAAGGATGACAGAAGATAAAGTTATTTGGATATTTTTCGAAGATATAATCTGCCTCGAGACCCAACAATTGATTTGGAATGGACAGCACGAACGAATGAACGGGCGAAGAAATGAAACAAAAAATATTTTATTTAATGAAGGTGAAACAACAGACATTGCTGGTATTTTACATGTCTGCTCTGAAATTGATTGCTGCCCCTTGTCAAGCTACTTGTTTAAAGTTAGTTGTTTATCCTTTACAGGACGTGGCAATCAACCCCAGCTTTTATTGGCTGTTTGTGATTTTTCTAGGCAATTTTTTTCATTCAGTAGTTTGCCATTGCTTTCTGAACGGTACGGCGCTTATACCATTGTTAAAAATCCACACAAAGCGATCTGCTACCAAACCGCCTGCAGCAGGTTTCGAACCAGGTATATCTGGATTATGAAACTGCGTTCATATCCATTAGGCCACAGACGCCGACTCTACTTGTTTAAGGCTGTTAAAAAGGCCTATGAATTGGGCAAGCAAATTCATCGTGCTAAACACATTGTCATAGAAACCGACACTGCAGAGCAGGTATCCCGTTACACGCCCATTGAGGCATATTGAGAATATGGTGTTAGGCGCATATTTTCTTGACCATCGGCACACTAGGGGTGATGTGGTCAGCATCACGCCGGCCGCCTTAACCTTCCTAGAGTTGCTCTGGTTCCCAATTCACGAGGCTGGGTCGACCCAGGAGCCGTTTGTGCTCTAAAAAATCCCATCTCAACTGGGGATCGAACCTTGGACCACCGAGCTAGGAAGCCAGTGCACTAACCACTGAGCTATCGCGGCTCCACTGCAGAGCAGACGAAGTAGAAATGGGTCGGAGGTTTTTTTCACATAAAATATTACATTGTCATAATAATATTAATCTCTTGTCGTTCCCGGGGGGGGGGGGGGGGGGGGGTCTCTTAAGAGAAAAGTACAGAATAGAACAACTGTACTCTAATGCATGTCGTACATGGCAACTAACATCAGGTTGTGCATGGAGCTGGCAATCTTATCGTTAAAAAAATTGGCACAGAAATTACTGCTGCATGAGCGTATGAATAATTGATGCAGGCCTCTTGCGGGGAGACCAACTGCAGTAGTGGCTTCGTACTCTGCAGGGAGCGCAAAGGAAACGATGAATAATATCATTAATAAAACATTTAACCTTTAATTATTAGCAACGGTTGCAGTATTACACGCATTTGCAACATGGGGTGTTGCTATGGTTACGTAATTTACTGTGTTTTGTTGATCAGCAGATGGGTTTACCCGTGTTGTTGATGCATCATTCAGTATCATTAGTTCAGGGGCGGAATGAACGATCGGGCAATGGTGCAATTCTCGATGGCCCACAGCAGTCAGTGCTACCCCCCCATCTAGCTTGTCAACTAGATGTGTGGTTATTGGCTAATGACCCTTACTGAACGGGGGCACAGATCAGTGTCAGTCTGCTCCTGGGTTAGCTCATCGTCTTCTGTTAAGTCTAACAGTAATTTTCTTCATAGATCTATTACGTTACCTCCCCAAGCTGTATGATGTGATATGAAATCACACACTTTAATTGTTTTGTTGTTCATGCTTGTCTTAGCGTCTATGATATCATATTTATTTATTTGATAATTTAGCTATTTATTACTTTTTGTTTCTTACAATCCTGTCGTTACAGTTATACCTTGTTTTTCAAAATTGTATGTTCTGAGAATGGCCCATCAGCTATTATGCATGCTTCATGAACTAGGAAGGTTACTTCTCATTCTTTCTGATTGCCAGTTCATCATTCTTAAATAATGTATATCCAGTGATGTTTAGACGGGTTTAAAAAATGTGGTCTCCTGAATGGCAAACAATTGTATTGCATCTTTGTACAGTCCAATTAAATCTGGCATATTCTTCATGGCATTTCAACAGCTCCATTGTTTAATTTTAATACATTGTAATCGTTTTTAATATATCTGAGACCGGTGTTAGAACTGTAATACAGTCATGCGCCGCTTAACGTCCACGATACGTTCTGTGAAATAGGACGTTATGCGATTTGGACGTTGTGCGAACACCATACTTTATACTTTGCAAAGTTATATGGGATACTGTAGTCTACCTGTATTGACTAAATAGCCAAGATACTGTACACATACGGTATTGTATTTTCGAAAGTTCACATTAAAATAACGATAGTAAGTACAGTACAGTACATATATAGGCCAGTAACATGGAGGTGATCATCATTATGACTATCAAGACATATGTACTGTACCAATATACGCCTGGCATCGCAATCGCTTTGTACTGTATAAAAAAGACATGAGATACACGTGTTGCGTGCGGGAAGCTGTTGCTTTCGCTACGTCCGGTTACGTCCGCTTCGTCCTGTTCTCGATCGGGATTTCTGAACTCTTTTATAACCTTATGGGACCACAGGCGTATATGCGGTCGGACGTTGTCCGAACGGACGTTATGCGGCGCATGACTGTATCTATGTTTATACAGAATTGTGGTCAATTGTACAAGTGTATAACTGAAAATCTTTACCAGCCCAGAAATCGTTGCACAACCTTTTTTTTTTTTTAAATCTCTGTGATATGTGTTTGTATTTCACTGACGAGTTGTGCAAATGCTTCCCTGACGTTCATTAGGGAACCCATCCATAATTGACAGGCTTCGCAGGTGTTTTCCATTTTGCCTTTCATTCTAGCCTATTTGTTGTTTTTATGTTTTATTTTACTCACGCTATTTAAGAATCGCCTTGCCATTTCAATCCATTTTAGTATGACTTCATTTTCTTCTATCAATTTTGTTAGATTAGCAGTATCATTTGTTAGCTCTTTCCGAGTGTTTATCATGCTCTAGGAGATTTCTTCTGCATTTCTTCTGCTTTTTTAAACTAAATTATTATTCTACTTTGTGTTTTTGTAGGGTTTCATTCTTATGTCTGTGCCTCTTTGATTTGTTTAATCTCTTGGCCTATTTCATTATTTTTTTGTTTATTTATATTTTCTTTGAAGATCTTGCGGATGGCAGCAAGACTTTGCATGAATTTATTAAAGGACTTTACTTCTTGGATAGAGCTGAATGGTAGCGATGATGAAGAATATAACAATAATTATAATAACATACAACAAAAGCTATAACTAAAAAGCTACAGACTTTCATAAGTGGGGCTTGCGTAGAATAGAAGGAGCGAAGTAGTATGACAACGTAACCAATGTGGAACTGATGGCAAGATCACTAATGTGGAACTGGTGACAAGATCACTAATGTGAAACTGATAGCAAGATCACTAATATGGAACTGATGGCAAGAGCACTAATGTGGAACTGATGGCAAGATCACTAATGTGGAACTGATGACAAGAACACTCATGTGGAGCTGATGGCAAGATCACTAATGTGGAACTGATGGCAAGATCACTAATGTGGAACTGATGGCAAGATCACTAATGTGGAACTGATGGCAAGATCACTAATGTGGAACTGATGGCAAGATCACTAATGTGAAAATGATGGCAAGATCACTAATGTGGAACTAATGATAAGATCACTAATGTGGAACTGGTGACAAGATCACTAATGTGAAACTGATGGCAAGATCACTAATGTGGAACTGATGACAAGATCACTAATGTGGAACTGATGACAAGATCACTAATGTGGAACTGATGGCAAGATCACTAATGTGGAACTGGTGACAAGATCACTAATGTGAAACTGATGACAAGATCACTAATGTGGAACTGGTGACCAAGATCACTAATGTGGAACTGATGGCAAGATCACTAATGTGGAACTGATGGCAAGATCACTAATGTGGAACTGATGGCAAGATCACTAATGTGGAACTGATGGCAAGATCACTAATGTGAAAATGATGGCAAGATCACTAATGTGGAACTGATGACAAGATCACTAATGTGGAACTGGTGACAAGATCACTAATGTGAAACTGATGGCAAGATCACTAATGTGGAACTGATGACAAGATCACTAATGTGGAACTGATGACAAGATCACTAATGTGGAACTGATGGCAAGATCACTAATGTGGAACTGATGACAAGATCACTAATGTGAAACTGATGACAAGATCACTAATGTAGAACTGATGGCAAGATCACTAATGTGGAACTGATGACAAGATCACTAATGTGGAACTGGTGACCAAGATCACTAATGTGGAACTGATGGCAAGATCACTAATGTGGAACTGATGGCAAGATCACTAATGTGGAACTGATGGCAAGATCACTAATGTGGAACTGATGGCAAGATCACTAATGTGGAACTGATGGCAAGATCACTAATGTGGAACTAATGGCAAGATCACTAATGTGGAACTGGTGACAAGATCACTAATGTGGAACTGGTGACAAGATCACTAATGTGGAACTGATGGCAAGATCACTAATGTGGAACTGATGACAAGATCACTAATGTGAAACTGATGGCAAGATCACTAATGTGGAACTGATGGCAAGATCACTAATGTGGAACTGATGGCAAGATCACTAATGTGGAACTGATGGCAAGATCACTAATGTGGAACTGGTGACCAAGATCACTAATGTGGAACTGGTGACAAGAACCAGACAAGTGCCAGTGAAACAAGAGATGAGAAGAAGACGTTGGCGATGGATAGGACACACATTGAGGAAACCTATTGATAACATTACCAGGTAGTCCTTGTTCTGGAATCGCCAAGGTAAGATTGATAGTGGGAGACCAAGGAACACGTGATGAAGAAAATTTGAAACAGACTTGAATTGAAGGAAATGACGAAGAAATGGAAAGACCTTGAGCTGATGACACGGGACAGAAAGACTTGGCATAAGTTTTAAGACAGTCTCCTTGCCGACTGTAGGATGATGATGATGATGATAACAAAAGTATTACCAGCAACAACAGTGATTAAATGAAAAGTATAGAATATTTCAGAATAACGTTGTTAGCATTAATGAAGGAGAGCAACATTATACAGATAAAATATGTTGGCTATTTGAAAAGACGTAACACCGTACAGAAGACCAAAATAGAAGGACGAGTTAAAGGCAAATGCGTAATAGGTAGACAACGCTATAAGTGGAAAGATAACATCAAGAGATGGGTAGGAAAGGGTCTATCATCGTGTATCATCAAGTCAAGATACAGAAGACGTTGGAGATCCATTGATGTGAAGATGGCAGCTGATGATGATGATCTTAGCATTACTTACAATTTATTAACTATCATAACAATTATTCAACAGATGTAAAAACAATGAGTGTCCGATTAGCAGAGTGGTCGAGTGTTTGCCTCTCGCAGAAAAGTTACTAGGTTCCAGGATCGAATCCTGGTCACGTCACGCTCCAGTTTATTCAGTTGTGAATGAATACCTGACTCTGCTCTTGTGTTAGGGAAGGCAAAGGCATAGAAGACTGGAATTGGTCACCTTGCCCCGTAAAGCTGGACGAAGCATACTGAAATCTATAACACTTCATTTCTCTACGGCAGTATCTGTTATGGAACTACATTTACTTTATTAACAACAATTAATAACATCGTAAGACAATAACAACAATTAATAACATCGTAAGACAATAACAACAATTAATAACATCGTAAGACAATAACAACAATTAATAACATCGTAAGACAATAACAACAATTAATAACATCGTAAGACAATAACAACAATTAATAACATCGTAAGACAATAACAACAATTAATAACATCGTAAGGCAATAACAACAATTAATAACATCGTAAGGCAATAACAACAATTAATAACATCGTAAGGCAATAACAACAATTAATAACATCGTAAGACAATAACAACAATTAATAATATCGTAAGACAATAACAACAATTAATAACACCGTAAGACAATAACAACAATTAATAACATCGTAAGACAATAACAACAATTAATAACATCGTAAGACAATAACAACAATTAATAACATCGTAAGACAATAACAACAATTAATAACATCGTAAGACAATAACAACAATTAATAACATCGTAAGGCAATAACAACAATTAATAACATCGTAAGACAATAACAACAATTAATAACATCGTAAGACAATAACAACAATTAATAACATCGTAAGGCAATAACAACAATTAATAACATCGTAAGACAATAACAACAATTAATAACATCGTAAGGCAATAACAACAATTAATAACATCGTAAGACAATAACAACAATTAATAACATCGTAAGACAATAACAACAATTAATAACATCGTAAGGCAATAACAACAATTAATAACATCGTAAGGCAATAACAACAATTAATAACATCGTAAGACAATAACAACAATTAATAACATCGTAAGACAATAACAACAATTAATAACATCGTAAGGCAATAACAACAATTAATAACATCGTAAGACAATAACAACAATTAATAACATCGTAAGGCAATAACAACAATTAATAACATCGTAAGACAATAACAACAATTAATAACATCGTAAGACAATAACAACAATTAATAACATCGTAAGACAATAACAACAATTAATAACATCGTAAGGCAATAACAACAATTAATAACATCGTAAGACAATAACAACAATTAATAACATCGTAAGACAATAACAACAATTAATAACATCGTAAGACAATAACAACAATTAATAACATCGTAAGACAATAACAACAATTAATAACATCGTAAGGCAATAACAACAATTAATAACATCGTAAGGCAATAACAACAATTAATAACATCGTAAGACAATAACAACAATTAATAACATCGTAAGACAATAACAACAATTAATAACATCGTAAGGCAATAACAACAATTAATAACATCGTAAGGCAATAACAACAATTAATAACATCGTAAGGCAATAACAACAATTAATAACATCGTAAGGCAATAACAACAATTAATAACATCGTAAGACAATAACAACAATTAATAACATCGTAAGACAATAACAACAATTAATAACATCGTAAGGCAAGAACAACAATTAATAACATCGTAAGGCAATAACAACAATTAATAACATCGTAAGGCAATAACAACAATTAATAACATCGTAAGACAATAACAACAATTAATAACACCGTAAGACAATAACAACAATTAATAACATCGTAAGACAATAACAACAATTAATAACATCGTAAGACAATAACAACAATTAATAACATCGTAAGACAATAACAACAATTAATAACATCGTAAGACAATAACAACAATTAATAACATCGTAAGACAATAACAACAATTAATAACATCGTAAGACAATAACAACAATTAATAACATCGTAAGACAATAACAACAATTAATAACATCGTAAGGCAATAACAACAATTAATAACATCGTAAGACAATAACAACAATTAATAACATCGTAAGGCAATAACAACAATTAATAACATCGTAAGACAATAACAACAATTAATAACATCGTAAGGCAATAACAACAATTAATAACATCGTAAGGCAATAACAACAATTAATAACATCGTAAGGCAATAACAACAATTAATAACATCGTAAGACAATAACAACAATTAATAACATCGTAAGACAATAACAACAATTAATAACATCGTAAGACAATAACAACAATTAATAACATCGTAAGGCAATAACAACAATTAATAACATCGTAAGGCAATAACAACAATTAATAACATCGTAAGGCAATAACAACAATTAATAACATCGTAAGGCAATAACAACAATTAATAACATCGTAAGACAATAACAACAATTAATAACATCGTAAGACAATAACAACAATTAATAACATCGTAAGACAATAACAACAATTAATAACATCGTAAGAAAATAACAACAATTAATAACATCGTAAGACAATAACAACAATTAATAACATCGTAAGACAATAACAACAATTAATAACATCGTAAGACAATAACAACAATTAATAACATCGTAAGACAATAACAACAATTAATAACACCGTAAGACAGTAACAACAATTAATAACACCGTAAGACAGTAACAACAATTAATAACACCGTAAGACAATAACAACAATTAATAACACCGTAAGACAATAACAACAATTAATAACATCGTAAGACAATAACAACAATTAATAACATCGTAAGACAATAACAACAATTAATAACATCGTAAGACAATAACAACAATTAATAATATCGTAAGACAATAACAACAATTAATAACACCGTAAGACAGTAACAACAATTAATAACATCGTAAGACAATAACAACAATTAATAACATCGTAAGACAATAACAACAATTAATAACATCGTAAGACAATAACAACAATTAATAACATCGTAAGACAATAACAACAATTAATAACATCGTAAGGCAATAACAACAATTAATAACATCGTAAGGCAATAACAACAATTAATAACATCGTAAGGCAATAACAACAATTAATAACATCGTAAGGCAATAACAACAATTAATAACATCGTAAGGCAATAACAACAATTAATAACATCGTAAGGCAATAACAACAATTAATAACATCGTAAGACAATAACAACAATTAATAACATCGTAAGGCAATAACAACAATTAATAACATCGTAAGGCAATAACAACAATTAATAACATCGTAAGGCAATAACAACAATTAATAACATCGTAAGGCAATAACAACAATTAATAACATCGTAAGGCAATAACAACAATTAATAACATCGTAAGGCAATAACAACAATTAATAACATCGTAAGGCAATAACAACAATTAATAACATCGTAAGACAATAACAACAATTAATAACATCGTAAGACAATAACAACAATTAATAACATCGTAAGACAATAACAACAATTAATAACATCGTAAGACAATAACAACAATTAATAACATCGTAAGACAATAACAACAATTAATAACACCGTAAGACAATAACAACAATTAATAACACCGTAAGACAGTAACAACAATTAATAACACCGTAAGACAATAACAACAATTAATAACATCGTAAGACAATAACAACAATTAATAACATCGTAAGACAATAACAACAATTAATAACATCGTAAGACAATAACAACAATTAATAACATCGTAAGACAATAACAACAATTAATAATATCGTAAGACAATAACAACAATTAATAACACCGTAAGACAGTAACAACAATTAATAACACCGTAAGACAATAACAACAATTAATAACATCGTAAGACAATAACAACAATTAATAACATCGTAAGACAATAACAACAATTAATAACATCGTAAGACAATAACAACAATTAATAACATCGTAAGACAATAACAACAATTAATAACATCGTAAGACAATAACAACAATTAATAACATCGTAAGACAATAACAACAATTAATAACATCGTAAGACAATAACAACAATTAATAACATCGTAAGACAATAACAACAATTAATAACACCGTAAGACAATAACAACAATTAATAACACCGTAAGACAATAACAACAATTAATAACATCGTAAGACAATAACAACAATTAATAACATCGTAAGGCAATAACAACAATTAATAACATCGTAAGACAATAACAACAATTAATAACATCGTAAGACAATAACAACAATTAATAACATCGTAAGACAATAACAACAATTAATAACATCGTAAGACAATAACAACAATTAATAACATCGTAAGACAATAACAACAATTAATAACATCGTAAGGCAATAACAACAATTAATAACATCGTAAGACAATAACAACAATTAATAACATCGTAAGACAATAACAACAATTAATAACATCGTAAGACAATAACAACAATTAATAATATCGTAAGACAATAACAACAATTAATAACATCGTAAGGCAATAACAACAATTAATAACATCGTAAGACAATAACAACAATTAATAACATCGTAAGACAATAACAACAATTAATAACATCGTAAGACAATAACAACAATTAATAACATCGTAAGACAATAACAACAATTAATAACATCGTAAGACAATAACAACATAAAACAGCTGTTTGTTAAGACAGAAACGACGACAATAAACATTATATTCGAACGTTTAAAGATGTCTGAAATGAACGAACACAAACTTCATCATTATTACAGCAGCAACCATAATCATCATCATCATCATCACAGCCGTAGCAACAACGTCATTGTTTCAACAGTATTTTTTAGTTCACTCACCCATCCACTCTCAAGCATTCACGCGGTACAAGAACACGTGACGCTGCCGCACCTGAAACAGCGTGTGCTGAGCATCCTGCCAGACATGACAGCTAACCTGTTCCAACTCCGCAGCCGAGGAGGACGTAGGAGACAACAATAAGTCGTCCTCATGGTTACCAGTTGATGAGACGCCTTGACCTCCGACCCCGCTGGACGTTTGGAGCTGGTTAACACTCTGATTTAAAAATAAGCTCAAATTTGTGAAAGGGATGAGTGGTACCAGTGTTTCAGCCATTGAAACGAATTTCCTGGTAGTAAACTGACCTGACAATTTTCTCAGTCAGCTAATAAGAATGTTTCTCGTCGTCCCAGGTCAGCAATTGTCATGAATATGATTGACGCCAAAAAGAATGCCATTACAGAACGAACATGATTTGTGGCTTATCTACATATAAATGAAACATTCCTAAATGTTATCACATATAATTATTACACTATGGTAACATGCTGGCGCAGAACAATTTGTAACAAGCACAGCTATCACAATATACTTCCGTATCAAACAGGATAAATTACGATTCTATCTTGAAGCGTTATATGACTTGAATTGAGCATTAGGAAAATAAACTCACATTGGAAACTAAAAAGTAATTCTGTAAAACAAGTTGCTGGATAATGACAGCCGCCCTACTTGAATTCTGTAGTAATATGCATAAATAAACGGCTCAGCAACTAAACTCACATTTCAGAAAGTCAAACTCTTGTCTCCTATTTAAAAGAGTGGTAAATATTTTTATAGGCTAGGTGAGAGTCTCCCGAAACGCACGCGCCATGTTAAGAAAAACCAAGTTTGCTAAACAGTGACATTATATTACAAAATCAAAACACACACACACACTGATAACTGCAGCGCAGAAGACTGCATCCAAGTATATTTTATTTACACATTCCAATATTTATACAATATTTGTTTAAGAAAAAAATGTTTTTTTGTAAGGAGAATTCCAAGAAGTAGGTACATTAATACTACAAATGGAAACCCGAATAACATGGTATGACGCTAGCAAAGCAAAATATATCTGTTCAAAAACGAAAGTTACGTATTCGTGGAAGCAGCTTGGCGCGTAAGTGGAATGAAAGAAAACGAAGTTTAAAAAGTAAATGAAGAAATACAACAATACCAGTACTTTAAGGAACAGACTTAAAAAAAAAAACACAGAACAGAACTCGGAACATTTTAGATATAAATACCTTGAAGTGTTTAAAAAAAAACAACAGGTTGGTCTGTAATTGCAACAATAGTTTATGAAATCAATCACCTTGTAGCTCAAGGTATGTATAATTTGTGTGACAAAGAACAGATATACTGCGCCACACTACATATGTCATAAAACCTGTCTTTTGGGTGGGGGGAAGGGGTGTGGTACATGGGATCAGCAGCCACATCATGAACAAAATTAAAGATTTGATGCAGAGAACATCACTGTAAGAAGACAGGTAGTAATTTAACGCAGCTTCCATTAACCCCTATATCACGTATGGGACGGAGCAAATACAGGACTAGAAGATACTACGTCAATAATGCGGGAAATAAGAACAGGACTTTTGTCCCCCAGGCATGTCGTAAGCGACGACTAATATGAAGTTGTGCATGGGGCTGGTAGCCTGATCATGTAAACCAAATTGATATAGAAGCTATAGCTTCAAGAGCACATACAAGATACATGCTTTGGTACAGGCCTCCAGCACGGTCAGTGGATGCTGCATGCTCAGTTAGGAGCGACAAGGGAAATGAAAATAATGATGAATGAGAATGAGGAAAACATCATAAAGGAATTATTGTTTGAAGATGATAAAAATCGTAAACACAGATGTTAAACGACTTCCAAGATACACGGACGTTCTATGTGAGAGATATGTTATCAAGATAAGTGTCCCCCGCGGCATTTTTAGCTGGGATTTATCAGAGTAACAACAGGGTGTTACATTTACAGATCATGTCTCATTAGGCTGTGCGTGGTGTTCTCGGTAACAGGCCCTCCCAGTTTCAGATAGGGAGGCAGTGGTTGTGAGTATGTTCAGATGATGCTTGCTCCGGCAAACTTCTACTCCTTCGGGTAGAAGAAGAATGAACTCTCAGCAGTTATAGCTACTGTTTAAAGGCTGGAATGGAACCACGAAGGATCAAAGGTTTCATAGCTATATAACGCGATCTATTTGAGGGCAAGTCCTGGCACAATAGGCCAGTCATCTGCTTGTCTTAATGTATGATAGCATGTTCCCATGAGAGACCCTGTGCTCTCTGGGTAACCTCTACACCCAACGGTAGAAGAATCAACTACGAAGCAAAAAAAGAGTCATTACAAAATATTTTACCATGTACAGTAAGGTACTTGCGTAAATGTAAAGACCGAAGTGGTATGACAAGATCACTAATACGGAACTGATGACAAGAACTAGAAAGGCGCCAGTGGAAGAAGTGATAAGATGGGTAGGAATTTCTCGCTGGGTTTTATCACAGTGACAACAGAGTGTTGCATTTACGGCTTGTGTCATGAAACATATTTTACCTAATTCAGTAAGGTATTATAGTAGAACAGAATGATTAAAGTTGTATAACAAGATCCCTAATGTGGAACTGATGACAAGAACCAGACAAGCGCCAGTGAAACAAGAGATGAAAAGATGTGTAGGACACAGAGAGGAAACCTGTTGACAGCATTACAAGGCAGTTTCCTTGTTCTGGAATCCCCAGCGTAATAAAGGTAGAGAGAGACCAAAGAACACTCGGAGAAGAGCACTGGAGGCAGATATGAATGTGATAAAAAACGCAGGAAGACCTTGAGCTGATGGCACAGGAAGAAAAACGTGACATAATATTGTTGAAGGCCTATGCTCCTTGGTGATCTGAAGGTTGATGGCGATGCAGTAAGACAAGATGTAACACATTCAACATATAAGCACAACAACTGAAACATAACGCACTGGGACGTGATCTAACACAGTTAAAGGTCAAGTATAACAGCTGCCCCGCACGTAATACAGCAAGCAGAGATATAAAACAACAAACAAACAAATATAACAGTTTATCGAGACCTAATTCAGAAAGCCAAGATCTAACACATTAACAGACAAGTATAACAGCTAAGACGTGACGCATTAAGACGAGATTAACACATTAACAGACAAGTATAACAGCTAAGACGTGACGCATGAAGACGAGATTAAAACAACAAACAAAAAGTGTAACAGCTAATCAAGCGCTAATACATAAAGCCGAGATCTAACACAAGTAACAGATAACAATAACAATTGAGGCGTAACGCATTAATACGAGATTTGACACTGCTAACATACAAGTATAACAACTGAGGCATAACGCATTAAGACGATATTTTAAACTGCTAACACACAAGTATAACAACTGAGGCATAACGCTTTAAGACGAGATTTAACACTGCTAACAGACATTTATAACAGCTAATCGAGACTTAATACATAAAGCCTAAATCTAAAACATTAACAGACAAGCATAACAGCAATCAAGACAGAATACAAATAATTGTGATACAGTGGACTCTTCTCACTGCAACATTCCTGGAAATGAAGAAGCTGAAAAACTACCCTATTTTGACAAAAGCATAACTTATTCAGAGGCCAAGAGTTTTATCACGAGCAGACACAGGAGCAAGGGGGAAGCAGCGCATCCAGGCCACACACACACACACATGATGCATATTATCAGTTTAGCAGAAGTGTACAAGTGGTAATCTTCAGACTTCGCACAGGCCACAACAGATTGGGATACCATCTATTCAACAAATGAAAGATATGAACTACGGATGAAGTGGCTGTGGCGCGGATAAAATGACTGCTGAATATCTACTTCAAAGGTGCCCAACATATGAGGAACAGAGAAAGCGCATATGACCATCACCAATACCTTTACCGGAAAAGCTCTACGGAAATACCAACAGCCACGTGCTTTCTTTGAACATTTTCAAGTCGACGCCTGAAAGTGAACGAAAAAGTAGAAGAAGTATGGTTTACTATCTGTGCGTAAAAAAAAAAAAAAAAAAACATTTTTGTTTGTTTGTTTAAATTGTTCAGGCAACAATTTTCAAAGTCGGACAAAAAGAGCCGTTTAGATCAGTGGTTTTCAACGTGTGCCATATGTTCCGCCTCCCCCTCAGGGAGCCTTCCCATATGTCTAGGGGGCCACAGTAAGAATGAAAAATACTTTTTTTTTTTCAGTTAACAGCAACTATGAGGGGGGCGACAGAGATAAATGAGGGTCAAAAGGTAGCCATGAGGGGAAAAAAAGTTGAGAATCCCTGGTTTAGATCCGGACGTCCTAAACAATGTTAATGAAAATAAATATATTTATCAACAAAATAAACAAAGTCTGAATGTTATGGTATTCCCACTATTCTCGTACTATGTTATGGTATTCCCACTATTCTCGTACCATGTTATGGTATTCCCACTATTCTCGTACCATGTTATGGGATTCCCACTATTCTCGTACCATGTTATGGTATTCCCACTATTCTCCTACCATGTTATGGTATTCCCACTATTCTCGTACCATGTTATGGTATTCCCACTATTCTCGTACCATGTTATGGTATTCCCACTATTCTCGTACTATATCTTAACATTTTTTGGGTCTTGCTTTGATGACAACAGCTACATCTGTTAGCAGAGCAGTGTCAAGGCCTTCCAGAGCCCCAAGCATGGAAAATATGAAAAATGTAAAGCTAAAAAATATTAAGACAGAAAATGTTTTTATTATTCCAATTAAAATAACATTCATATTACATTTACAAACTTTTATATAGCTTCTTTCGTTCATAATAATAACATTTCCATATTTCACATTTCCTCACACAGCACTATTGTCCTGCAATTACAGACGTCCCAAGACAGGACAATGTACAGTTTAAAAGGTGGGAAAATACTAATGCTGCATCATGATAATAAAAACACTCGAATTTGCAGATTTGACGTGGAAATATACAAGGTGTTTCAAAATTATGTATAACACACTTTTAATTCACATAACACACAATAACTTAACTTAAAGAGTGGAATAATGCTATATACAAATGAACGATGCCATTAGATTGTTACTCTTGAATATTTTTTTAATAGAAGGGTGCTCATCTCAAAACGCGCACAGTGAGGGACCTGAGACTGCAATTTAAAACTGCACGTTTCACTATTCATTTAGTAACAATACAGAATGGCAGTCAGTTGTTCATCGTTGTGAACAATGTATTGTTGCAAGTCGTCGACACTTTGAACATTTGTAATTTCAATTGTGAAAATGCTATAATTCTATCTCAAATGATAATTGAGTTATCAACATTCAAAGTGTGTATACATAATTTTGAAACACCCAGAATATAATTCATTCAAATTTATCATCAACCATAAATAAGAATTTTTTTTTTTTTGGTGTGTCCCTAGTACCATAGTGCCCTCAGCAAGTGCTTAATATGCTTAATGGCTGTTACGCAAGAATAGCTAAATATAAAGCAAAGGAAATAAAAACTCGCAAATTGTTGGCATAACAACCAGGCACAGATTACGCGTGTTGTATGAGAATATTGAAAGCACTTCCTGGCATACACTGACATGTGCACATGAAGCTGATTAGTGCTTAAAAATGTCTTGTGTAATCGATACATTCTTGACTAATTCATCCATTACTTTAGAACGGATCACAATTTCTTAGGGCAGAAGGTGACTCGTTAATATCAGCGTAGTTGACCTTGACCTCCTTCTGCTCCTTTTGTTTTTCAAACAACTGATCTGTCTGTCTGCCTGTATGTCTATTTGTCTGCCTGCCTACCTACTCACCTACTTACCCGCCTAATTATCCGCCTACCTAATTGCCAACAAACGTTAGTGTATACCTATCTATCTAATACCGATCTGACTATCTATCTGTCTGTCTGTCTGTCTATCTAATACTGATACCCTGGGTAGCTATAGGCCTACGAAAACAACATGGGGGTAACGCTGGAACGTTTGTGTACGATATGTACAAGGAATTCCAGGGTAAAAGAGAAACGGTGGCTGTCTCAATTGACCTAGAGGATGCTTATAACAGTGTGGACTTTGTAATCTTGATAGACTGTATAATGGAAGGTGGTGTAAACCTTTAGATAACAAGGTGGATAGCAGCTGCCTTAATGGAGAAATCAGTTGCATTTCGCTTGGGAACTTGGACATCAGAACCAATGCGCATTTGCCCGGTAATACCCCAGGGTTCTCCACTATCACCAGTGCTGTTTAACATCTACACAGCAAAAGTAGCAACCTATCAACCAACAAGACTGGGACGAACATTAACTTTCGCAGATGACATGCTCATGTACAGAACTGGCTCAGACAGACAGGTAATGGTCCGAGGCATACAAGAGACACCACAGGCGGTTTCTAAATGGTGTGAGGAAAACGGATCAAAGGTCAATCCCAACAAGGCCTGTCTGATGTGGTACTCTTTGAACAACTCCATAGTGAAAGCAGACCTTCCAGACATCACTTTCAATGGCCAGAACAGTGAAAGGCAAGACAGGTTGAAGTATCTGGGAGTAACGTTTGATCGTGGGCTATCATTCAAGTATCATGTCGAACTGATCATACAGAAGTGCGAACGAGGACTGGCAGTCTTAAAAACAATGGCTGCTGCACGCTTGGAACAGAGACTATTGTTTCTCCTATATCACCAGTTCGTGATTTTAGTAATCGAGTACGGGTTAGGAATACTCACGTTGTCAGTGTCACAGTGTGAACGACTGGAATGCATTCAAAATGAAGGGATGCGACTAGTTTTGGGCTGTACGCGTGATACCCCCATTGTTACAATGAGATTCATGCTCGGATTGTTGTCGATTAGATCCAGATATGCGATGGCCCAGGCAAAAGCGTATATGCGGGTAACCACCGACAAAAGACACCCCTTACATGAGAATGCAGCTGACATCGAAGGAGCAAGAATCAAGAGGGGAATGTCATGGATGACAATGGCAGAAGCTACGATTGGCCATGTGACCAGGGTTGAAAATATATCCAAAGGGGAAGAGTTGAGTAAGTCAGGGGAGAACTGGATAAACTACCAGCAGGTCATCATTAGCCTTGGCAGAGAGTGCAGATCTTGGGGCAATGGAAAAGCAGAGCTGGAGATTAATCAGCTGATAAGTGATCATGCTGGGGATGATGACCCCATTTTGTACACTGATGGGTATGTAGTGCGTGGTGAGAAATCAGGATGGGGCTTCTCTGCGAGAATAAAGGGCAGGGTCGCCGCTGAACAGAGTAGAGCCTACATGACAACAACCTCCAGCATCATAATGGAGGTAGAGGCATTTACTGTAGCACTGAGATTGCTGTCTGAAACTCCATCAACCAGGGATATTGTCAGACTCTCAAGCCATGCTTCGGAAAGTTCAGAACGGTTGGCTGCAGCAGGAATGGAAAACATCAATAGAATACTCAAGTCTTCAAGAACTGTTGTGGATCTACTGTCCTGGTCATACAAGGGTACGTGGCAATGGGAGAACTGACAGACTAGCCTCGAGAGCACCCATAGTGGGGACACTGGACATGGATAAGGGAGAGATGCTAAGGGCTATTAATGATCACCTGCTGGATAATGACACTGGAATGGATAAATCAACAAGGCTGAGGTTGTAGAAATTTGGCATCAAACGTGGGACTTGCAGAAATGGACGTGAGAGAGGGTGCATCCGTCGTATGTACAACCAGCGGGCTACTGGTACAATTAGCATTCATAGTCTTCGAAAAAGGGTGACAATCGACAGTGTGGAAACCATAGAGGCATATCCCTTCTCAGTGTCCCTGGTAAAATCTACTATAGAATCCTAGAGCAGAGACTCTGACGCCTAGCTGAGCCACAATTGGATGAGGTCAAGTCACACTCAGACAGCTGAGTGAAAAAGCCCTTGAGTATAAGAGTGAGATCCATCTTTGTTTCATAGATCTGGAAAAGGCGTTTGACAGGGTCCCCTGGAGCAAACTTTGGGACTGTTTGGCAAGGAAGAACATTCCAGCACCTCTGATTCATGCTATACGGAGCTTCTACAAGTCTTGCAGAAATTATGTGAGGACAGCAAACCATAAGTCAGAAGAGTTCAGGACCACCACTGGTGTAAGACAAGGTGATATCCTGTCACCTTATCTTTTCATACTCCTCATGGACGATGTCATCAAGGCATGTAAGGAGAGAACAAGAAAGTATTCAGTGGGGTACTGGAAGATGAGACAGGTCTGTATCTCATAGCTGGCATTTGCTGATGATGTTGCCCTGATGGCTAAATCAGAGGCACATCTCCAATCTAACCTGCAAGTCTGGAAGGAAGAGCTGGAGAAGAGAGGGATGGTCATAAGCAGCTCTAAAACAAAATCCATGGTGATTGTCACAGTGACTGTTAATTTATTTTACCATTCCGTTCCATATGTTATTACTTTTTAATGTTGGGGTTTCCTTGACATTTTGTATTTTCATATTCTACCTGCAATTTCCCCCTTCGCAGACCCACCCCGCGCTTTGTTTACGTTCTGGCCTTCAACGGTCAGATAACGTTACATAAGCGCAGCTGGTGCTCGTTTGACCAGAGAAACATTTCTGTTACGCCTAAAGCGTTTGAACGAGCGAACGGGTTTCTGTGAAGATACGGCTCGTTAGCAGGGACCAATCTTATGCGGTCGGTAAACAGGTTCTGATCTTCGATTCAAGGGGGAGATAACAATCGCGGTTAGTCTCTGAGTTTTGCCCCTTAGACGAGTTAGAGCTCGCATAATATTATGCATTTCTTTACCTGAAGGAATTTTCCTGCGGTTGTTGACTTCTCGTGTCTCTAGAATAACCTTTGTCTTACTCCTCATTACGCATTACGCCGATACATCTGTAGAATCAGGCTATGCAGGTGTCCCGGGTAGCGTTGGTTGTAAGCTATAAATCTGGTTAGTCTTAATAGACTAACACACTCGTGAATATTTTCCTGGCCCGAGATGGACCATCATGAAATAAGGCAGACTTTAACACAGAACTAAATGTTAAGGCCTATCTCTAGTCATTTTTCGGGTTTCAGGGATACCGAATTGCTAGAGTCAAGTCTCTAGTCAGGCGAAGAATGTCATATACTCTTCGTTCTAGAGGGATTCTGAATACAGCTAGCAATCACGAGTCGTCACCCCCCATTCCTGAACCTAAACCCTTTGTCAACGCCAAGTTAAGCTCACGCAGTGCAACGAGCCAACGCGAAATCTGAAATCATCTAAGGCAGTAGTAGTTCTCTACTCGCCTATTGGATTACCAGTCAGAGCATTGCGGTTTCCACAATATCAAAACCGCCCAGCATGTCTATAGCAGAATCTGATATCACCCGCCTTTGTGTGCCTAAACGGGGCACTCAGCCAAACCACAGCCAAACTCGTTTAAACCAGATTTAATGCCAAGCAAGCAATAGCGCCAGATAAGAGCGCCTGGTTCTCTTCGTCCCCAAATAACTTAGTCTGGTGTAGTTCTGGGTTATGAAAACCTCGCACTTAAGAGCGGCCAGCAAGAGAAATAGACAGAGTTCCAGCCCTCTCGCGCAATTAGGGGTCACCAACGTTCAGCACCAACAAGGAAAGTTTTGTAGGCTTATTCCCTCACCTTGAAGGATCTACATGTAAGACACTTTTCTGCAGCTAGCACCTTTGGTCCCACGAAAGAGTACAGGCTGTCGCTCAGTTTGTTTCTTTGGTCAGCAGAAGATAAACAGCGTCTTCCAGCCCCTCACGCAATTAGGGGTCACCAACGTTTAGCACCAACAAGGAAAGTTTTGTAGGCTTATTCCCTCACCTTGAAGGATCTACATGTAAGACACTTTTCTGGAGCTGGCACATTTGGTCCCACGAAAGCGGACAGACTGACACGCAGTTTTATTCATTTGGTAAACCAGAGGTAAATAGAGTCTTCCAGCCCACCTCGCGCATATAGAGGTCACCAATGATAGCACCAACAAGGAAAGTTTTGTAGGCTTATTCCCTCACCTTGAAGGATCTACATGTAAGACACTTTTCTGGAACTATTACATTTGGTCCCACGAAAACGGACGGACTGACACTCAGGTTATTCATTTCTCTGTGTTCTACAGGTTTTATGATCGGTTGTGTGTGTGTGTGTGTTGTTGGAGTATTTGGCATATTTTGATTATTGATGTAATTTTATGTTGTTGTGATGAGATGCATTATTTTCATGCTTTTCTTCTTTAATAAAGTTTACACATTTATTAATGCGCTATTCACGACCCTTTCATCCATAATTTACATTTTTCATCTCTTTGCTATACTCTCTGTGTATGATTAAGAGAAAAGAGTGAGAGCAGGAGGTGCTTAGACAGTATAAGTGAGTTGAGGCTTGGAGAGATAGATCATTTTGATAAATCTTCTTCCAGGTTGTCTCAAGTCCATCTCCTATTTACACCTTTCTGTGTGTGTAATCTATAACTCTGCCAGTCCACTATCCCTTGTCGATTTCACTACTATTGTCCAACTCGACAAATACTCTACACTTTACTCAACCATGACAGTGATATCACGAGAAGAAAGAAGACATCAGATTAAGCTGGGAGAACAGGTCCTGGAGCAGGTCTGTGACGAAATGTTTTGAGGAGATAGGACAGCTTGAATGGAATGAATAAAAGATAATCTTTAGAGGAAACTCTTCCAGATTGCAAGTTGAATGCACAGTCTCTCCTCGGGAATTAGTCCACTCAAAAAAACTTTCCAAGAGAATTCTGGTGAAACTAAACAGGATATTCTCTAGGCGATAAATTCTATATCCGATATCCTACAAAGGACTATGTATAGTACATATAGATGGATAAGAGATTTGGTGCCCAGCCACATTAAAAATATCCTGACCCAATAGTGTTATTTAATTTTGGCTCTGCCCCCAGGGTGTAGATTTATGTTATTAAAACTATACAACCCAATTAAATATTACAAAGAAAATAACAACAGACTCTGTTATGTAAAGTTTTCAAAAATGAAAATAGAATCTCACAATATATTAAAATATACAACTATATGATATGTTCCCTAATCTATGAATGGTTCTGATCCATGTCAGAATTAATTTTTAATCATAGGACAATAGGAATATTCTGTAGTGGTTCTGCTGGCATGTTCAGATACTCATCTCAATTGCTGATGTAGTCTTGTTGCCAGGGGTTCAATATGTCCCAGCACTCCAGGTCCCGCAAGTTCTTTTTAGGGTTTCGGAGGATGGCAAGCTGCTTTCTCCGTCTTGACTCAGGGCGCATCACCAGCTGGGATGGATTAAGTCTGCCCTTGAGAACACTGCTTATGCTTAGGTCTTCTGGTATGACAACCGGGTATGACAACCTGGTATGACAACCTGGTAGGACTGGATTGACAAACAATTGAAGCGCCATTAGTAATCTTGCCAGAGAAGTCATTTCCCATATCTGCTGGACGCTAATCGTCCATCAGAAATCTAACAAACATTCATAGCTAACATCAATATTACAGTACTATTTATTATCTATAAAGTACTATAGCATAACTGATGTTATAAGCAAACAGGTGGGTCTCAACCTATATCTGGCTTCCAGCTTGTTTACCGCAGTGATTTTCAACGTGTGGGCTGTTAGCTTCACCAACTGTGAAGTTTGGGGCAGTGGTCATCAAAAGTTTGAGAACCACTGGTCTACCTTGTGCCCACAGAGCAATAAAATCAATTTGGGGGTCACTGTCAACAATGGTTTGAGAACCACTGGGTAATAGTTTTCTATTCTGCTGTACCATGTTCGGGTGTCATTGCTGCTAAGGTTTGAGAACCACTGAATTACAAGTCAGTCAACGTATTCATTTATAAAATTTGCTACAGTCCATTATTACATAGTTCTAAGTTTATGTGATAGGCATTCATATACCTTATTAATACCATCATAACACATTAAAACATAATAAGGATATTTGCAGAAATCAATTCAGGATTAAAATATGACAAGGATAATCATGGCTGAAATCATACAGTAGAATTAGTAGAAATCATTCAGTATAAAACAGGACAAGGGTAGTTCATACATGAAACTTTCAGTATACATAATGTTGTTGTCTCCTGTACAAAATCAAGGATATTAATTTCTGTCACAGTGAAAAACAAAAGATACTGACATGATATGTTGTAGATAAACATATGATTAATTCATGTTATTCATATAACAATACAGATCACTTACTCGCTGCGCTCATAACCACCGCTGTTTAAAATGACCGGTATTTCTTAACCAGACTATCTTGTCCAGGCCGGTCGCTGCCTAGCGAGAGAATGGGCTTACCAGACTATGCCTTGAAAATCGCGCCTAATTTCTCCAGGTTTCAGTTTGGTTGCTGAGGTCAAAGGTCAAAAGACAATAATCCGCGCTCCCTATCCATTGGCTAAACTGTAATTATTCAGGGCGCGGAAGTAAAAGTTCACAGCTGTAAAAGGTCACAGTGGTTTGCTGGTAACCTCGATTTAAGAAAAAGGAATTTATACCCCGAAGCAAATGGGAGATCTCCTGATGTGTATTTACGCGTGGTAGATTTTCTAGAGAATTTACAGAAAAGGAATGTTTTTGTATGAGAAAAGATAGACAGAGAGAAAAGAAGGCGAATACACTTCGTGACATAGGCCCCCTTTTAAAAGTTATGCCTACGGCTAACTTAAGTTGAGCCGACTATTCTCTTCTGTCTGCTAATACCTTCCTGTCTCATATCTCTTGTTAATTCAATCCCATTGTTTCCTCTTTTTCCTCTGTTGAACGGAATGCCTGTAATCAACACATGTCTATCCGTTTCTTCATTGTCAAGGAGTTGAGGGATGTTAAGCAATCCTGCTCGTATGATCTTCCCTCTCTTATGTTCCTCCTTGTGGACCCTACATTGTAGCTTGCCTCCTGGCAAAGAGCTTGCATTAAAGCCTACACTCTGCTTGCAATGCGGTCTATAGCAAATAGTTTTGCGTGATGAGGTTGCCAGCCGCATACACAACCTTATTTTAGTCATAGTACTTGACCTGCCTAAGGACACATACCTATCTCCCCAGGTATGAGAGCGTGTATGTTCTTCTTTCGCTGTTTCTCCAGTGACAGAGAAAGATATGTCTGTCAGTTGTTCCTGCTCACCAGGTACCAAGGAAATTTGAACCCGCTTCACTTTCTGATCCCAGATAGTGGGTGAGGTTATCGGAACTGACTGAAGACTAAGTGCTTGAGGCTCATGTTCCTCTTCAGCTGCTTCTCTCATGATAAAGGAAGATATTTCTGAAACATGTTTCATTCCACCAGGTACCAAGAAACTCTGGCCCGGCTTCACTTTCTGGACGCAGTTAGTGGGTGAGACTATCAAAACTTGTTCAGAATTAAGTGCACTGGGGTGGTCAATCCCTTTGCACTCTTCCAACTTTTCAGTGAAAATATTGGAAGATGAGTTAGGCATTGGAGTCTCCATAGCCTGTTCAGTCACGCCATCTCTGGATCGTGCTGAGTCTCCTAAGATGATATATTTCCCTCCTTGAGGTATGGGGTAAATTCGTTCATCCAATATTGCGGCCTTTACTTTGCCGTTTACAAAGTTCGACCTAACTTCTACATAAGCTAAAGGCAAAATCATCCTTCTGTTGTTTATCATGGGTGCGGTTACCTCAACATCCTCTTCGGTGACTTGATCAAGGTCGATGACAGAGGCTGAGACAAGGGCATCACACCTAAGACCTTGATAATACAAACAGGTGATTTCTTCTCCATTTACTGTGGCAGTCTCCACATTTTGAGAATCCCTGTATCCACTCCGGGCCTTCGTCAAGTTCCCATCCATGGTAGGGACCTTAGCTTTGTATGAAGTCTTTGGGTTTGGGTCTCGGCGCCTACAGTCTAACTGATGTAGGGTGGCCGATAGGTGATGCTCAAGAACATCCCTTCCCTTCCCATAGGGTTGCGTAATCCTTTTCTGTTGAATGATCCTATTTGGTTGAGCGATCCTATTTACTTGAGCGATCCTATTAGGTTGAGCGATCCTATTTACTTGAGCGATCCTATTTACCAGGTTGTTTGTGCGGTTGTTTTTGGTATGCCTGTTGTGAGTTTTTGCTGAGGATGAGGAAGGTCTCTTCAGATTATTAGCACAGCTGTGCTTAATCTGGGTTTCAGGATTGTCTAGATGTCTCTGTTTCGATACCTGTACCTCTGCTCTGTCTGAGCCTGAATTCTGAGACATAGACTTGGCTTCATGTGGTGCAGTTATATTTACTGCTGAGGGTGGTGATGGAATTGGCAAAGGAGTGGCATGATGAGTATTCCTAGATTCAAGTTTATCCCTGGATTCCATTTTTGTAGGTTGAAACTGAGTTTCCATTTCTTGCAGTTCTTCCTTACACTGGAGGGATTTTTCTTGTCTTTGTCTCTCATGTTCCACATTCTCTTCCTTGCATTTTGCTCTCCATTCGTTCTGTTGCCCCATTATGCTCATGAAACATTCTACCTGTTCCGAGACATAATTTTCCAGCAAACTTCCCGAGAAGCCAGATAATTTTCCAATCTTATATGATTGCGCTGTCCATTTCTTCAGTCCTTCTATCTCATCCATTTTAACAGCAGTGGTTTTGCTGAGCAAGTATGAGATCTCTAACTCACTATCAAATAAATACAGGCTTAATACTTTCTATAGCCGTAACTAAACTAAAGTATTTTAACAACCTATGTTATTTAAAACCAGCATGCATAAAATATAACTTAAATATTAGTTAACAACATGTAACTAATAACCAGCAGTACCACCAAGAATAGTTTTCATAACATAACTTAAAATCTGTTTTTCTTGTAAAAATTTATATGTAATTTAGTCTAGGGTAATTTATATGTCCCCTCTTTAATCTAATCCTAGACTTGGACACCAATAAGTGACAAGTACCTACAGCAGTAGTGGTCTAGGAAAGATAAGAGTTTTCATATCTCAGACAAGTGTCTAAATATGAAAAAAGTAGATCCCGGACACAAGCGTCCCAGTGTGACGAAATGTTTTGAGGAGATAGGACAGCTTGAATGGAATGAATAAAAGATAATCTTTAGAGGAAACTCTTCCAGATTGCAAGTTGAATGCACAGTCTCTCCTCGGGAATTAGTCCACTCAAAAAAACTTTCCAAGAGAATTCTGGTGAAACTAAACAGGATATTCTCTAGGCGATAAATTCTATATCCGATATCCTACAAAGGACTATGTATAGTACATATAGATGGATAAGAGATTTGGTGCCCAGCCACATTAAAAATATCCTGACCCAATAGTGTTATTTAATTTTGGCTCTGCCCCCAGGGTGTAGATTTATGTTATTAAAACTATACAACCCAATTAAATATTACAAAGAAAATAACAACAGACTCTGTTATGTAAAGTTTTCAAAAATGAAAATAGAATCTCACAATATATTAAAATATACAACTATATGATATGTTCCCTAATCTATGAATGGTTCTGATCCATGTCAGAATTAATTTTTAATCATAGGACAATAGGAATATTCTGTAGTGGTTCTGCTGGCATGTTCAGATACTCATCTCAATTGCTGATGTAGTCTTGTTGCCAGGGGTTCAATATGTCCCAGCACTCCAGGTCCCGCAAGTTCTTTTTAGGGTTTCGGAGGATGGCAAGCTGCTTTCTCCGTCTTGACTCAGGGCGCATCACCAGCTGGGATGGATTAAGTCTGCCCTTGAGAACACTGCTTATGCTTAGGTCTTCTGGTATGACAACCGGGTATGACAACCGGGTATGACAACCTGGTAGGACTGGATTGACAAACAATTGAAGCGCCATTAGTAATCTTGCCAGAGAAGTCATTTCCCATATCTGCTGGACGCTAATCGTCCATCAGAAATCTAACAAACATTCATAGCTAACATCAATATTACAGTACTATTTATTATCTATAAAGTACTATAGCATAACTGATGTTATAAGCAAACAGGTGGGTCTCAACCTATATCTGGCTTCCAGCTTGTTTACCGCAGTGATTTTCAACGTGTGGGCTGTTAGCTTCACCAACTGTGAAGTTTGGGGCAGTGGTCATCAAAAGTTTGAGAACCACTGGTCTACCTTGTGCCCACAGAGCAATAAAATCAATTTGGGGGTCACTGTCAACAATGGTTTGAGAACCACTGGGTAATAGTTTTCTATTCTGCTGTACCATGTTCGGGTGTCATTGCTGCTAAGGTTTGAGAACCACTGAATTACAAGTCAGTCAACGTATTCATTTATAAAATTTGCTACAGTCCATTATTACATAGTTCTAAGTTTATGTGATAGGCATTCATATACCTTATTAATACCATCATAACACATTAAAACATAATAAGGATATTTGCAGAAATCAATTCAGGATTAAAATATGACAAGGATAATCATGGCTGAAATCATACAGTAGAATTAGTAGAAATCATTCAGTATAAAACAGGACAAGGGTAGTTCATACATGAAACTTTCAGTATACATAATGTTGTTGTCTCCTGTACAAAATCAAGGATATTAATTTCTGTCACAGTGAAAAACAAAAGATACTGACATGATATGTTGTAGATAAACATATGATTAATTCATGTTATTCATATAACAATACAGATCACTTACTCGCTGCGCTCATAACCACCGCTGTTTAAAATGACCGGTATTTCTTAACCAGACTATCTTGTCCAGGCCGGTCGCTGCCTAGCGAGAGAATGGGCTTACCAGACTATGCCTTGAAAATCGCGCCTAATTTCTCCAGGTTTCAGTTTGGTTGCTGAGGTCAAAGGTCAAAAGACAATAATCCGCGCTCCCTATCCATTGGCTAAACTGTAATTATTCAGGGCGCGGAAGTAAAAGTTCACAGCGGTAAAAGGTCACAGTGGTTTGCTGGTAACCTCGATTTAAGAAAAAGGAATTTATACCCCGAAGCAAATGGGAGATCTCCTGATGTGTATTTACGCGTGGTAGATTTTCTAGAGAATTTACAGAAAAGGAATGTTTTTGTATGAGAAAAGATAGACAGAGAGAAAAGAAGGCGAATACACTTCGTGACAAGGTCGACCACTTTAAATACCTCGGAGCTATTATAGACCGAAAGGGAGGCATCAAAGAAGAGTTGGCCACTCGAAAAGCAGCAGCTGGGAGACTTTTTCAGGTCATAAATCGAGGATTCCTCAGCAAGAGAGAGGTTGGTAAGAAAACGAAGATGGCTGTATACCGCTCCACCTATGTCCCAGTCTTGACATATGGATGTGAGTCATGGGCAATGACTAAGCAGATCCAAAACTCAGAAATGAGGTATCTGAGGAAGGTGGTTGAAGTAACAAGAAGAGACATGGTCCACAAGCAGACGATAGGTCAAGGCCTTAAATCCCACCCCCTGGAGACTCAAGTAGAACAGTCCCAACTAAGATGGTTTGGCCATGTCTGCAGAATGTGAGAAGATCGGCTACCACGACAAGCATGGGAAACAAATTGGCTGGGATCCAGGCCCCCAGGACGATTCAGAGTCCGCTGGGAGGACAATATTAGACAATCTTTGAAGGACCGAGGACTAGAATGGAACCAGGCTAGGAGGAAGACAGCCGATAGGATAGTCTGGCGCTCTCTCTTCCAAACCTCTACACCTCACGGTAGAAGGGGAACGACTAAGTAAGTAAGTCTTCGACATTTGCTGACAGAGACTGAGCACCTATGGGTTTGCCCTGAGTGCAGTGAGGTCGATTCTGATTAACATTATCTATCTATCTATCTATCTATCTATCTATCTATCTATCTATCTATCTATCTGTCTGTCTGTCTGTCTGTCTGTCTGTCTGTCTGTCTGTCTGTCTGTCTGTCTGTCTGTCTGTCTGTCTGTCTATCTATCTATCTATCTATCTATCTATCTATCTATCTATCTATCTATCTATCTATCTATCTATCTTTCTTTCTTTCTTTCTTTCTTTTTCTTTCTTTCTCAATGCCTGTCATTTTCTTTCAGTCAAAGTATACTAAAAATCGTTTTCCTTTTAGTCGTATTTTCTTTTTTTTTAACACTGTCATTTCACTTCCCTCACCCCCTTTTTTATGCACCCTCCTGTTCCCCCAGAGAGAGCTAATGCTTTAGAATCTATCATTCTCTGCATCCTGTGCTAAATTTAAAACGTTTTTAAGTGACTTTATGTCCGGCACTGAAGACACAGGTGTACCCTCATAGAAACAAGTTGACTGTGCTGTGAGAATCAGGACAGTCTGCTTCCTTTGGCAAAAAGACATCCGCTGTTAGAGAGAAGAAAATAAGAAACACAGGTCAACAGGTAAATAGATATTTAATGTGTGATACCAACTTGCATACATTTATTTTCTCTTTGTTTATCAAGTCATTAATTACCTGCCAGTCCCTTCTGAAGTACAGGTATTCAGCTAGCACGTGCTAAACCTACCTAACCTGTGCCATCGTTTTAAGATCTCCCAGTGTTATATTTATTCCGTTTAATTCCATCTCCAAGGCCGTGCTCCATGTATTTTTCGGTCTCGATTTTTATGTGTGTATTTTTCTCTTGCCCTGAAGAGTCCAGGGGAAGAACTGCCATGTAACACTCATTGTCAGTTGGTTTCCACAGTGTGTGTCATATCTAACCTCAATGTGATTGACATACCACGGGCAAAGACATTTTGGAATTTCCACTTAAACTAGTGTCTTTATGATAAATTATGAATTGCACAACAGAAATTCGGCTATAACTTTATGGTTAATGACCCGATCAGGATAACTCTTTTCGGATTTGAGCAGCAACTACAAATAATGTGGTTATGGGAGTGGGAAATCATTATCTATGGTATTTGACGAGGAAATTATGATTGTGTCGGTAAATTCGCACAATAGCATTGAAATCGCACGAAAGATTACAAGAGGAAAAGTGAACTCAGGCGCGAACCTCTGAGATCCAGACTGGGTATTTAAGCCTGTCTCAGACACAGTTCCTTACTTCCCGAAATCGCTTCAAAATCTGACATAGCTGAGAAGATATCCAGAGGGATGATTCTTATTTATTAGAAGTCTTAACCCATAACACAACAAGATAACTGAGAAGAAGCCACAACTGACCGCTATTGTGAGCAATTTGTAGATCGAAGCTTCTAACATACTTTGTAGTACCTCTATTCTGAGGGTATGTATGTATGTATAAATAATTAAGCGTACAAAATATCTTAGTAAATTAATGTACATTTAAAATTGATGGATATTTAAAATTAATGTTATGCTTAACAAAAAAACCTCCTGGCTATATCTTGCCTTGTGCCCGAAGGAATATGGTATCCACCATATAACGTCAATCCTGGACAGCATTGGCTCAGCTAGAAGTCCTTGTTAGGACTGACCAACGCTAACAATAAAAGCTTAAAGTCATTTTTAGGGCTTTGCTTTTGCGTGCTGTGCTCCAAGAGTTCGTCTTCTCTATGTCTTTTTTTGTCCTTTTTTTGGGGCACATTCTGTCGAACCAATTTTCCTAACTTAAGCATAACGCTAAGCCAAAGGGGTAGTAATCATGACTATGTTTAGAAAATGCATTTAATTGATGTTACAATTTTTAAATGTGTTGTATTGTTGTACGATGTACCCCTGTTGTGGTACATTCTTAGTGACATGTTGGTCAGAATTCAGTACAGTTAAAAATGTTCAAATGAACACACAACAGCAAAACTTATGAAGAAATGCAGATCACTCCCGGATAATGTTCTTAGAATTTATTAGACATTCCACAACATTGAGCTCCACATTTTGTTATCATGACGTTAACTGGTATTCCATAGGCCGAACATACTAGGCCATCATTATACATGACTTATAGGCAAATGTACCGTCCGTTAAAGTCCAACTGTCCGTGACAATATAACTTCTCTAGATCGTCGAAGTGTTAATCAAAACTCATATTACTTATCTGTTAATTCACATAGGAGTCCAAGGCATGCAATATCTTAAACATTCTCCAATAGCCGGCATAAATAGCGAACATCAAACATTCAAGCAGGACTCATAGAAGAATACACGTCTTGACACCATGAAGCAGACAGTCGAAAGAGCACCAAAAGTGACCGTTACTTTTGCTCATGCACGCGCATCTACGTAATCTAATATTTTAACCTAACGCCATAAATCAATGCTGTGGGGCTGTTTCAATAGCGCTGCGTTTTAGTGCTGCTCCCTCTGAGCACAGCGATGTTTCACTAAGGAACGCAAAGCTGTGCGAAAACGGAGGCGTAACAACCCCCTTTTGACTGATTTAACCACAAACTCAAGACAGTTGTTGAAATCAGGAGTCTGATCAACAGTGGCCAGTCAGAATCAGAGGGGCGTCTTAGTTATAAGCCACAGGTACCAGAACCTGGTCATATTTTGCAGGTTCAGCTAGTGGTGAAAAACGTGACACAGTTTTGGAAATTGTGAACTGTTTAACAGTAGCCCAACACTGTTTCTGGCATAAGCATTATATCTTCAATGTCCAGATGTTTTAATGACCGAGGGAAGTCAGCTACTTCAACGTGTCATGCAAGTTAAGTAAAACGTAACGTGAAACAAAAAACCAAGACACCCAAACCAATAACATGATGACAATGACCAAACAGTGACTATAGACGTTTTTCAAATTGTGTGAAAATTTGTAAGATTTCGAAATAACGAAGTGACAATTTTTTTTACTATACATCATAATCAATAAAGCGTATTCATTTGTTTGTAACTACAGTTACTTAATTATTTAAATTTTCAGTTATAATTTTGTTATGTGGTCAAATAAATATTTATATGGTCAAATAAATATTTATAATTTAATATTGGTAGGGAATAAATACGAGCTGCACTCACATACAAATAACACTCCTGGAGCATAGGATATGTTTAGGTGTGACGCAATTTGGTTGTGTCCTTCTACTCCCCTTTTTCCCTTCTACTTCCTCCATTTATTTCTTCGTTTTACGCACATAAACCTGCCCCATCGCCACGGCTTAGATTTGTTGACCTCTGCTCATACTGCGAAAGTGTTATTTCACTGCTAATTGACCATCTTTAATGATTAATTGTAATCGCTTAAGTTGTTAAACCAGATTGACTTCCCATGGTTACGGGAAAATGATTGTTGACTTAACGTAATCCTTTTCCGCCAAGACCAGCATGTCTGTCTATGCGCATTGTTCACTACAAACGCGTTCAGATACTTGAGCGGATAATACAAAAGGTACACCAGATGTTGTCTGGGAAAATGTCTGGGTGCAGCGATATGTCGCAGCTTATCCTTCTCGGAACCAGGAAAGTACGGGTGACAATTGCTTAAATCACTTCAGTTCAGACATTGTCTGTGTAATTGTTACAGAGAAACATGTCTGAGTAGACAAAGTAGCGATGACACTATCTGCAGGTGACGTTACAAATCGTAATTGAAAGGTTACCTAAGAGTAACAGAAGGAGTCGGGCCATATATTGGAGATGAGGTCATGTGTTTAAATTTTAAAATAATATTTTAATACACGCGGGGGAAATTAAATACGTGACGCCCCGACCCACTACATTCTAGCTCATGGATTGGATTACATGAGATTCAGAAATAAACATTTATTCGGATTGAAAGTTTTGTCGAAAACGCCAGGTGGAAGCGTGGGCAGGAAAACTGCAATATAACCTAGCAAATTCGGAGGCTAAAATACACTGCATTCCAGAATCGTCAAAGTAGACAGCTCGGACTGAAGCCAGGAAAGAATAGAATTAGGATTCTGACCTTACAGAACCGGACAAAACACGTATCGGAACTCCTTCTGAACACTACAGCAAGGAAAATCTATCTACCTGTTAATACGGAAACCTGACTCCTACGGGACCTACTCACAAAGTCACAGAGGGATTCTAACTAGAAATAATACCCCTGACGCGCGTTTGAGACATTTCTATCAAGTTGCCGAGACTATTCAACTGAGCAAGAAATCTTCCCTATTTGGTTTGTGGTACGAATCGAAGAGACCATTTAAGGTACTACTCTATGATACCAGTTGTACTACTATTCTGTGGCTCAAAGCTTGTGATCGACACTGGAAACCTACGTTCCACGAGTTGTGAAGATACCTACCTTGACAAGGAGAGGTTACCTCTTGAACTGATCTGGAGACAAGCCCTTCCCATCGAGACGAATTGATGGAAACAGCAGCATCAACACTTCAGCGTTTTGGTAGCTAAGTGAAATGTCTAGGAGGTCAAATATAGAAGAACTTTGTTTTTCATTTTCAACCTTAAGCTTTCCAAAGCCGACATCTTTTCTATGGAGACACTTACATTTTATTAATCACCAGCTCTTATTTATTTACATTTGTTCAAAAATAATTGATCATTAAATTTGTTATATGTTGTTTGCAAATTCATAGTTGATTTGGTTATTACAGAGAGAAGAGCACACGTATGAATCAACATCTTTAATATATATCTATACAGAGCCACAAGAAGAATTTTACTGTTAATTCTGTTGGGGGCTTGTACGAGTTAAATTAAGTTATATAATACCTCTTCACAAAAGGCGGTAGGCTGATAAACGTTAACATTGTTAAGACACATTCAGCATTGTTCTTGACTTCTGAAATATCTCGTGAAGTCTCCCTCAAGGTAGAAGCATCATCCTCCTTCTATCTGCATCTCTGCCAAGAGTAATCTTGTGCAAAGGTAGATACCTTTGAAGACCCACATTAGATACTCTAGGTTTTGGCCATTGTTGGACCATCACTGCCGAGCAAGGGGAGGCAACCCGTGACAAAGCGAGAAAGTGAGTTACTTCTCAGCTCTCTACTGCAGGTACCATCTATAACTGTGCAGTTAACTACCTCACTTGTCCCCTGCCATTCCTTCTACTAGTTCACCCGTTCTCTTCTTAATTTCTGGGAACTACTGTCTAATTTTTTAAACCGACATCCATCTCGCCACAGTGATTTTACCAGCTTTTTTTATTTTATCACCTACCAGTTTTTCTGGTTCCTTCCATAAGTATTACATTGGTTATCTTGCTATGCCTTATTAAATCGTCTTTTCTGCCCAGCCACTCATTTATAAAAGACTGTAACTGCTTCATTGTTGATTTTGTTTATCTCCATGCTTCATAGCCATTCGATTTGACAGTTCATATTGTTGTGTTGAACGTCCTTTTTTCCAATTTCCAAATATTTCACGACTGAAAACTACTCTTGCTATTATAAAAATTCTTTCATATCATTTTCATTGGTCGGAATTATTCTCATTATCTTTATTTGTCCTCTGTGTATTTTCAGATTGAGTTGCCGTGACCTCTCATGAAGTATTACGATTCTGTCTTGGCTACGGTTACTGGACAAAAGAGCCTTGTCATTGGCAAAATCCGTGTTGTCAGAATCCACTGAATTACCATTTCAGTTGATTGATGTCATTAGTTTTACAGTACTTAAAAGAGATATGGGGAAAAGCGCCATTCCTGTCGAGCTCCTGTTATTATATCAAAGAATTGCGCAATTAGTCCTGTATTAAGAGCTCTGCATGCAATAAATTTTTTACTCTGTATTGAGTCCACCGATCACCCAGCCGGCAATCGATAACTTACATGTTAACTGATGTTTTACTGACTCGCACAGTTCTGCTGGCACTCGATCACCCACTCAGTCATTAATTCACTCACTGACTGACTGACTGACTCACTCACTGACTGACTGACTGACTGACTCACTGACTGACTGACTGACTGACTCACTCACTCACTAGTTCACTCACTCACTCACTCACTCACTCACTCACTCACTCACTCACTCACTCACTCACTCACTCACTCACTCACTCACTCACTCACTCACTCACTCGTTCACCCACTCACTCACTCACTCACTCACTCACTCACTCACTCACTCACTCACTCACTCACTCACTCACTCACTCACTCACTCACTCACTCACTCACTCACTCACTCACTCACTCACTCACTCACTCACTCACTCACTCACTCACTCACACTGAGTGCCCCGGTCTCTAATTCAAGCGTTACATTACTCATTCGTCATCAACAGTCCACGTAGTAAACTGTCAAAGTAACTCTTCCACAGTTAATGTAATGACTGTATGTAGGGTTTCATAATTTTTTTCATTTTTAAGCAAATGTTATTTCTTAATTATCATCATTTACAAAATGTAAGTATGCCACTGCCCCGTGTTATTACTGGGGTTGGGGTGAGGGGATGTAAGTCTCTGATGAGACAAAGAAAGAATAGGGCTACTGTTCCCTCAGGCATGTCGTACCAGGCGACTAGTATGAGGTTGTCCTTGAGACTGGCAACATCATTATGTAAAACGCATTACTACAGAAACCACCATTGCATGAACATATAGGGTGTTCTAAACGTTACTGTGCAGTGAAGTCCCTCGTACAACGTTGCAGTACCACGCAGCAGTTTCTTCTACAGCAGATGTTGGAAATGTCCACCATGGGCCTCAAGACATGTCTGAACACGCTTCTTCATATTGTCGATGACCTTCTGCAGGGTAATGAGTGAGATCTGTTGAATGTGGGTAGAACGGACAACTCTCACGTCAAAACCGCTACTCTAGTCTGCCGTATATTCAAGTGCACAGTAATTTTTGGGACACCATGTATAAATGCTTGGCCCAGGCTTCCTGTGTGTTCCAAACATAGACAAAACTAAAACATTCCTTATAATCAACACGTAATGTAAATATGAGAATGTATGAAAGCATATTAAATATGACAGAAAGGAAGGGGAACATGTTAGACGGGCCTGCGCACTGTGGTAAAGTGGGATGTTATAAATATTTATAGGGGACTTAGTGTACTGACTGAGATCAGCTGTGAAGGTATCTGTATCTAATAGGTGTAGTGTTTTACAGATAACCTTACTTGCTACCACATTTATACCTCAGTCAGAATTATTCTGGAATATTGTGATGACTACGTTAAATGTCTAGGGTTATGTAAATGATGAAGTGTAAGTCACAACAACAACAGACAGATAAACAATTTAATTTATTCCACCACACTTGACAACACTGTGACACTCACACACATTTAACACTCTATAAGACTAACTTAATTGAGTCAATGGTAAAAGTTCAAATATATATGTATTAATTACTTTCACTAATATATATCCTGATTCAACTACACAGTGAACCAGGAATCACCATCAATTGTAATCACAATCTATATGTACATAATTTATAAATATGAACCTTGTAGTGACATATGGTATTAGTATTTTCCTATGTGTGTCAGTTGTGTAGTAGTACTATGAGGTAATACTGGTTTTGTTTTTCAAGCTATGTTGTTACTTGTCATTATGACTTCAAGTGTTTGTTTATCTTGGAAATAGTATGGGGAAACTTCACCGTTCCTATCAATTTAAACAATGTATTGACCCTCTATTTTACTATAATGTCAAGTTTTGAGGGGGGCACATAATGTTGAGCTTCTCTGGCCACATAAGCTTAACTTTCGTGATGGTGGCAGGAAAAGACTCCTCTGCTCGATTGCTTCCCTGTGTTCTGGAGACACCTCACTGGTCGCTATCTGGACCCAGGAGTATGCTGTCAGCCTCTAGATTCAGCAAAGCTCAGACCAGGTGCTGCTCAATAACTAGGACCACAGTCCCTGAAACAAGAAGGTTGTACCTCCTATTTCAGAACTAATCTACAATCTATTTCCAGACTGAACACAATACATAACAAACACTGAGTTCAGAGCGGTAGGCCAACTGCCAGCTTCATCTGAAACAATTTACACCAGTATACTCCTCCCTAATGGTTACCACGCCTCTGCAATTCCAGCATTAGTTCTTTCTAGTCAATAAGATAGGTGTCAGTGTACTGTTTGGCAATTCCATGCAGTTTTACTTTTCTCCGACACCTTCTGTTCAGGTTGGAGCACTATATAGGCTTTGCCTCATGTTCGCTACTGAACCACACACATATATAGACATAATTTATCAATTTACATTCAATTTTCATTAAAAAGATATTGAATATATCAAGCTTACCACAATTCATGAAAATAATACACAGTTACGTTGACTGGCAATGAATATAGCACAATTTCGATCTGCCGATGTCCCAGGCTTTTATTTAGAAAAATATGCACTGGCGCTCAACGCACTGGTTCTTTAGTAAGTTTATTTGAAAAATGTGGTACTGAACTGACGCTCCTTATTGCCTATATTGGCGGGTCTAACCAATCGAGCCATGTTTACACAAGCGTTTGAAAAAAAGTACCCTTCCTTCCGTCTCCCCTAACAACAAAAGATAGTATTTGTAGTCCGACTAATCGTGTTTAGCCTTACATTTACTTCTATCCAATCAAATAGGATTTTACATGGGGACCTATTTCCCGTACAATGGTGGTGTCAAAATCTGCCACTGAGCGATTCTGATTTTGGGGTTGTCTGACACCCTCACTATTTCTTTTGGCTATAATTTGTTAATTCCTAGACTATTTGCGTAACGTTTAACATATTCTTTGTCAGCAAGTCCTAAGGAACCCAACTATATAAATTTTATGGGGCTAAGGGGCTGCGTTCAAAATATGCATTTTCTTCTACCTCCCGTTCACTTCGATCGATGTGGTGTCTGGGTACTGTCATGCTTTCAAACGTAAACCAGTATAATGTCATGTTTCCTAATAAGCGTTTTTCAGGTTTTTAAAACCGAACTCTCGTATGGGTAGTGTTTTTTATCACTGTCGATTTGGAAAAAAATTAGTGCTTGTGGCCTTACACGCGTGATGACTTTAATTGTATAGCGAGACGCGTGTTTCGTGTTGTATGCGTTCCTGCTTTCAGCCCTCCCTTCTCTCTATCCTAAGTTCATCTGTCTTTTCATCACGCCGTGTATAAAATGAAATTAATGGAAGTATTAATTTAGGTCATTAATCAGCCTGCGTATCTCAAGGTTTTTCTTAGAAATGCTGTACACGTTTTATTGTGTTGTGGAAACGCGTGTATGCTGCTATAGGCTTTTACTATCAACGTGGAACGTTATAATTTGCAGACGAATTAGAAAACAAGGGGGATTTCGAGTACAGTCATTGTGACAGCACTGTTCTTTACCATTCTTCTTTCCTTCTATTGAAGTTATTTGTTAGGCTTTACATTTACTTTTTAATTTATATATGTGGATTAGAATTTCACACGACACGCACCCAGTTTTCAACCCTTCGAACAAAACGTTTATTTCATTCGTTCCATTTTAATTTTCTCTTTCCAAAAAAATTAAATAATACTTCTTTTTCTCTCTTCCCAACATACAAACAGTCAGTTATACCGGAACTTAAATACGTTCAGGAATACACACAAACTCAAACATATGTCAAACACAATATGAGCAGGAAAAGAACTGCAGTGTAGTAAAATCTGCGAGATAATCGCTCATTTCAGTAAGATTTTAGTCCTATGATAATAAATAACCCCGCCCGTATGTGTCTGACTATAAGCATCTCACACGCCAGCATCGCGCTGAATTTTGTGCCATGGTAATGCTTAGAAACGACCCCGCCGCATAAACCTACTCGCTTTCCTTGTGACGTACAATAAACATTTTTAACATTTTGCCCGATCTGATAGAGACTGCGGCAAGACTTATAATTAACGATCTTCCAGAAATGTGCCGCCAAGTTACTGTCTGAATTAACGTAATACTTTAACTTTAACGCCTTTAATAGTAGTAATCCTTACATTTTTTGGTAGTGTAACACGAGACAACAGTAATAATTAACGCCAATTCTTACACCCGCCGCGCAAAACCCCGCTTCGCGTGACACGCGGTGGGATTGGCCCGATGATATATACACACAGACAGTTTAAATTCTCGCCGAGTAATGTTTTTCTGACGTCACTCAAACAAGTTAGTTATTTGAATAAAAATGCTAGAGAGAGATGAGAGGGGGAAGATGGCCGACTTGTGTAAAATTTATATTTGACGATTGACAGTGACAAAATTGAAAATCTAAACCATACTGAAACTGACCATAAAAATCATACGGTAGTGTAGCTTAGAGTCCCCTGAGCAAAAATGTGTTTTAAAAAATATGGTAGTCCAAGTATTAGCCAAGTTATTGAGAAAATACTAAATGTCTACGGACGCTTGACCAGACAGACAGTGGTTCCTGCTTGTTTTTTTTCATAACGTTAGTGGGGACGCCAGCTTAGAAAGAGGCATGGTAGTAATTCAAATTCTATTAGTTGGTATAGGAGTGAAAGAGGAGAGATAGGAAACATGTAACTAAAAACGAAACATCTTTTTCTATTGGGCATAACTTACGCAGACTGACCAATCGACTACCAGACACAGAGTTTGTTTGGAAATTAGTTTTTGTTTTTCAAAAACTACATTTGAATTCTGGTAGTCGCAAGTTTTCCATTGGCCAGTACTAATAGATATTAGCAAAAAGCTTTCAATGCTCATCGCCAGTTGACAAAAACTTTTTCTATCAAATACGCTGAGATCAGCTGTGTTAATTTATAAAATAAAGAATTAATTCGCAGTCTGGGCAGGGCAGAGAAAAACTGAGGCCATTCTTTGCAAGTCAGCGTTATTTGTTACATATTTCTTTAAAAATTGTGAGGTTTTATTTCCTGTTACCAGCTGGTGACAGGAAACCTGATGAGTGAGTGTAACGCCAACAAGTCTCCGGTAAACCGTTTACGCTGTCAGCAGATAGCTGGAGGAGCTTGTGCTTGTTGAGATATCTATATTTTCTGCAACGACATACTGAATTATCCTTCTACAAAGAATCCCAGGTGATGTGTTAGCATCTGGGTATATCTGACACTTCAGTTACAATAAACTTTGGTATTTTCAATCATACCCAGGATGTTATGGGGCGTGATGAAACTACAGCCCCTCCTAACAAATGACAAACACTATTAGATAATAAAGTTGTAATCTGTGAATACACCAACAGGAGAGATAGAGTGACTTTATACGTATTGGACAAAGTGTCCACACATTTTAGTTAATCCTTTTTATGTAAACTATCTTTTCCTCATTTTCAAAGACCTGTCCAAAAGAGATGGCGGGACAGGCAGATTAAATTGTAAAAAGAAAATATTCAATTTTAAAGAAAAACCTTAACCACTGTTTTCTTCAATTCCTTATAGTGAGTTAAAGTGTTTTGTGTTTATGTACCATCATTTTCATTTCTCCCCTAAACATTAGGTACATCATACACCAGACACTAAAGCCAAAATAGTGACCGTGTGAGATCTAGGGAGGTAGCGTTAGGTTCCCTGCAAATACCTCATCATCATCTATTAGAGTCAGGGGCCTACATGTGCTTGACCTCACACGGTTAACACAGACACAGATTTCTTTCCTTTTAGGTATAACATCATACCCTCCCCAGCAAATTAAACTTGCTACATGCAGTAAGAAATTGTATCATGGTAAGGTGACTAGAGAAAGACATTGTAAAACGGTAAGATGATTACAATAAGACAATGTAAAACGGTAAGATAATTACAATAAGACGTTTCAAAACGGTAAGGTAATTACAATAAGACATTGTAAAAACTGTAAGTCGATGTAGATGAGGGGAATTGTGGTAAGACGTGGAGATTCCGGGACGCACGTCTGTTCGGTGGAAAGCGTGTTAGGACTCAGCTGACTTTAGGGAAGTACCCAGGTTTTATTTTTATATTTGTTTAGATTCTTATGTCTCCTATCTACCTTCACTTTCTTTCATTTCTCTGACGAAGGCCTTGTGGCCGCAACGTTGGCTATTTTCCTTGTCTTTTGTCCTCATAAGACGAAACATCTTTTTTCGATTTTTTTTCATACCCATCCTAAAAACTGTATGGTGACTACAGTAAGAAATAGTGAAACGGTAAAGTGACTACAATAAGATATATAAAATGGTAAGGTGACTACAGTAAGATATGTAAAACGGGAAGGTGATTACAGTAAGATATGTAAAATGGTAAGGTGACTACAGTGAGATATGTAAAACGTTAAGGTGACTACAGTAAGAATAAGAAAATGGTAAAGTGCATACAATAAGTCTAAAGAAAACAAATGTGCTGGGTCAGGATATAGATGTTGCACCAGATATCACTATCGATAACTATGAATTGGCAGTGATGCACCACTTTACATACCTGCGGTTTACCATCAACGACAAACTCTGTCTGGGCACTAAATTGACAGCCGCTTTGGCAAAGCTGCAGCTACCTTTGCCTGCCTCACTGCGCGTGTTTGGTGAAACTCCTCACAATTAAGACCAAAGCTGAGGTATATAATGCCTGCGTCACCAGCACACTTCTTTTTGCCAGCGAGACATGGACAACCTATGCTAAACAAGAAAGAAGGCTCAATACCTTCCCTCTACGGTGTCTACGCCACGTCCTCGGTATTTCATGTCAGGACAAAGTAGCAAAAGTCGAGATGTTGTCATATGTTGGCCTTCAAAGCATGTATACACTCTTAGACAGCACAGACTACGCTGGGTTGCCCATGTCCGCCGCATGGAAGATGGTCGCATCCCGAAAGATTTCTTCTAAGGACAACTGACACATTTCAAAAGAACAGTTGGGCGACCGCGGCTGAGGTTCAAAGATGTGTGCAAGAGAGACATGAGGGCACTGGACATAAATCCAGCAACTTGGGAGGATGAAGCTGCCGAACGTACAAAGTGGCATTGCTCTCTGCGACGCCACCTCAGATTGGGCGAAAAGAAGCTCTCGCGGCAAACAGATGAGAGGAGGAAACGTCGAAAGGAACACCAGGAAAATAAGCAGCTGAGGGCTGTCACCTCAGGGGCCCATTTGCATATTCAGTTATGATTGAAGGGGCCATTACTAAAGTGAATATAGTTAGATTTGTAAAACAGTAAGGTGCCTACTGTGAGATATGTAAAACGGTAATATGACTACATTACGACAACATATAAAAAGGTAATGTGAAAAATGAATGAGTGCGAGTTTTACTTGGAAAAAGGACAAATAAACGGTCTACATTACGACCACAAAGTCCCGGACGAAAACCTTGTTGTCGAAGCGCAATATGGCTTTTTCCTTTTAACCAGCAAGATTCATCGTCATCATCATTAACCTTCAGCTCGTCACGGAGCACAGATTATCATCAGTCTCTTCCGTGTCTTGCTTTCTGTTTCAATTCTGTCTCTAGTTCTTGTCTCGATGTATTGTTTGGTCACATGTTCCTTTCTTAACCTGTGGGTTCCAGACCAAAGACCGTCTTGTAATGCTATCAATAGATTTTCTCAATATATGTCATATCCATCACCAGCGCCTTCTTCATGTCTCTTGTTCTGCAGGCACCTGTTTTGTACTTGCCATCAGTTTTCCATTTAAATTCTTCTATTCTACGCAAGTCTGTATTGTCTTGGGTTATTCAGCTTCCTGTTCTCCATGTTTCAGAGCTACAAATTGCTTTCTTCACAGATGCACTGTCAGTAGTTGCAACGCTTAAAAGCCAAAATAATGTAACCCTGGATGACCTAAGAGTAGTGCCCATAAACTATGTCAACGATTCAAAAGAGTTGTGGTCCAATGGAACCAATCTCAGTGTAACATCCCCGGCAATGAAGAGGCTAGCAAATTGGCAAAGGAAGGGGGAAAGCTACCTCAGCCTGATAAAAACATAATTTCGAAGGGGCAAAGAGTTTTATGAGAATTAGATACAGGAACTAATGGGATATAGAGCATCCAGGTGTGGCAGTTAGGGAACGATTTACAATCAAAGGGAAGGAATAAGGAGAATTATGAATGGGAAAGTTCAGATAGAGTAGTATGGGACCCAAAGATGCAGCAATAGTGAATGCAGTCAGCGACCCATAGCTTGACTGCTTGCGTCAGGACCAGCGAACCAGAGCTGGTCAAGACCGCACTCCACCTCCACGTGGTGTTCCTGGAAACAGTCTGCAGCAGTGCAGTCTGGCTGAGCGAGTGCGGATCGCAATGGGAAGGCAAACCCGGTCCCTAAAAAATGCCGTGCTGAAGTCGGATGTGTCGACCGAAAGGTGCAGATATCACAGCTTAGGCGTAAACAGACACAACGCAACCACCGTCCTTTTCAGGGCGAACGAGGAAGAAGAAGAAGATAGAGTACAAAAAGGAGATGCGCAAACAATGGTGCGCATGACAGAGGTGAACGATAATCTAGTGAAGCACGCTTTCTCAGCGGGCAGTCCAGAAGCGTGAGGCAGAGAGGGAAGCCGCATATACGCGGGTAGCCATGTTAATGGCCGCACTCAAGTAGTTTAGGTGATAATTATTTCATGGACAAGAAGTAGTTTGGGTAATGATTAATCCGAAATATTGAATAGTTGGAATTCTTGTCTAGAAGGAGAAACGGTGTGAGTTAATTATTATTTAGAAAAGGAAAAGGTACGTAGAGTGATTTACAATACATATAGACAGTAGTCATATTCATCAGTGAGGCAAGGGAAATTAACAACCCCGGAGAGGCCCGGTCCCATCAAGATAACCTGAACACTGAGAGGATATGAATAACAATAATCTAAGACATTGTAAGGAAGAAAGAACAGAAATAGAGACTATAGCACCTGAATGATCACTGATGGTTAAAAGGTCAGAAGGTGTAGATTCGATACTGAACGAGTGAGAGAGAGAGAGAGAGAGAGATAGAGAGAGAGAGAGAGAGAGAGAGAGTGAGGGAAGAAAGAACTTACATATTATATATTCTATGATGGACCAAATGTGGAGGTCAGAGCAGACAGCAATGATCCTCTCATATGTAAATAAACAGTATTCAAATTACCATGGCGTTATCGCATCATGTGCTGTGTGTGTGTGTGACTGTTGTAGTGTACAGCATATCATAGCTAACCACAGAGGTAAGCGAACCTGGACAGACATTGCCATATATGATTCATGATACAACCACAGGCTGCCACAATATTATGATTTTGGTGCCGTAACCAACCTCTAGCAGCACACACACATTGTTTCTAAACAGTAGTTCAGCAACGAGGGTATATGCTGTCATCTCTCCTCGCTTCAGGCAGAAGACACAGATACGTTCGACGCTGTGACAGATTTCAACAACCACGGACGACAGATAGCCATGATAATACAGAATAACACAGACAGAAGACACCATAATACATTTTCGTATCTGTGGCAGACCTCACCAATTACAGACGGCAGAGTATAGCGAAGAAACAAAAGGCTCATATTTATATTTCGATAACATACGAAAAAGCAGAGTGACAACAGTGTAAGTTGTAAACAGAGAACAAAGTGAGCAGTATCGGAACCAGCCAATCGAAAACGCCACCTCAGAAACCAAGTCGGAATTTTCTTCTTTCAAATCGACCTGCACGAGAATAAGTTGTCACAACAAGGCAAAGTACGCCCCACATTATATAATTCGGGAGCCGAGACCAACCTCAGCCAGCATTGAAATCAGTCATTCACCAAGACAAAGTACAACACACGAACTGGTTGATGACAGACTTCAAGAACCACAGACGGCAGAACAACGCAGATAGAAGGCAAAATTGCAGTTTCACAACATGCGAAGAAAACAGTACAGTGAAAGTGTAAACAGAAGAAGCTGACAGGTTGGGAACCAGTCAACCAGAAACGCCAGCTCAGACATCAAGTCAAGATTTTTTTCTTCACGCCTTCCTGCACGAGAGGGGATCGCAGAGACACAGCAGGTACAATATTCACTGTCCTGTAACGCCAAGTCTGAAACAAATTGTTTTCATTCAAATCTTCCAGCACGGGGACACTCATCACAGCAGACGGAAAGGTCGACGTGCATCGCTTAACAAGTAGTCTTAAGACAGGTCATAGAGTGCAGTACAGTAACCGATTCACCGATAGAAGCCTGTGTGTAGAAAAGACAATACAGTGTGTAGTCCGGATGGTATAAAAATATAACAATAGTGTTTGTTAAAAAAGAAAAGTCGGTCGCGCGCGCAACATCGCGACAAACGAGTACTCCAACGAAGACGTCTTAATTAATTAGTTTAATTAGACATTGTTGTATTATTATTCTTGTCTTATTATTATACCCATCATTATTATTACCATTGTAGTGTCAGATAATATTGATTTGTAACAGTGTATGCATAAAATTTGTTTTGGTAACCATAACATTTTTTTTTCAGGAAACCGAAGACTAATAGAAAAATTTCCATTCATTTTCAGGTGCAAGTTAGTTTAAGTTAACCGTAGAAATAAGTAACTATTTTTCAGATTGTATGATGGCACAGGCCGAACAGACACAGTATAACATGCAAGACAGTCAGACTTTGGCCCTCATAAAGACGATTACCGACACATTAGCCAAGGTAGACAACATTGCTAAATACGCAAACATAAAAGGTAATGTTGACTTATTTTCAGGTGACCCACACGCATGTCGTAAGTGGCTCACAGACATTGATAAATATGCAATGTCAATAATTGCAGATGAATTGGAGAAAGTTAAAATTGCGATTTTTTCATCTGTTGATCTGATCACAGACTTTATCAGACGGCGATTAGACACATTACTTAATGAAAGAGATCTTCAAGCAGAGTCTAAATCGTACGATACGAAAGGGAAAGGATATTGTCACACTTGTGATAGAGAAAACAAGGACACAAACAAAATCCCAGAAACAGCTGCTGTACGACCACACTGGAACACACTTAATAAAAGAAGAATAAGAATGGCGTTCAGGGTTTTTGTGGGAGAAATTAGAAAAGGGAAACCCATAGAAATAAATAACGTCAACATAGCAAACCAACAGAAGTGCCAGATAAGAACATAGAACGGTTGGGAAATGAAGGTAGAACCGCTAGGAGTGTGGAGAAACATAATAGGATCTGGTCAGCAAAATGTCACAATAAAGGAAGAAAGTAATAGGAATAGACCATGGACAAGTCAGGTTAGGACAACAGTCCATAAACAGGAAAACATACAGAGAGACAGGGTCAGCGTTGGTACACAAGAACCAGAAACAAATGAAACAAAGATGATTAGTGCCGGAACACAAACTGAGATTGATACTGTAGCGTCACACTTGGGGCCAGCACACAATGAGAAAGACGTCATGAGAGAAAATGAAACATGGTCACATGGGTTAGACAATACGAGAAAGTCTAAGATACCACTCAGTGTAAAAAGGATGAACCAACAAACGGCTAAAGAAGTAGTGGTACCACAGCATAGGGATAGCATCGAGGTAAAGAATAAGAAAGATGAACCAATGCAGATATTACTGCAAGAAAAAGAAAGATCAGTGAAGGCGGACAATAGAAAGGATAGGATAGAAGAAACGCAGGACACTGACGCATCATGCTGGCGTATAAGAACAGAAGTAAGAAGGAATCCTATCAAAACAGGTCCACAAGAAATACAGGACATGGACACAGGTTATGGGCGTACAAGAGCAGTACATAAGCAGAAAACTAGACATAGACAATTTGAAAATCTGGAGAGGAGAAAGACGAAACAGGTAGGTGTAAGTACAGTACACGAAAAGTACCAGCTTGACATAGAATCAGAGTTCGATTCGTCAAGTGGGGAGAAGAGTGACGGTAGTCACAGACACAAAAGTACTTATAGAAGAGAAGAGAGTAGTACAAGAAGTAAGGAAGAAGGAAGCAAATGTGGAGGTAGTTGTAGAGAACGGCAGTTTCCAGTATACAACCTGGATAAAATGCTTGCGGACAGAGAAACGTGGAAGCGATATGCAGAGACAATCAGGCAGGCTGCATGGGGGGAATAGTCAGAAGGCGGATAAACGATGGAAGGAGAGATATGGAAATGGCGGCGTTAGCTAAGTCGTGAGTAGACTTTTAGTGGAGTCATTCTCCACCAAACATAACAGAAACCATAGGGAGATAGATAAGAGATGGGAGTGACGGAGAAGTGGCGGGAGTATTGAGAAGCCACAGGAAGGATGGCACGGACATATAGAAGAGATAGTCCTAGAAGGAACTTATGTAGAAGTGAGAAGCCATGGAGAAAATGGCAAAGAGAGATTTTTGCGGCAGTCGCCGAGTCTTATGAAGACTTTGGGAAGAAATCATATTTTTTTTTCTCCGTAATACATGAAGAGAAAACAAATGTGTTGAGAACGTCCCAGGGAGGGAACGAAAAACATATAAAAACGTTAAGTGCGGCGTTTGCCAGACTACAAATGTGAGTCTATGGAGGGTAACCCTCACCGAACATATACAGTAGAAATTTAGACATGGGGAGACAGTGTTGTGGAGAAGGAAAAATGAGATAGCACAAAGAGAAGTTCCAGGGAGGGAACGAAAAACATATAAAAACGTTAAGTGCGGTGTTTATCAGACTACAAATGTGAGTCTATTGAGGAAAACTCTCACCGAACATATGCAACAGAAATTCAGACACTGGGAGACAGTGTTGTAGGAAAGGAAGTCAAGTGACAGGTCAGCAGCAGAAAAATACGCAAGTAGGTCAAAGCGACAACGCGGTTTAAGATAGGTAGACCTAAGAAGTTTCAAATATTTCCGCTTAAGAGATTATGGACAAAGGTCTAGTTAGAAAAGGGTGGACGAAAGTATGGCAATTCAGTGTTGCCATGATAGTAAATGGCTCACGCCATTATGAACTATGTATATAGGAAGACATGACAGAAGACATGTTTGGCTTTATACGAGAGAAGAGGAAGGCCAGATAGTTCACACCAGGTGCGTGGTGACAGAAGATAATACAATACGATGGGTTTACATTATGACAATAGGAGTGACTGGATGAGTAAAAGGAAATAAACTTTGTGGTAGAATGTGAGTGAGAAAGACAAGGGTTAAGAACAGTCATAAATGTGAAGAGGAAAGGTCACTTAAGAAAAGTGACGGGATAAGAGTAATTCCTCAGTTTTTTGGTATGATAATATGTTGTAACATAAGAAAATAATGACATGCTAAGTGATATGAAAAAAAAAAGAAATGAAGACCACTAAGGAAGTGGAATGTATAACATGTCAAAAGTATGTTTTTGAAATCATGTAATATGCGGAGATAGGAGAAAAAGCAAAGATGAGTGGCCATAAATGGGAACGAGATGTTGATGAATGTAAGTTCTCAGTACAATTTAATTGTGTTGTGTAAAGGGAAATTGTAATTTGGCACAGATAGTAATTGGTTATGTGCTGAGCTAGGGTTGTAACAGCACATTGCTAAGGATATTGTTGTTGTTTTGATACATAGTTAAGTACAATAATGGCTGGTACAGTCATTAAAGTAAATTTTTTCTCCTACGGATAAATAAATTATTTTTAGGGGAGAAAGGAAGATAATGTGGCAGTTAGGGAACGATTTACAATCAAAGGGAAGGAATAAGGAGAATTATGAATGGGAAGGTTGAGATAGAGTACAAAAAGGAGATGCGCAAACAATGGTGCGCATGACAGAGGTGAACGATAATCTAGTGAAGCACACTTTCTCAGCGGGCAGTCCAGAAGCGTGAGGCAGAGAGGGAAGCCGCATATACGCGGGTAGCCATGTTAATGGCTGTACTCAAGTAGTTTAGGTGATAATTATTTCATGGACAAGAAGTAGTTTGGGTAATGATTAATCCGAAATATTGAATAGTTGGAATTCTTGTCTAGAAGGAGAAACGGTGTGAGTTAGATATTATTCAGAAAGGAAAAGGTACGTAGAGTGATTTACAATACATATAGACAGTAGTCATATTCTTCAGTGAGGCAAGGGAAATTAACAACCCCGGAGAGGCCCGGTCCCATCAAGATAACCTGAACACTGAGAGGATATGAATAACAATAATCTAAGACATTGTAAGAAAGAAAGAACAGAAATAGAGACTATAGCACCTGAATGATCACTGATGGTTAAAAGGTCAGAAGGTGTAGATTCGATACTGAACGAGAGAGAGAGAGAGAGAGAGAGAGAGAGAGAGAGAGAGAGAGAGAGAGAGAGAGAGAGAGAGAGTGAGGAAAGAAAGAACTTACATATTATATATTCTATGATGGACCAAATGTGGAGGTCAGAGCATATAGCAATGATCCTCTCATATGTAAATAAACAGTATTCAAATTACCATGGCGTTATCGCATCACGTGCTGTGTGTGTGTGTGACTGTTGTGGTATACAGCATATCATAGCTAACCACAGAGGTAAGCGAACCTGGACAGACATTGCCATATATGATTCATGATATAACCACCAGCTGGCTCACAGGCTACACACAAAATGATGCATATTACATCAGTTCAGCCGGAGAGAACAACTGGTACTTTTTAGACTCCGCAGGGTGACAACATATTCGGATACCATCTATTCAACAAGCTAGAGATAAGAACGACCGATAAGTGTAACTGTGACATAGAGAAAAATGATCTACTTCAAAGATGTCTAACATATGAGCAACAGAGAAAGCACATATGGCCGTTACCAGTACCAATTCTAGAAAAACTCAAAGAGATACAGATAGCCTCAGGTTGACCACTGCCTTCTTTAAAAATATTCAAGGAGACGCCTGAAAGTGTACGAAGAAGAAGAAGAAGAAGAAAAAGAAGAAGGTGATGAAGAACAAGAACAAGAAGAAAAAGAAAAAGAAGAAGAAGACGAAGAAGAAGAAGACAAGCCACAGAATAAGAATACCTTTACATTTGAGTTGAGGATTCTAATTTTTGTGTGTTTGACTTGATTTCATTTAATTTCCAATAAATTTTCGAAAGCAATGAAAGCTCCTCTTGCTTTTTAATAAGACTCGCTTAACCATTTTCGCTTATCTATTCGTAGAACACCTCTAAAACAAAAAGCATGGTGATATCACGAGAGGAAAGAAGGTATCATGTTAAGCTGAGAGAACAAGTCCTGGAGCAGGTCAACCATTTTAAATACCTCGAAGCTGTCATAGGCCGGAAGGGAGGCAACAAGGAAGAGTTGGCTACCCGAAGATCAGCAGCTGGGAGAGTTTGTCAGGCGATAAATTGAGTATTCCTCAGCAAAAGAGAAGTTAGCAAGAAGACGAATATGGCTGTATACCGTTCCACCTATGTCCCAGTCTTGACGTATGGATGCGAGTATAGGGCAATAACTACAACCCACAAAAGCCAGATCCAAACCTCAGAAATGAGGTATCTGAGGAAGGTGGTTGAAGTAACAAGAAGAGACATGGTCCGCAACCAGACGATAGGTCAGGGCCTAAAAACCCAACCCCTGCAAACCCAAGTAGAACAGTCCCAACTAAGATGGTTTGGCCATGTCTGCAGAACTGGAGAAGATCGGCTACCTCGATAAGCATGGGAAACTAAGAGCCAGGGATCCAGACCTCCAGGACGACCCAGAGTCCGCTGGGAGGAAACATTAGACAATCTTTGAAAGACCGAGGACTAGAAACGAACCAGGCCAGGAGGAAGACAGCTGATAGGATAGTATGGCGCGCTCTCTTCCAAACCTCTACATCTCATGGTAGAAGAGGAACGACTAAGTAAGTAAGTAGTATTCGTAGAAGACAATATATTGGTCATTATTACAAACGTTAAAACGGATAATCAAAACCGTACAGATATTTATTCAAACATATGTAATGTCCTCCTGTAGTTCACTGAATTTTCAATTCAAATGTCAAGTACAGGGGCGGATCTACATTCTGGGGGGCTTTAAGTCTTGACGAGGCCTCTTTTATAAAACAAAAAAAGTGTAGGGAGATGGGAAAGAAACGTGTTATAGAGAAAACTGGACTTGGGCGCCATGAAGCTCAGGCTTCATTAGCTTCTTAGTAGATCCACCTCTGTTTTTTTTTTAAATAACGTTTTGCCTCGTTTTGGCGAGGCGCGTCCTGTTCAGCGTAGTCGGTTATATTAGGGCGCATGTCCAAATATAAAAGACCCTTAGGTCTGAGTACTGTGGTCAAGTCAGTTCTATTGTATGGCTCTGAAGCATAGAGAACATTAAAAACAACAAGCAAAAAAAAAAGCTACAGACTTTCTTAAATGTTGCTTCCGTAGAATAGAAGGGTTGAAGTGGTATGACAAGATCACTAATGTGGAACTGATGACAAGATCACTAATGTGGAACTGATGACAAGATCACTAAAGTGGAACTGATGACAAGATCACTAATGTGGAACTGATGACAAGATCACTAATATGGAACTGATGACAAGATCACAAATGTAGAACTGATGACAAGATCACTAATGTGGAACTGATGACAAGATCACTAATGTGGAACTGATGACAAGATCACTAATGTGGAACTGATGACAAGATCACTAATGTGGAACTGATGACAAGATCACTAATATGGAACTGATGACAAGATCACAAATGTAGAACTGATGACAAGATCACTAATGTGGAACTGATGACAAGATCACTAATGTGGAACTGATGACAAGATCACTAATGTGGAACTGATGACAAGATCACTAATGTGGAACTGATGACAAGATCACTAATGTGGAACTGATGACAAGATCACTAATGTGGAACTGATGACAAGATCACAAATGTAGAACTGATGACAAGATCACTAATGTGGAACTGATGACAAGATCACTAATGTGGAACTGATGACAAGATCACTAATGTGGAACTGATGACAAGATCACTAATGTGGAACTGATGACAAGATCACTAATGTGGAACTGATGACAAGAACCAGACAAATGCCAGTGGAACAAAACGCGAGAAGAAGATGCTGGACATGGATAGGACACACATTGAGGAAACCTGTTGATAGCATTACCAGACAGTCCTTGTTCTGGAATCCCCAGGATAAGAGGGGTAAAGGAATGTGACGGTATTGCCTCCCCTGCTTTGCAGTAGTGGTCCAACAGTGGCCAAAACTCAAGAGTATCTAATATGGGCTTCAAAGGTGTCTACCTTTGCGCAAGATTACTCTTGACAGATTTGTAAATAAAAGGTTAGTGACGCTTCTATCTCAATGGAGTGTTCACAAGACATTCAGATAAGCAAAAACAATGATGCATTGGCTGAGCACGTTAATTCTAGAATCTGCCGACAACTGTTGTGAAGAATTAAGCAATGATTATTCTTAGTTCGTTCAATCCCCCACCCCTGATTTACTCAGTGGAATTCTTATTCTTCTGGTATAGCTCTGTTTAGAGTGTGTTTAGTAAATTGACTGAGACAAACATGGAGTACATTTAAAAGGATTAAATCGAAGTTAGATTTATAAAATTACAAATAACAAAATTTAATAATCACTTAAGTGTTAACAGTTTGAAAATAATTGAATAGTTTAAAATCAAAGGTTCATCGTTGATGGATAGCAGGTTCTATGGAACCAAAGTTCACTTTGGCAGCTTATATATTGCACTTAGCTGCCAGTGGTTGTTTCTGCTCCCGCTGGGTTGGTTCTTTTTACACTACTCACGCTCGTCGCTGGTCAAGGTTGTAGGGTGCAGCTCGTTCCCAGGAGTGTCACGGAGTGTCTACAAGGTTGGTCCCTCGTCTTAACGCTCAGGCCACTGTTCCCTTCTGGTTCCAGAGATAGCACACTTCAACTGGTACCACCATCAACTGTGATAAAAGAATAGAAACGAAACGCTCTCCTGAGTATTCCGTTTCCCGACACATACTAATGTGTCGCCTTTATTATTCCACCATCCCATTCACTCTGAATTTACCATCGATGAGAATTAACTTTAATCCCTCGAGAGAAAAACTTTCTTTACATTTAAATTGAATAGCTGTTATAGTTACTTGACATTTAAATGAAAAGGTTAATAGTACAGATAGAACATGTTTACATTTACATTTCCACTGATTGAAAAGTGTTCACAATATAAATTGAATATGTTTTCATTTATGTTAACACTGATTTGAAAAGTTTGAAACTTCCATTAATTTTAAAGTGAATATGTTAACATCGACATTTACACTGATTTGAAACTGTAAGTATTATAATTAAAATGTACATCATTTCTTTCATCTTTCCCTCCCTGCACCACATAAATTGGAGACTTACTTATGATTTTTAGTTCTCTTTAAGAGACTAGCAATAAAGCAGTTACCAGCCCTTGCAGTGGTGGTTCATGAAATCATTCTATACGCTGAGGTTTAAAGTATCAAAGGACTGGGACATCCGCTAGCGATTTTCCCATATTAATATTCACATGATAATATATACATATTAGTTCACATGTTAGTAATGAAAATATAGAATGTAAAATGACAACTTACACCAATCCTGGCTCACATACTTTCTTGCTCAGATGAATGAAGTTAACGCACTAGCCGATGCCTTTTTATACGTGTACTTGTTGTCGTTAATTTTAACTTTAATTCCGTCTCTGACTTCGTGTTCAGTTTCCTCAGATATTCTGGTTTTCCTTATTTAAAATGATAGAGATTTCCTGGGCTATTTGGTAAGTCCGTCAATATTCTCCAATAAAGGGTGCCGGTCTGATAACATGGAAATTCTTAATTCTAGGCTTCACTCTGGCAAGGTCTGGTTGTGTCGTCTTAGCAAGCGATCTTCACAGTAAATTTGACTGTCTGAAGCATCAGGTTAAATTCACTGTCCTCCCCCGCTCTGCTTGTTATGGAGCTAAGTAAAAGCTCCAATCATTTTTTTTTAAATGCTGGGGGGGATTTCACAATTTTCCTGACATGGAAATATTTTGAACGTAATATGGCATGAAAATATCCAATCCCTGGCAGGCGAACTCACCAACACATCTGTAATCTCATACGACAATGTGTTTCAGATGTAACAAATTTATTACTTTATCAGAAAGTAATCTATTCGCAGACGGGTAATCTCGTTATCTGTCCCGCACTTTGACCTTTATCAGCGATTAGCAAATACGCTGGCGATTTGTAGGGCTAATCTGTAGCGGCCAAGCTTTGGTACACAAGAATTTACCAACTTGCCTGACGTTCAATATTATCCCAGCCGCTCCTTGCAAATGTGATGTATTTATCATCAACAAGGAGTGTCAAATGTTTGAACAAACGAATTCTCTGCTACATAGCAAACAGAAAGAAAAGGGTGCGACCATGGAAAATCACGCAAATAAAATCAGTACAAAAATGTAACTGATTACCGCCGTAGTGAAAGAGAGATCGGAAAGAGGTCGCCCCAAAATCCATCTTGTGAGAAGGGAGACCAAAGAGCAAACGGAGAAGAGAATTGGAGATAGGCAAGAAGGGAATGAGAAAGACTTGGACAGATATTGAAGAACAGTCGGGCGACGCCAGCTGAGGTTCAAAGATGTGTGTAAGAGAGACATAAAGGCATTGGAAATAAATTAAGCAAACTGGGAAGATGAAGCTGCCGATCGCACAAGTGGCGATGATACCTACGGCACCATGTCAGATAGCAGCGAAAAGAATCTCTCACAAAAAGCACAAGAGAAAAGAACGCGCAGAAAGGAACGACAGGCAAAGAAAAAAAAACTGTATTCTCATAGTCAGTTGTGACTGTAGGCAGTGGTGTCACTAGGGGGGGGGGGGGGGGGGGGGAGGGGAGATGCGTGACACCATCAGAGGGAGTGACACCAAAATGACTGTCTATACAATTTGTGTGCAGTGTTTCAGCAGAAATTTTATTATTTTTTATAAAAATATCCCTGTAGATAGCTATAACCACAAAAACATTTTTCGTAAGCCCAGCTTATATGTACTGTATCAATATTCCTACGTTTTTACTTCGAATTATATTGTTTTCTTACCAAATTTTCACTTTAACCACATGAAACTATGTAAATGTAAATACATTTAGGCTGTGCGTATGATATTGTAATTTAAAGGTGTCATTTTAATTTTCCTAGCTGTTTATGTCACTACTATTGCCATTACATTCAATGATATACGGGAATTACGATTTACGAGTAACATAAGTACAAAAAAACATTACTAATTATTATGTATGGTCTTGTACGGGAGGAGGTCCATAGGGGTGACACCATGAGTTACCGCACTGGGTGACACCAACCCTAGTGACGTCACTGACTGTAGGGGCTATTACTAAGAACACACGAATATTTTATGCATCCTTCCTGCATAACGACTGTCGAGGATTGTTACATGTTTTGCAAGCATTTGGATTTGAGCTCGATCCAAATGATTGCACCATGGAACACCTCAACTGAATATATATTAACGACATAGTCTGCATATCTCTATGCATGACGCGTATGACTTAGAAACGTCATTCGACTTGTGGGCTTCGACCCTAACGGCAGTGTTTCAGAGGTGTGGCCTAGCCACTATGGTATGTGTGGTATAACCACTTTGGAAAGTGTGGCATAGCCACTGAATTTATATGTGTATCTGGTAAGCCAACTTAGCAGTGTATTCATGGAGCAAACGTAAGTCGTGTCGTTCTTAACGCAGTTTGAATATATATGGCTGATTAGCCTGGCGTTGTATGCCAAATGAACATTAGAAACTAGCGGCAGGAGTAAGTCTAGTATAAAGGAATATTATGTAGCTAGCAGCAGGAGTAAGTCTAGTACAAAGGAATTTTATACGACTAGCAGCAGGAGTAAGTCTAGTGTAAAAGAATATTATAAAACTAGCAGCAGGAGTAAGTCTAGTTTGCATATGAACCATGCCAAAGGATGTTGGCTGGAAAAAAGAACTGACCACTAAGCAGAACTGTATATTATTAAACATGTGATTTTAGTGAAGAATATGAACTCTTGCGACACGTACATTAACTGTGATTGTGAATTATGTCGTTACGTAGTTGTGACTTCTCATGGAAAAAAGAATATTAATTAAATGTTTGAGTCGTCGAATCCTGGTCTTATTCAGTGACGTATTCTGAGTTCAGTTATATACTGTTTTATTCAACAATAATGACCAGTGACATTTAATGCATAAACACGCTGCCTCACACTGCTAATATTAATAATGCAAGAGAACAATCAGGTCAGTCAATCTTCATCTCTTTAATATGAAGCATGTTCAAGTACCAACATATTACACGGGTTACAATTAACAATATCGACACGAGCGTAGTGCATAACGAAATCCCAGAAAAATGAATGAAATGAACCCGGAGGACTTGGACTTCTAATATCAGAATACGCATGCAACATCTTGGTAATCAGAAGTATATAGAATTTCAACATACTGGGGTCAGTCCTCAACATACTGGTGTCAGAAGTGTTCGGATTTCGTAGAAGCATTTGGATTTGAGCTCGATCCAAATGATTGCAAAACATGTAACAATCTTCGACAACGACCACTTGCAGTTGAGGTCCCTATACTCCGTAGGGAGGAAATAGATCACTGATAATGATGCTCAGATAAAGCTTTGGGAAATACACGAACAAAATAAAAATAAAAAAAGATCGTTACATTAACACACACTTACACACATACAGGCCAAAAAAAAAATTTTTTTTATACGTACCTCTTGAAGATACTCGAAGAATAAACCGCCTCCCCGCCATAAAATCAGAAATCAATGCGCCTTCCTTATTGTCAGAATCGCCTTTGCAGACGACCATAAATGTTTCTTTATAAACAAAAAAATAAACAGAACAATAAAACCTCTGGTCACGAATTCGTGATCAAGCATAACTGGATTTTAAAAAAAGGGCTAACAAAACAAATTTCAACCCGTCGCATATTGATAAAGTTCTTCATCGCGTAGAAGTCACGGTTTTTAAAAACGTGTGAAAGCTTAAAAACATTGAGTTAAATCTTCTCTTGATTATGACTTCCCTTCGTTTAATGATAAGAAGAAAATAGTATAAGCCAGGGTTTTGAGCCTGTGGTGATTTTTCGTGCTTTGCGTTTTGAACGTAGAATTAAATTGGTGCAGTCAACCGGTCGGTTGCTAGGCAAGTCGTCATATAGAGGCAACGATTGGACAAGGTGACCACAGTTTAAAAAAAAAAAATATTTAAGAGAGAAGAGTGGAGTTGTCAAGTGAGAACTGAACACACTACCAGCAAGTCATCATCAGCCTTGGCAGAGAGTACAGAAATTGGGGCAATGGAAAAGATGAGCTGGAAGTTAATCAACTGATAAACGATCATGCCGGGGATGAAGATGCCATTGTGCACACTTCTGAATCTGTACCCCGTGGTGAGAAATCAAGATGAAAAATATCCATAGAAGCCTCGAATCTTCAAGAACTGGTGTAGATCTACTAGTCATGCAGGGATAAATAATGCTGCTGAATTTGTTGATGATGATGATGTTGAGGATGATTATAATAATACTGTTGTTGATGATGATGATGACGATGTTGATGATGATAATATATATGTTTTTATGACGATGATGTTGATGATGATGTTGATGATGATGTTGATGATTTTGATGATGATGATAATAATGATGTTGATTATGATGATAGTGATGATGATGATGATGATGATGATAATAATGTTGATGATGATGTTGATGATGATGTTGATGATAATAATGATGTTGATTATGATGATGTTAATGATGATGATGATGTTGATGATGATGTTGATGATGATGATAATAATGATGTTGATTTTGATGATGTTAATGATGATGATGATGTTGATGATGATAATAATAATGATGTTGATGACGATATAACAATAATGATGTTGATGATGATGATAATAATGATGTTGATGATGATAATAATGATGTTGATTATGATGATGTTGATGCGGATGGTGAAGTTGATGCTGATGATGAAGTTGATGATGATATTGTTGATGATGATGTTGTTGATTATGATGATGTTGATGATGCAGATGATGATATTGATGATAATGATGATGATGATGTTACACATCTAAATTCAGCGTTCTTGCAGAAAGAGGACTGTTATGATGTACACATCTTCTGTGAGACGACAGGCCATCAGGTTGACAATTGTGTTGCTATCCTGTTCTTGATCGCAAAGGTATATGCTAAGCTAAGCAACGTGCTTTGTAACTTTTTGTTGCGCACATATGTGACGCACAGATTACAAATTTATGATATGACTAGTTGATATGAAAAAGAGATTACTTTTGTTACAGTCAAAGTTATATCACCCATGATTTGATTTATACTTTTAATTATATGAGTGATCTCTCTTGAATATATTGATTTGGCGTATGAATACGAGATTCATGCATTTCGCATTTTGTGATAGCCAGAAAATAGATTGATCTTGTTCAATATGTTTATGGCCTGAATTTATATGTATTACTTGTCTAGTGCAAGAAGATTCGGTCTTATATTGTATATCTTTGTATGTTTAGGTCGGACTATATTCTTTGTGCTGAACTCTGGGGCAGGTATTCGTTTTTCGAGACATGCGTAGTGAGTCTCGACGAAGCCGCCTGATAATGGCTGTGTGTGTTTTTGGGCTGGTCCTGTAAAATGGTTGAAAGTGATCTGTGAATGATCTTTCAGAAGGAGATTGTGTCTCTGCGAGATTCTATTGTCAGAGATTCTCCTCATGTATTCTATTGTGTTTAATTCGGACTCCAGGTAATACCAGACCCTTTAATGATATCTATTTCGTTAGATCTAGATGGACATCGTGTTATCGAGCATCTAGAATCGTTTGTATATCGACGAAGATGACAGGTTATCTTACAGCTCTTGTGCAGTACATGAAGCAACCTTATTGATATAGAAATGTATGGAAACTCTATGAGAATATTTAATCCATATTACGAATTAACTTCGGCCCATCATTTATCCTTCTTCTGAGTGAGTGAGCGAAACTCAAGAAGGTGGCCATTTTGGATTACTGTCATTACAATGGATCACTGTCAAGAGAACGGAATATTTATCCTACTATCGGACAGTGGTACGGAGATCTTGCTATGATGGAAAACCCACTATCGTGGTTTAACATTATTGTGTAAACATCTGATATATACAGCTTAAGAACTTAACCAAGAAAAAGGGTTCGGCCAGTGAACTCTTATCCATGTCTACATATTCACCTCCACTGATGCGTTCAGTCAGTGGAAGTATAAGGCGATAATACACCACAACATTGAGGGTTCTACTTATATCGTCTATTGTATTTATGCTATACGAAATGATGTTTGATGTTGCCACCTACTATTCAAATACCATGATTTACTGTGTCAACATGTACCTATGACTTTATCCGTTCTGTCCAAGTGTGTGCGTCCTAATAAACAGTACGAAACGACCACAGCAGTCTGTATCGGTGACTTATAGCTATGAGTGAATGAGTGCCTTATACTGGTCAACATACGAACATTCCACCATTCGCATAACTAACACTTTACACTCTCACTCCATATCTGCATAACCCTGCGTCGGTTGAGTTGACCTTTGTTCTACCTGCAGCACCCATCATATTCACCACTGGTTTGCGTAAGGAGAAGAAATCATCATATTTTATAGAGGTATCAATCTTTACAGTGTTGGCAGGTACTTTACAGTGGTAGGCCAGATCCCTGGGTCCAGCCTTCGCAGTCTTAATCTTGAGAAGTCACCTAGTGTTAAAAGAACGTTTATTTTTGCAAAATGAGACACACATCAACACTAGTAGGAACCCTATACAGTCGATGTCAGCTTGACCTGTTCTGACAAGTGTATACAGAATCTGGGTCAGTACTTGTTGACATTTTTCGCAGTACAGACAGTGTTATAAAGAAGTGATTGTCTATCCTGCTGAAGAAGAATTGCAGTGTTGTTAGACAGAGAAGTGCATATATTTCATCGTTGGATCTTCATATGTTACATTTGTTGAACATTGTAATAAGTAGTTCAATAATTTAAAAACTTATTAAAAGTGGCAAATTATTTTGATTAAAAAAACTGAGCCTTCTTTACAACACACTTCTTCTTCAACACATTTCACTGATGATATATATATTGTATGCTATTTGTATTTATGTTACATGTTACTTGTTTGTGTATTAAATTAGTTTATATTTCTGCGGGCCTGGATGGGTGGTGACTAGTATAAGGTATACCGAGTGACATTGGTCTTATACTAGTGTTCTATAGGGAGCAAATTTCTTAATTGAATTTTGCTGCAACATCTGTTGCTATTTTTGTTAGCTGTGATGATCTGTCCCATTGTTGTTTTTGTAATATTTTTTCTGTTCTTTATTTTTGTTTGATTTGTTTGTATAATTGTAGGTCTCATCTTTCCTTTCATTCAGTTCTTTACACCCTTATGTTTATACTCTGTGACGTCATTTGTTTTGTTTAGTTCATTGCAGTTATCATCACAGATTCTGTGATTATTTACTTCAGTTTTCTATTTAATTTAATTTGATTTCTGCAATTGTTTTCATATTGTCTTTTATGCTTGTCTTTTGTTAATGTCTTTGGTTGACATATGATATAAGGTATATTTGAGTACACGTATGTTATATTATAGACCAGTACTTTATTATTATTATTGTTGTACAAGGAAATATACAAGACCTTTGTAAGGCTTGTTTCCCACAGAGATTGGGATATTGAGCTAATTAATCAAGTTCATTGAGAACTTGTTCCTATTTACTTGGAAATAGATTACATTTTTGTGTCAACTGATTGCTATCATTATTAGACATCATGTCTACATTGGAATACTTTATTGCACACGGGAAATCCCTTGATAAGTCTGGTAAGGAATTAGAGGAGTTTGCATTTGCTCAATTTGCCATTGCATTAAAATCAAAAGAGAAAAAAACAAAAAGATGAGAATAAATGGAAAGCAGAAATTGAACAAAAGAAGCGAGATGCTGAGGAGAAAAAAGCTTTTGCTGAGGAGAAAAAAGCTGCTGCTGAGGAGAGAAAACTTCAAATAGAAGAAAAAAAATTAGAAGCTGAAGCTGAACAAAAGAGATTGGATAGGGAAGCTGAAGCTGAACAAAAGAGATTGGATAGAGAAGCTGAACAAAAGAGATTAGATAAAGAAGCTGAACAAAAAAGATTAGACAAAGAAGCTGCTGCTGAGGAGAGAAAACTTCAAGCTGCTGCTGAGCAAAAAAGATTAGAAGCTGAGGAGAGAAAAGCAATAAGAGAACATGAACATCAGAAAGAGCTTTTAGCATTTGAGTTAGAAAAAATGAAATTGACAAATATGAGTAATGTTAATCAATCATCTGGTGGTAATGGTAAACCCTTTACTTACAAGGTCAAGGTACCAGCGTTCAACTCTGCCAGTGATGACATAACATTCTGGCTTAATAGATTTGAACGTGCTTGTCGAGCTCATAATGTGGATAAATCACAATATGCTAATCAGTTGTCTGAGAATCTAAAAGGTGATTCTCTGACGAGTTTATGTTTGGTTGAAGAGGCTGACAAGGATAATTATGAAGTTATCAGGGCAGCCTTGATAAGGAAATATCAACTGTCAGAGGAAGGTTATCGTATTTTGTTTAAGACAATGGTACCTGAGACAGGGGTAGAATTCTCAGAATTCATTGCAAAAGCACGTCTTACATTTCAACGATGGATTGAATTATCCAAAATAGAGAAAACATATGACGCTCTTATGGATTTGTTGCTCAGAGACAAGATCATGTCCTCTGTGAACAAACAATTCCTTGAATTTTTACACGAGCGTAAACCTCAAACACTAAAACAAATGCAAGAATTTTGTGACCAATACGTCACGGCACATCCTGACGTAACTCTTAGCAACACTAAGATTAGAGAGGGTATGCCAGTTGCGTCAGCAACACAATACAATAATAATTACTCACACAAGTTCCAAGGAGCTCAAAATAAATTTGACAAAAAGGTTAACTGGAATAAGTATCAAAACCAAGGTAACCACTCAAATCAGGGTTACTGGAATCGGGCTGACAGTCCTCGATTCAGGGGTGGCCATAATTATAGACATTTCCGCAAAGGAAGTCACTATAGGAACTACCCAAGTTTTCCTTCATGGAAACAACAAAACCAACATTACAGAGACACTCATTATAATGAGCATGATGATTATGATCATGAACATTATGATTCAAACCCAAATAGGGGTTATAACAGAGGAGACAATAATAACTATAGAGGTTATAATAATCGAGGTAGATCACAATACAAAAGACGTAAATCACATTACCAGGCTAACTCTGCACAGCAAGAGTTCCATGAAGCCGGTAATCAAGCTAATGATAAGAAAGACTCTAATAATGTGGGATGTTCTGCTTTCGATTTTGGTAGAGCATCTCAATGTTCCCAATGCAAAACATTATTCGATCCAACCACGGTTTCTACTTTAAGCTGTGGTCATCCTCTTCCCGCTCTCCTGCGTCAGTCGCGCATGATGGAAGAGGTGCTCTTGTCTTGAATAGAGGTCTAGTAGATGGTACTCCGGTCTCAATTCTTTTCGATTCGGGGTGCACCACCATTGGAGTGAGGCAGTCACTCATAGATCCTTCTCGAGCCACTGGCAAAGTAATCAAATGCGTAACATTTGGTGGCACATTGGAGAAGTACTCTACTGCCATTGTCAACATTGCTACTCCCTTCTTTACAGGAGATGTGCACGCATGTCTTCTCCCGAATCCGATCGCTGATCTTATAATCGGTCGCATTCATGGAGTGAAAGAATGCACTCCGCAACAAATTGCTGATTGGGAAAATAGGAATATGCAAACTGCTAATGCTGTAGTCACTAGGGCTCAAGCTCTTAACGTGCCTCAATCTTCGCCTTCTGAAGATAACGATACACAGAACCAAGGTGATCCCTTGGAAATTTCTCGTGACTCATTCATAAAGAAACAGGAAGATGATCCTACTTTAAAAAAATTCTTCACGCTAGCAACAAAAGGTGATCCAAATAAAGATACAAATCGTAAATCTTGGATTACGATGAAGAATGGCGTACTTGTACGTATGGTACAAGACTCCGCTAAGTCCAGTCATTCTCAAATTCTTGTGCCCAAAAATATGAGAGTTAAAATTTTACAGCACGCTCATGATTCTCAGTGTGCTGGGCATATGGGTTTTTCCCGTACTAAATCTAGAGTTCTTGCATCTTTCTTTTGGCCTTTTGTGAACAAGGACATACGAATCTATTGTCGATCTTGTAAGGTATGTCAAGAAGTTAAATCCAAAGGTCCACGTCATGCTGCACCTATTCAGGCTGCAGATATTCCAATTCGACCATTTCAAAAAATGGCGATAGACATCATCGGTCCATTTAAGACAAAGTCTGCTAGAGGACACCAATTTATCTTGACGTGTGTTGATATGTGCACACGTTGGCCAGAGGCTATTCCTCTGAAGAGCATAACTACTGCCGATATTGCAGATGCTCTTTGGCTCATATTTTCTCGTCTGGGATTCCCAGGAGAAATATTATCAGACCATGGTACCCAACTCATATCGGATACCATGTCTCAAGTGATGTCGACTCTTAAGATAGAGAGATCTCTGAGTAGTATTTATCATCCTATGTCTAATGGGATGGTAGAACGTCTGAATAGAACGCTGAAAAACTTGTTAGGTAAGATAACTGAAGACCATCCTCAGGATTGGGACAGGGTTTTACCCGCGGCTCTCTTTGCATACAGAGAGGTCGCCAACGAACATACAGGATTTTCTCCCTTTGAACTTGTTTTTGGTGCGAAACCGCGAGGTCCTATGTCCTTACTTCATGACCTTATAACTGCTGATAATATTGTCGATGACACAAAATCCTCTTACGAATATGTCATTGCACTTAGACACAAGATTATCGAAGCATGCAAATTGGCAACTGCTTCTTCTGAATTTGCGAAACAGAAGGCAAGGCAATTTGCCAATAAGAAGAGATGCTTGCGACAACTTTGTCCAGGTGACAAAGCATTTGTCTTGCTACCTTGTAGGGAAAACAGACTTCTTATTTCTTGGAAAGGTCCGTACGAGGTAATATCAAAAGTTTCCGATGTTGACTATATCGTCGATATTGACGGGAAGCATAAAACCTTCCACATCAACATGCTTACGGAATTCCATGAACGTCCGGATTATTTACAACCTGTTTTCCAGGCAACGGACGATTCTCCAGTCCCACATGGACATTACTCATCACTGTCAGTAATACAGGATGAGGAAACGAGTTTCTCGGATGTGAATCTCCCTTTTCCGATGATTCCACTTCATTCTAATGAATCATGGAAAGACGTTACGATCTCTCCCGAGTTATCTCTAGGAGAACAGAGACAAGTTTCTACTATGTTACAACAATTTCAGGATGTCCTTACTGACATTCCTGGTCGAACTAATGTCATTGAACATGACATTATTCTTACTGACCATAATCCTATAAGAGTCAGACCGTATCCTATCCCGATACATTTTCAAGCACAGGTTGAGAAAGAGTTAGATGAGATGATAGATTTGGAAATAATTGAACCATCCACATCAGCATATTCTTCGCCGATGGTTATTGTACGGAAAAAAGACAATAACATACGTCTTTGCGTTGATTATCGCAAATTGAACCAAGTGACGAAATTTGATGCTGAACCTATGCCTTTACTAGAAGAGCTACTTACTAGACTATCGAATTCTCATTTCTTCACTAAACTTGATTTGTCTAAGGGATATTGGCAAGTTCCTCTATCCGAACACGCCAAACCGTTTACTGCTTTTTCGACACCAAGGGGTTTGTTCCAATGGAATTTCATGCCTTTCGGCCTTATGAACGCCCCTGCAACATTCGTACGCATGATGCGTCGGATCCTATCTCATCGTACAGATGTCATTGCATATCTTGATGACATCTGTCTTTTCAGTGATACTTGGGAAGATCACTATTTAGGGTTAAATGAATTACTGTCAACCTTGCGCGAGCATAACCTGACAGCAAAACCATCTAAAGCTTGTATTGGTTTTAGCGAAATATCTTTCTTAGGTCACCGTGTTGGTCATGGTTTCTTAAAAACAGAGGACCATAATACAAGTAAAATACTTAACATTTCTATTCCTAAGACTAAAAAGCAAGTGCGAAGTCTCTTAGGTCTCATACAATTTTATGGACGATTCATTCCGAATCTGTCTTCGATCATGGCACCTCTTTCTTCCTTGCTAAAGAAAGGGTCTCCTAATATAGTCCATTGGACTCAAGAATGTCAATCCTCTTTGGATAAGATTAAAACTATGTTTTCTACTTCACCTATTTTAGTGTTACCTACTAAAGATAAGACATTTATTCTTCGTAGTGACGCTTCATCCACAGGGATTGGAGCAGCACTAATGCAAGAGTACTCCGGAACTCTGCATCCTGTGATGTATATTTCTCGGAAACTAAATGCCGCAGAGAAGAATTACTCGGTCCTAGACCGTGAATTATTGGCTATGGTTTGGTCAATCCTGAAACTTCAAAGATTTCTTCTTGGCGCGCATTTCATTGTGGAAACTGACCAGAAAGCTCTTACGGCTATTCAGAGTAAAAATCTGAAGAGCGCGAGATCAACGCGATACGCGATTGCTCTTCAGCCTTTTCATTTTTCGGTGCGAGCTATCCGTGGTTCAGAAAATGTGATGGCAGATATCTTATCTAGATGCCCACATGATTCCACCTAACCGTTAGATCCTGAGATTTCTACAGGTCTAACTCTACTACACTTTTTTCTATACTAAAATATGTACACATATGTAATATATCATATATTGATTGTATCACTACTTAGCGGTTCATTGATGTATATTCACCGCTGGTCTTTCGATGTTTTTCGTCTTTGATAATCATGATGTTAAGATACCTAAGATGAAATTTTTGGATAAACTATTGTAGAAATTGTGGCATTGCCAGTATTGTAGTATGCGTTGGTGACACCTCTCTGGAAATATTTATACTTAGAGAAATACTTTCTCTAAGATCCTGAGATATATTCTCACTTGTCGTGCCATATGACGACATAGCCTTACATTAGGCGTTACATTTGTTTGGAATGCTTATCATCTGCGCATTGTTATTCGTGCGTTGTGAGCCTGTTGTATGTTGCTCCTAGATGTATTTAAAAAAAAAAAAGTACCATTTTTTTCCGGGGGGGGGGGGGGGGGGGGAATCTGTTGCGCACATATGTGACGCACAGATTACAAATTTATGATATGACTAGTTGATATGAAAAAGAGATTACTTTTGTTACAGTCAAAGTTATATCACCCATGATTTGATTTATACTTTTAATTATATGAGTGATCTCTCTTGAATATATTGATTTGGCGTATGAATACGAGATTCATGCATTTCGCATTTTGTGATAGCCAGAAAATAGATTGATCTTGTTCAATATGTTTATGGCCTGAATTTATATGTATTACTTGTCTAGTGCAAGAAGATTCGGTCTTATATTGTATATCTTTGTATGTTTAGGTCGGACTATATTCTTTGTGCTGAACTCTGGGGCAGGTATTCGTTTTTCGAGACATGCGTAGTGAGTCTCGACGAAGCCGCCTGATAATGGCTGTGTGTGTTTTTTGGGCTGGTCCTGTAAAATGGTTGAAAGTGATCTGTGAATGATCTTTCAGAAGGAGATTGTGTCTCTGCGAGATTCTATTGTCAGAGATTCTCCTCATGTATTCTATTGTGTTTAATTCGGACTCCAGGTAATACCAGACCCTTTAATGATCTCCATTTCGTTAGATCTAGATGGACATCGTGTTATCGAGCATCTAGAATCGTTTGTATATCGACGAAGATGTCAGGTTATCTTACAGCTCTTGTGCAGTACATGAAGCAATCTTATTGATATAGAAGTGTATGGAAACTCTATGAGAATATTTAATCCATATTACGAATTAACTTCGGCCCATCATTTATCCTTCTTCTGAGTGAGTGAGCGAAACTCAAGAAGGTGGCCATTTTGGATTACTGTCATTACAATGGATCACTGTCAAGAGAACGGAATATTTATCCTACTATCGGACAGTGGTACGGAGATCTTGCTATGATGGAAAACCCACTATCGTGGTTTAACATTATTGTGTAAACATCTGATATATACAGCTTAAGAACTTAACCAAGAAAAAGGGTTCGGCCAGTGAACTCTTATCCATGTCTACATATTCACCTCCACTGATGCGTTCAGTCAGTGGAAGTATAAGGCGATAATACACCACAACATTGAGGGTTCTACTTATATCGTCTATTGTATTTATGCTATACGAAATGATGTTTGATGTTGCCACCTACTATTCAAATACCATGATTTACTGTGTCAACATGTACCTATGACTTTATCCGTTCTGTCCAAGTGTGTGCGTCCTAATAAACAGTACGAAACGACCACAGCAGTCTGTATCGGTGACTTATAGCTATGAGTGAATGAGTGCCTTATACTGGTCAACATACGAACATTCCACCATTCGCATAACTAACACTTTACACTCTCACTCCATATCTGCATAACCCTGCGTCGGTTGAATTGATCTTTGTTCTACCTGCAGCACCCATCATATTCACCACTGGTTTGCGTAAGGAGAAGAAATCATCATATTTTATAGAGGTATCAATCTTTACAGTGGTGGCAGGTACTTTACACTCTTATTCCAGTTTTGAGAAGATGACTGAACAGTCACTTATACAGACTGAGATTGGTCCCATCGCCCTATATACGTGTGGACAGGCAGCACAGACAGCCGAACACATCCTGCAAGACTGCCACATGTTTAGTCAATTGTGGACTGAACATTGGCCCACAGAGACGCACATCCCCACAAAGCTGTTTGGGAGTCTTGAAGAACTTTCAACCACAGCAACATACATCCAGAGAGCCGGACTTCTTGTGTAGACATTACTAAACAACAGCGAACGAGAAGAAGAAGAAAGAAGAAGAAGAAGAAAGAAGAAGAAGAAGAAAGAAGAAGAAGAAGAAAGAAGAAGAAGAAGAAAGAAGAAGAAGAAAGAAGAAAGAAGAGAAGATGACAATTATAAAGTATGGTAAAAGGTAAAGGTATTTCTATATCTGATACAGCCGTAGGGGAGTGAAGTGTTAAAGATTTCACTTTACTAGGTCCAGCTTTTTTTTAAGGTGACTAGTTCCCTTCTTCTCTGCCTTTCGCCTTCCCTAAAGATTCAGGTTCCCATTTACAGCGTGACATCAGGTTTCGGTCCTGGAACCCGGGAAATTCGCCGAGAGAGGAAACAGATCTAACCGCTTAGCCAGTCAGACGAAAGTGTATTAAGAACAAGAAAAATATGACGAAGAAAGAGATAAAATATGACAAAAGGGGGAAAGAAACTGGAGAGTCTGATCGATAGAAAGTGAATAATAGAAATTATAGAAGACAACAGACTGGAAGTTGCATGGAGATGCTAGGTGGGGGAACACTCCAACAGGCGAAGCACTTTAAAGATTTCTCAAGTACTCTGTGGTGTACAGTAGAATGAAAAAAAATATATATACAAAAACACACAAATAGTAATACGTCTTACAAAGAGAAAGGGAAAAACCTACGTTGCGGCCACAAGGCCTTCGTCAGGGACAGACAAACAAGAGACAGGAAGGAAAGAAAATGAGAATTAAGTAGAGAACATGAAACTATAAAAGTAAGAGCAAAAACACTCCCTTATGTCCAGTCACATGTTGGAACAAAGATGGCTGCCACTAAACAGGAAAGCGGACGTGGATAGTACATCAAAAACAAAAAATAACAAATAATGAAAACAAGGAATGGAAAACCGAGTTAGGGAAAAGTGGGGAGGGGGGGAATATTAAAAAATAAATAAATAAATAAATATTAAGGAAAAAAAAATTTAATAAATAAAAATAAAAAAAATTAATAAAGTAAAATAAAAAATAAAAAGACACAAAATTAGAAATTAAATGGAATAAGATAATAATTAATAACAAAAAAAAAAAAAAAGGTGTTGTACAGGCAACATAACATAAAACTGCAACCATTAAGAAAAATTGTGTGTCTCACATTTTGGGGATTCCATAATAAGGATTGCCTCGTAATGCTATAAATATGTTTCCTTAGTTTGTGTCCTATCCATCGCTAGCATCATCTTCTCATACCGTATTATACATATATATCTTTCTTAGTGTTTGCAGCTTTATTACATTATACTGTCTGTACAACGCAGAGTAAATGAGAAATCTTCAAATCGGCTCGCCGGTTGGAGTGAGCTATTTGGCTACCATGTCTCCTTCCCCCTCCTCATCCTCCAATCTATTGTGTCTTCTATACTTTCTTTTGTTCTCTTTCCTTTGATAAGGTTCCCCAGTTTCTTTTCATCTTGCATTCTATCTCTTTCTCCATAATTTTTCCTTGTTCTTATCATTCAATTCAATACCATAATACCCCCCGTAAGTACTTCGGTCGGTCGGTCGGTTAGTCACATTTTGCACACCGTCATTTGCGCACTTTTTTCTATTTTCGAGAGAGTACATTAATTTTCAACCACAGCTAAGGGAATGCAACTATGGTTGAAAGTTATACAATAATTGTATTGTTTCCCATATATGTGCTCTCCAGAAAATAGAAAACGTGCGCAAATGAAGGTGTGCATGAACAGCTTGATTATGGAAAGAAGCCAACAGCACAATTGATAAACAGTACATGAACTGGAGTTTCGTCAAACTTCATACGTTGTTCTCAGAGGCAGTAAGTCGACCATGGCTTCTCAGGGGCAGTAAGTCGACCATGGCTTCTCAGAGACAGTAAGTCGACCATGGCTTCTCAGAGGCAGTAAGTCGACCATGGCTTCTCAGAGGCAGTAAGTCGACCAGAGCAAGATTTTAAAATATGCACGAACAATTACGAGACATGTTGTCATAAAAGAAATGTTAGTATTTAGTCATTTTCCGGTCCATTAGATCATTATCACTGCTCCACATGTCATTTAGGAAGGTTACTCCATGTCTTCATATTTAATACATCCATATAATTTTCACTACAAAGATCTAATGACGGTCGCCTGCAATTAAATGACCACAGTTGTGATGGTCCCGTCTGTAATATATGTAACAGAAACAACGCACTATAATTAATAACCTGTCAATGTTGACGGGTTATTGCTAGTACTTAGATAATTTTAATCTGTTCGAATGCGGAATAAGAGTTACAGAATAGTTGCTCAGCTTAGCCTACGCGTGATAAAGAACAGTATAGCAACATAATTGTCAATATGATTTCCTGTCATGTCACAGAAGATGCAGACATAATAGCAGGATGTAGCATTGATTCATGTGGACAGATAATGTGTGCAGTTAAGTCAATCAGAGGGCATGAAATATACCGTGTCTCTAGCATTTCCTCTTTCTGCAAAAACGCTGAATTTAGATGTGTAACATCCTCACCATCATAATTTAGATGTGTAACATCATCTCCATCATAATTTAGATGTCTAACATCCTCACCATCATCATTTAGATGTGAAACATCCTCACCATCATAATTTCCTTTTCTATCTTTATAGAGCATGGTACCAAGACTGCAGCAGGCGCATCCTCCCACTCTCTACTCAGGTTCCAAGATCTAAACTTAGTTGTGTCACGCTCAAGTCTACCCAGCCGTAAGTGAATACCTGATTCTGCTCTTGAGTTAGGGAAGGCAAAGGTAGCAGGAACCCAGGATGAAGCATTCACGTCCTAATACAGCAGCGTTTGTGGTTGAAATGAAGAACAACGGAACTTGTGTTTGATTTGGCCTTAAAAAAATGAATTCAGACACTCAGCAATCCCTTATTTTAGTTATTATATATATAAAATAGGCTGGGCTAAAGCCGTTCAAAACTTGACAGATTAAAACGTACAAAGAAGGCAAATTGCATGCGAAATTTCAGCTCCCTACGTTGAATAGAGCATAGCCATTTTGAGCGTCAAAGATTTAAGAGGCGAGAAATATCTAATAAGATTTTGATCTAACATCAAGTGGTTAAAAAGGACAAAATATTTTGTGCTAAGAACAAACCATGTCTAGAGCACTCTTATGTATGTTTGGTGATAACATGATTACGTGCTTGCTGCCTGTTGTGAAATTGTTCGTCAACTATTCTAAATTCTAAACCGAGGGAAGAAGAGCTGATGTTTCGTAATAAGTTGATGAATTTAAGTAATCAGAATTGTTATGTCTCAACGGAATACTCGATTACTTCGATGTGTTCACTTAAAAAAAAAACTCTCAAGTTACTAAACTTGATATTTCGTGCTCCTGATTAGAAATTGAAGCAATCATGTGCTTTTAGCTAACTCGAGTAAACTGATGTTTCGAAATCCCTATAAGAAACTCGGGTAATTTGATATTCGGAGAGAGCTAGTTGAACTTCCAGTAACCTGACGTTTAAAAGTCTCTATATGAAACTAGGGTAACTTGATGTTCGGAGATAGCTATGTGAACTTCAAGTAAATTGATTTTCGAAGTCTCTATAAGAAGGTCGGGTAACTTGATGTTCGTAGATAGTTTTGTGAACTTCAAGTAACCTGATGTGTCATGCTCCTTTTGAAAAAAAACTATAGTTATCTGATGTCTGAGAATGTCCACTAACCTGATGTTTTTTACTAAGAAACAAATTTAAACAATGTGTCATTTCGAACGGCCTATGAAGATACAACATGATGTTCCGTGCCATCTGTGACTCGATATCGTGCATTAAATATGAACAAAATCACAACCTGATATTTCGTACTACCTGTCACAAAACATAGTCTCTTATTTTATACTACCTGTCACAAAACACAATGTGATATTTTATACTACCTGTGACAAAACACAACCTGATATTTTGTACTACCTGTGACCAAAAAAAAAAGAATCTTATTTTTCGTGCTACTTATTTTAAAAAAATGATACGATGTTTCGTGCTACCTGTGACAAAACACAACCTGATGTTTCATGCTACGCAATAATAAAACCCACACACAATCTGATTTTCCATGTTTGTTTGCTGTTAAAACTTTATCAGTTGAGATTGACGTTCTAGCGGACTGTTACAGCCTATAAAGAGTGTGCAGTAAAGTCTCTCGTACAACGTTGCAGTACCACGTAGCAGTTTCTTCTACGGCAGATGTTGGAAATGTCCACCATGGGCCTCAAGACATGTCTGAACACGCTTCTTCATATTGTCGAAGACCTTCTGCAGGGTTGTCAGTGGGATCTGTTGAATGTGATTGCTACTTTCAGCTCATCTACTGTGTGCGGATTGTTCTCATAGACCTTTCTTTTCAGTGCACTCCACAGATAATAGTCCGACGGAGTCAGGTCAGGATAACGAGCAGGCCATATTCCACGCGAGATTATGCGACTACAAAAGATGTCCTCCAAAAAATGGAATGATGAGTAAGCTGTGTGTGCAGTTGCACATTTCTGCTGGAACCAGGCTTCCTGAATTTCAAGCTCAGTAAGGTGGGTAAGAAATGGTTCGAGAATGTCGTTGCGATAACCGTTCTGCGTTTATTGAAGAAGATGGGCAAAGTTATGTGCATACGACTGATGGCACTCCACACCCCGACTATGTGAAACATTGCTCTCGTCTGTTGTCAAGGTCACGCGTAGGGTAGAACGGACAACTCTCACATCAAAATCGCTACTTTAGTCTGCCGTATATTCAAGTGAACAGTAACTTTTCGGACACCCTGTATATATATATATATATATATATATATATATATATATATATATATATATATATATATATATATATATATATATATATATATATATATATATATATATATGGCAGCATCTGCATTGTAGCTCAAATACTCGCAAACTACCATTATTTTCCCTTGCGCTCCTTACAGAGCATGCGACCACGACTGTAGCTGCCCCCCTTGCAGGAAGCTCGCACCAAGAATTCACATGTTCTTGCAGCAGTGGTTTCTGTGACAATGTGTTTGACATGATGAGGTTGCCAGCCTCATGGACAACCTCATATTAGACGCCCTGAACGACACACCTGAATGTGTAGTAGTCCTATTCCGTTGTGACTCTTCCTAATCCACACGAACTACACCAGGCAAATATCGGAAACAAAAGTGTTTACTCCACGAAGTCACACGATTCATTTATTCTTTTTACTACATACATGAAGGCATTGGACATATATCTAGCAGCCTGGGAGGATGAAGCTGCGATAGCACCAAGTGGCGATGCTCCCCCAGCGTCAGATTGGCCGAAAAGAAGCTCTTACAACAACCAGAAGAGAAAAGAACCCGTTGAAAGAAATACCAGGGATATCACCTCAGGGGCGCATTGCTATAGTCAGTTATGAGACTGAAGGGCGCTACTCTTACTTTATATACTACTGGACAAAAGTTAAGGGTCGCCATTCAGTTTAGACAAGGTTTATATAATTCTTCGTGAGAAGGGTCGATTATCCAAATGTCCGGTAGTTTGAAATCTCTCCAGAAGTCTCTGAATGGTAGAGTGGGACACTGCTAAACGTCTTGCAACATGACGAACAGATTGACCATCCTGAATCCATGCCATGGCTCGACCACGGTCTACAGTGCTGAGACTTCTCCTTGGTGGCATGGCTAATGCAGTGATCATTTCGACCACTTGTCATACTGATTTATTGCATACCAACGGTGAACACTCTTTACCGATGATCATTTTCCACGTACATTTAAATTCAACTCACTTTTTCACCTTTTGAACTAGTGGGGCGTGTTGCAAAAATCACGAGTTTTTGCAGCAACAATGGCAATTTTCACGTGCGGGTTAAAGTGACCCAGTTTTTGGACATTTAAAAAAAAATTAACCTAGTGCACACAGAAATGTATACACATTTCTCTGAGCTCAGTTTTAATGACATTTTCACTTGTCTTTACAGTTTGCCAATCAATTATATAAACCTTGTCTAAACTGAATTCATTCATTCATAACCCTCCACTCCCAAAGGAGCATAGGCCTTCAACAAACACATGCCAAGTCCTCCTGTCCCGTGCCATCATCTCAAGTTCTTTCCATGTTCTCCTCATCGCTGCTACTTGCGCCACTTTCCCTTGTTCGTTTAATGTCCGAACATTCCAGGTGCCAAATCTGGAAGTTCTCCTAGAAGAAAGAAGGTTAGTCAGCAACACAGACTCCTTTCGGCTTTCTCTGTGTTGCATCATACGCCTCCCCGCGAGAGGACCTTCCCCTGTCTTGGATGGCTGTGTTTTATTTTCTTTATTTGACTTGTCCATATTTGTTGAAGTTTTTTGTGGTTTAAAATTTTTTTACAGGATGGTGTAACCGGCCCCATGCCCAACCCTCCTTAGTCGCTTTTTACGACATGCTTGGTAGGGGACAGTGTTACTATTCTTTGCTCCCCTTTCGGGCCCCGGTAACACACGGGTGACGTCTAAACTGAAAGGTGGCCCTTAACTTTTGTCCAGTAGTATATGTTACACCCCAATAGTGAAATTGGCCATTTCTTGAATTGGGCAAATTTGTGTCCATTTCATAAACTGGCTTCTTCGCATAATTATATTATATGTCAATAATATAGATCAAGAAACAGAAAGAGTAAGATATGTTGATGTGAACTGGATTACAGATACTTTTAACTCTCAAATTAACACAGGATATCAACTTTTATATTAGTGCAGAAGCCAGTTCACGGAATGGGCTAAAATTTGCCCAATTCGTGAAATGGCCAATTTCACAGTTGGGGTGTAACATATAAATCAAGCTCCATCATTTATTACTTGGAGATAATGTTAAATGTGAGTTAGCCGATTAAGAAAGTGTCTAAATAAACGGACGTTAGATCAGAAATGACAGTATTCACGTCGCTTTGGCCTGCCTTATAATTTGATCGAACTTACCTGGGATGCTCTTGTCTTTTATCAACATTTAAATTTAAATTTAAAAAAAAAACCAGGTGAACCATTTTTACATTACAACTTTCCTTTTCGTGGTTAATACATCTATCTAGCACAGACCTAATCCATTAACAGAATGAAAAATGTCACGATTGTCATTAAAAACTAACACATCAGACTGTTGGAACATAAGACACCGAATCAATTCGATTTTTTGCTAAAACAACGTCTAAAGCCATTACTATTTTAACAAAGTAGATAGCCATCTTTCTCAGAAATCGTGTTATTTGTCACTGATTTTCCGAACACGACACACAAAAGATGTCCATTGCTTATTTTCTGTGCATCGCCACTCGTTTCTTTTACTCGTCTCTCGTTTGGATGACTCAAACTAACCTGTTGCGCATCCTCGCGACTGGATCTCGCACGTGCGCACGCGTTGACGGATTAAGAAATGTGTGCGGGGTTGGGTAGGTAGGTGGGGGCTATTGTAAACCTGGGAAGTGAGTGCTTTGTGCGACTGGGTTTTGATATCACACACAGTCTCACTTTTAACTAGATGGACCTGGGAGAAAAAAGGGGGAAGGGGGATTTAGGTTATTAACTCATCCTTTCTGTCAGCCTCAGAGGCTGTGTTCTTAAAAAACCTCAGGTTGCATCAAGAAACACAGCCATTTTAAAGATCTTGGTTTATTATTATTGAGCGTCAGATTAGTAGAGTGGTTAGAGTGCTGACCTCTCGCGGCAAAGCTACTGGGTTCGAAACACGGTGGCATTACGCTCCAATCTCCCCAGGTATAAATGAGTACCTGAATCAGCTGTTGAGTTAGGGGAAGCTAAGGCGACCCCGACCTCTGGAAGCTGGACCTAGTATAGTGAAGTCTCTAACACGTCACTCCTTACGGCAGTATCTGATATCGGACTACCTTTATTTAAAAAAAAATTATTATTGTTAATTTGTCTTCCAGCTTCATGGTTTGTCCTGACATTTGTCATTATTAGTTGATTTTGTTTACCGTTGCTTTATGCTGGTCTTGTTTGCTACTGCTTGTTGCTGGGATTCTGCTCGCGCGATTTGTAAGATGTTAAAACAAGCACTTTTTTCGGGTCTTTTATTATTATAAATATAAAATCCAAGCTTTTTCTGTCACTAACGCTAAGGGATGCAACTTTGGTTGAAAGTTAGACATTAATTTTATTGTTTCCCTTATATGTACTCTCCCGAAAATAGTAACACTCGACAAAGAAACGTGCGCAAATGACGGTGTGCACACAAATATATTTATAGAATGTGTGATCCCGTATACACACACTGGGATCCTCGCTGCTGCTACGTAGTTCGTGTACTGTGGTGATGCACAGTGGTTTTAAAAAAAAAATACTTTTGAAGAAGTACATTTGCCGTTAGGTATTGGTGCTTTTGAATGTAATTCCCGTCTTATGACGGGCTTTTACACTAGTGTTATATTATTTTTGCATTATTTTGTTGTGGTTAGAACACTGGTCTCTCGCGGCAAAGGCGCCAGGGTTCGATTCACGGTATCGACACGCTTCAGTGTACCCGTCTGTAAATGGGTACCTGACTTTCCACTTGAGTTAGGGAAGGAAAAGGCAGCGAGGACAGAAACTGGTCACCCCACCTCTCAATACTGGACCTAGTATAGTGAATTCTCTAACACTTCACTCCCCTAAGGTAGTATCTAGAATGGGACTACCCTTTTTTAAAAATTATTCTGTTTGTGTTATTGCCGTTTAACTGTTTTTATTGTGATTGTAGCTTATTCCGTTATCCTTGTCTATTAATCTTATGTGGGCTTTATACTTCTGGCGAACAGGCGATAACTGCTGTGTGCAGTGTATGACAGAATGCTTGTGAAAGATTATTATGGTTTAAATTTAACGGTTTGTTACATCGACAGGTGTGCGTTAAATATTATTCATTAGCTTCACAAGAGAGTGAATGTTTGATACGTGATACTTAAGTAAGTAGTGAAAGATATGAAGTCCGTGTATAGTAAATTTAGTTATTTATAAGTCGATTTGAATGTCGCACTGTGATCGGTTGAAAGCGAGGAAGTTAGAGGTCAGAGCTTTACAAAAGTTCAGTTTCGAGTTAGCCGTATCAGGGAGGAGATATCAATAATTGTTTATGTGGAATCAAGTTGACGTTCGTGCTGTTTACCGTGAGCTGAAACTATTATTGAAAAAAAAACATGACTTGGCACGCGCCCTGCCATGTTTAGTCTACATAAGAATTAAATGAACTTCACAAGCATACAGTGCGTTGTCCCTCAGGTACGTGTGCTTTGATTGTGTGATATACAGCAACAAGTTTATGATCTCTCTTATATGAAAGTTTATACATACATACTTTTACAATGTCTGTCCATTACCTGACCCAGTTTGATGCATGATATCATGCAGTTGACCAAAATAGTAGAACTCAGTCCTAAATTATTTAAGACTTGCCACGCCGTTAGAGGAAAAGACATGAGAAATATCGTTAACGTATCATGTTATTTATCTTCTTCTTATAGTACCATGCCTAATGGCGTAGGAGATCATGTCTCTCCACAACTTCCTGTCTCCAGTACAATTTATCAATTCTGCTGTTGACTTCTTTCTATGCTACGATGTCAAACTGTCCAGTATTTGCTGTCTTTGTCTTCCCATATCTCGTTTTTCTTCAGTCTTACCTGTTGTGACGATATATTCCATCTTACCTGTTGTGACGATATATTCCATCTTACCTGTTGTTACGATATATTCCATCTTACCTGCTGTTACGATATATTCCATCTTACCTGTTGTTACGATATATTCCATCTTACCTGTTGTTACGATATATTCCATCTTACCTGTTGTTACGATATATTCCATCTTATCTGTTGTTATGATATATTCCATCTTACCTGTTGTTACGATATATTCCATCTTACCTGTTGTTACGATATATTCCAGCAATCCTCTTCTTTTAACATGCCCCCCCCCCCAAAAAAAAGCGGATTACTTCTTTCTAACTTGTGAAATAAGTTTCCTTTGCGCATTGGCATCTTTCAGCACATCCTCGTTATTCTTTTGGCTGTCCGTGGTATTTTTAAAATTCTTCTGTAAAACCACACCTCTGTGGCCTATAGTGCCTTCCCTATCTGTATACTAATTGTCCATGACTCACTCCCATATGTCAGGATTGGTTGTATTAACAGGTAAATCTTTCTTGCTGTAGTGTTAAGAAGGAGTTCCGATATGTGTTTTGTTCGGTCCTATAAGGTCAGAATCCTAACTCTATTCTTTCCTGGCTTCAATCCGAGCTGTCTCTTTGACGATTCTGGAATGCCGTGTGTTTTAGCCTCCGAATTTGCTAGGTTATATTTCCTTTTCCCTCCAAGCCTCAACATGGCGTTTTCCGACAAAATCTCCAATCGAACCGAATGTCTATTTCCTGTCTATTTCCTGCTCTCAATGATCCAATGCCTAAGCTAGAACGTAGTGGATATAGGCTATAAATATAACTTTCACCATCATAATGTAAGATATTCTAAGAATATCATGTCATACAATGAAACAGATCCATATATGGCTATGTTCCTTCCGTTTACTCTTATACACACTGGTGAACCCGTCTGCAAACGTATCCCTCAAATCTTGCCATCGCTAATCTGTGTCCCCACACTGGCTTTAATCTATAATTATCATTACCAAAATCGGGCGGAAACGCTTATGCAATTCTCACATACCCTAACTTCAGTCACCAGACAGATAAATTGGCGACATATCACTGACCACAGATGTTTTTTTTTTCAGACAAACAATCTGGTCTTTCATTGTAGTCTGACTCAGTATTGTCGCGATAAGCATTCACAGACGCATGTGTTTAATCTTTAAGTCTGGGTAGGGTGGAAATAGTTGCGTGAAAAGACCACAGTCATTTTCTCGTTGATCGTATGAAATCAGATCTGGTTCAACAACTTAAGCGATTACAATTAAACCTTAAGCTGTTCAATTAGCCGTGAAATTAACACTGTCGCAGTATGAACAGAGGTCAACCGATAATTGAGAGCTGACGGGGCACAGGTTTATGTGCGTAAAATGAAGAAATAAATGGAGAGAGAGAAAGAAGAAGAAGAGGAATAAACGGACACAACCAAAAGATCGTCACAGTAACACGGAAGGACTCTCTTTCTTACTTTCAATGACAAAAAATTGTTGCATAAAATACTCTTCATTATTTGTCTATTAACTGTAAATAAACCATGTTCGCGCTTCTTCTTCTTGAACCTTTATCCGTTGTCTGACAAAGCAGTTAGTGACCTTTACGCCTAGTGGCGTCTAGTAGGATAGCAAACAGCTCTCCACTTTGCTCAATCAGAGGTCATCCCTCGTATGGTGCTGAAGTTCGGGTTCATACTTTTCATCTCGGCTCTAACGGTTTTCTGTCAAGTGGTTTTTGGCCAGTGTCTCTTTCGCCTTCCTTGTGGGGTCCATAGCTTAGCAGTTTTGCGGTTGATGTCGGAGTCTCCTCTGAGAACAATGCCAACTTAAATCTACCTGCTACGATGGTGTGTACATATCTGCTTGACTAAATGTACCTGCTGTGCCAGTGTACACATTGTCTTGATTGCTCCGAGTAAGCAAATCTTGGTCGATGATGGTATTAGGCCAAAAATTCGAAGACTTTTCCTTTGGCAAACCACTGTCGTTATTGAACCATTTTCACACTGAGTCGATAAGTTATTTGTCTATGTTGATACGGCCAACCGTAATGCTCATCATTTAAATTGCGCATATGAACCATCACTACAGTTATATCATTAATAACTTTCAACATCCAAATAATTGTCATGATTACATCATTAATCACATCCATGGCCATTATTATGTAATCGTATCCATCATTACGATTATTATCATCAAAATCGTTGCTTCCATCATAAGCAGCAAGATTATCATATATATTAACGTTTTAAGTTATCCTTCACATCCATTGTTATCATTTGTATCACAGTTAACCATCCAATCCCATTTAGCTACCACGAATAGAATAACAGACAAATAATGTCTCCAAACATTTATCTCCATAATCCGCCTGTGTGTCTCTTCAATTTCCTCAGATCGATCGACCACGCTGGGGATGACACAAAAAATTATCACGGTAACGAGAGACTAGAGGCAACAAATATTATCTGCCAAAAACAAAACAAAAAACAGTACGGCAAACACTATTGACAATTACAGTGTACTTCTTAGATAGCGGCTGATAAGGTCAGGCTTTGAGTTATTTACACTGTTGTTGTTGCAAATGTGAATGTAGCCGCTGTTATTGTAATTGCTGCGTGTTGCTACTTGAAACTGTGGCTAAGGATCACGCTATGTGCTGAAATTTATACATTCTTCTTCTCCGAGTGAGACCCCGGCTGATGTAGGCGATCATGTCGTTCCACAACTTATTATACCTACTACTGATGATTCTGTTGATGATTGCTTTCTCGTGCAATGATGCGGAACTGTGCTGCGTATCTCTCTTCGATGTCCCCTGTTTTTTTTTTATTCATGATAAATTTCGACGGTGTCCCAATGTAGTCCCAATTTCGGGAGCAAAGGAATTAGGCTGTTCTTGCGCGAATTCCACTGTTAGATTTCTAACCAAGGCCCTGAAGCACTTATACGAGTACGTGGTACAGTCTGAAGACAGGCACCCTTTGAGTTGCCTGGCCAGCACATCAGGGACGTGATTCCCCTGTGGTGAAACATGTTGAGAATCCAGTATTGAACAGAATGCATGGGGGAGGATCCCTGACTTAACTCCGGCTTTTACCTGGTTGGCTACATGCAGGAGGATGTCAAAATGAATATATAGCAGGTGATATGAGTTGAGAGGTGTCTCTGTACAGGTGGTGATGATTCCTTGGGAAAGCTAGAACCAGAACACGATATTTTGGCCCTGCATGTTTGGAGAGCCCCCGTGGATGACAGGGGACACGCAGTATGCCAGACCCCTCCCTCCTACCAGCTTGAAACCAGATGCGAGGATCATTTAAATGTATGTCAAGCCAGGATAGAACACTAGGAAAATATGGATCTCATGACTCCAACTTAACAAGTATCGGAATGAAAATAAAAGCCACTAGAAAAGCCTAGATCAACAATTCAGGTAAAACTAAGGATTCTTGAATTCGGCATTGGCTGCAAGAGAGTGACAAGCTCAGTAGACCTATTTAAACAGCAACAACAGCAACAAACACAACAACAACAACTTTCCTGTCTTCATAACATTTGTATTAATTCTTTTATTACCGTCCACCTTCTTGTAGACAACAGGTCTTCAATCAGGTCACGCCAAGCTTGTTTATCCTGTGCTATCCATTCATGCTGTTTCTAAGTCTTTTTTAGACGTTTTATGTCTGTCCCTCATGTCACTTCTCCATTTTTTAAGGTCTCACTCTGTGTCTTCTACCCTCACGATTCCAGACCAAGAACTGCTAATACTGTCATCTCTTGTTTCACTAGTCTGTCTGATTCTTTCCATCAGTTCCACATTGGTGATCTTGTCATCACTTCCACATTGGTGGATCTTGTTATCACTTCCACATTGGTGATCTTGTCATCACTTCCACATTGGTGATTTCGTCATCACTTCCACATTGGTGATCTTGTCATCACTTCCACATTGGTGATCTTGTCATCACTTCCACATTGGTGATCTTGTCATCACTTCCACATTGGTGATCTCGTCATCACTTCCACATTGGTGATCTTGTCATCACTTCCACATTGGTGATCTTTTCATCACTTCCACATTGGTGATCTTGTCATACTTACCTACTTAGTGATTCCTCTTCTACCTTGCGGTGTAGAGGTTTGCCAGAGAAAGCGCCATACTTTCCTATTGGCTGTCTTCATTTTGGCTTGGTTCCAGTCCAGTCCTCGGTCTGTCAGGGACTGTCTAATGTTTTCCACCCACCGAACTCTGGGTCGTTCTGGAGGTCTGGATCCGTGGTTCTTGGTTTCCCATATTTAGCGCGGTAACCGATCTTCTCGCATTCTACAGACATGGCCAAACCATCGTAACTGGGACTGTTCTTCTCGGGTCTGCAGGGTTGAGTTTTCAAGGCCATGACATATCGTCTGATTGCGAACCATGTCCTTTTTTGTTACTTTGATCACTTTTCTCAGATACTTCACTTCTGAGGTTTGCAGCTGGCATTTGTGAGTTGTAATCACTACATATGACTCGCATCCGTAGGTGAAGACTGGAACATAGGTATATTTTGTCATACCCTTTCAATTCTATTCTATGCTAGCATCCTTTTTAAAAGTCTATATAACTTCTTAACTCCCCCTTTTTTGGTCGTTCTTCAGGTTTTAGAGCCATTCAATATGACTGTCTTGGTATATGAGTTGAAAATTCTTATTATTGTGTTGGACTTGATTTTGTTAAATGTCCATATATATTTCCCAATGTTATGAAAGTCTCTTTTGCATTCTGTATCCTCAATGTAACATCGCTGCCCAGTCCTCCATATTTGTCTATGGACTGTTAAAATACGTGTATTAATTCACATCTTGCAGTAGTGGTTCTCCAAGTACAATCGGAGCTGTCATAAGATGCAAGAGAGGCATCAAAGAAGAGTTGGTTACCCAAAGAGCAGCAGTTGGGAGCCTTTTTTCAGGCAACAGATCGACGATTTTCCAGCAAAAGAGGTGGCTGTATATCGCCCCACCTATGTTACAATCTTGACCTATGGATGTGAGTCATGGGCAATGAGTACAACCCACAAAAGCCAGCTCTGAATTCCAGAAATAAAGTTTCAGAAGAAGGTGGTTGAAGTAACGATACATGATCCTCGGGCAGACGATACGTCATGACCTCAAAACCCAGCCCCAGCAGACCAAAGTGGAACAGTCCCAATTTTGATGTTTTGGTGATGTATGCAGAATTGGAGAAAAATCGACTACTACGACAAATATGGAAAACCAAAATCCAGGGATCCAAAGCTCCAGGACGACTCAGAGTTCACTGGAAGGACCACATTAGACAATCTCCGAAGGACCAAGGACTAGATTCGAACGAGGCCAGGAAGAAGACAGCCGATAAAAAAGTGTGATGCTCTCTCTGGCAAATTTCTACACCCTGAGATAGAAGGGGAACGACTAAGTAAGTAAGTAAGTTATAAAGTCTCTTCCTGTGCGTTACACATTTCATTCAAATGGCAGCTTCACACAATGCATTTTTATCTCTGTCTTACATTTCAGCTGTAAGTAACCACTCGGTACATAGGGTCAACATAAACAACAACCAAAAGAATGTCCTTGTCCAAAAGATGAGTTTCACGCTGAAGCATTGATTTATTTAAGCCAACTCCTATCATGCCACAAATTTACGATGAGCAACATCAATTAGATTTTTTCCATTCCTTATTTGTTCTTGAGAAATACCCGGCTGTTTTTCCCCAGCATTCGGAAATTTTAAAATTATAAAAGAAGTATGGGAGCGTGTAACTGACTCCGACTGCTACCGACTCTGCACAAAACTACCGACTCATCGGTTCCGACTCCTTAACACTGGTTATCGTGACATCTAAACTGTTGAACCGTTTTGTAAGAGTCCAATGAATTCCTCATCTAGTATAAATGTAATTGTTCGAATTCCTTATCTATTATAAATTTACTGATTCGAATAGCTTATGTAATATAAATGTAGTTGTTCGAATTTCTGATCTATACTACTCGTCAAAAGTCAAGGGCCACCCTATTATTTTCAATACACTTTTATATAAGCGCATAGAATGATTAAATGAAGGAAGATTTTAGTAAAAATGGGTGCAATATCTTCCTCTGACAGTTATCTATGCACGTTAAGCATAAAAACAACTCACCGACAACCATGGTGATCACGTGCAATTTGGTTTGCTGACCATAAATTCACATTTTTAATCTGTTTTTTCAAACTTCCGTACAACCAAACAGGTGAAGTAATCGTGCTGATTGACATTCCACAAACAATGGCGACTTTTCCTGAACAGTGTTCACTCTTAATCTGTTTTACAATCAGCAGACTTAGGGAAGTTTCATCACTTGCAAAAACCATGCCACCGACAAGAAGTCTTGACACCTTACAAAGAATGAGGGCTATAGCGTGGGTTGAAAGGGGTTTATCTGTCCGTGAGGTTGCTAGACGGCTTGCAGTGTCACACTCTACTATCCAAAGAATTGTGGAGAGATTTCAGGCCACAGGAAGTGTGGAGAATCGCCACCGGCCAGCTCGCCCTAGATGCACCAATAGACATGATGACCGGTACCTCTTGTTGTCAGCCCTGCGCCATCGAACAGTGACTTGTTCCACTCTAAGATGTCAGCTGAGTCAAACTGTAAACGTTAATGTCAGTCAAAGCACCATTCGCAGACGTTTAAATGAATTTGGACTGGCTGCTCGACGTCCTGCAGTCAGAATCCCTCTTACTCCTGCTCATCGCAGAGCCCGTGTTGCTTGGTGTCGCGAGCACATCCGATGGACAAGGCAACAATGGAGTCAAGTTCTCTTCACTGATGAATCTCGCTTCACTGTGTCATTCAATGATGGCAGGATTCGAGTTTGGAGACGACCAGGAGAGCGATTTACTGATGACACAATTCGAGAAGTGGATCGTTATGGTAGGGGTTCTGTCATGGGCTGGGGAGGCTTCTACAGACACGGCAGGACCCCACTCAACATCATCCAAGGCAACTTGACCGGCCCAAGATACCAGAACGAAATCTTGAGACCAATTGTTCAGCCTGCTCTGGAGGCCATAGGTGGTAATGCCATCCTCCAAGGTGATAACGCTCGACCCCATCGAGCTCGTGTGGTGAATGAGTTTATTCAGCAACATGGGATCATCAAGATGGCGTGGCCAGCTCATTCACCTGACCTTTCTCCGATTGAGCACCTCTGGGATGTCTTTGGTCGAAGATTGTCAACAAATCACCCCCTGCCAATGGATGTTGCACAGCTGACTGCATTTCTGCTTCAGGAATGGCAAGCTGTTCCTCGGGATACTCTTCGGACCCTTGTGGACTCGATGCGTCTACGCTGTCTTGAATGCCTTGCTGCAAACGGTGGTCATACCCGATTTTGAAATGTCTATTTGTCCAATATCTATTGTGTGACTTTTGAAAAGGTGGATGACACACTTCACAGCTTCATTGCGTTTGAATGTGTGTTTCCATTTCTTTACGTGACATGTCGATTTGGTATTCAATAAATGCCGTTTTGACTGATACCAATTACGTTTATATCAGATTTGTTTTATGGTTTCAACCAAGGTTTTTCTAAGTGGCCCTTGACTTTTGACGAGTAGTATATTATAAATTTAACTGTTCGAATTTCTGCTATGCTATAAATTTAATGGTTTGAATTTCTGATCTACTCTAAATTTAATGGCTTGATATTCTGATCTATTATAAATTTAATCGTTCGATTTTGTTATCTATTATACATGTTTTGGTTCGAATTTCTGATCTACAATAATTTAATAGTTCGAATTCCTAATCTGCTAGCAACTTAGTAGTTCGAATTTCTGATCTATTTCTAATTTTATTGATTGGAATTTTTTATCTATGATGTATTTAATTGTTCTAATTTCTTATCAATTATAAATATAATACTTCGACTGTCTTCTCTATTATTAATTTAATCGTTCAAATTTTATAGCTCGAATTTTTTATTCATTTTTAAATTATCGGTTTGAATTTCTCATGTAATATATATTTAATTGTTCGAGTTTCTTATTCATTATTAATTTAATGGTTCAAATGTCTGATCTAGCATAAACTTATTGCTTCGAATTTCTGATCTATTGTAAATTTAATTGTTTAATTTTCAAATGCCGTATACATTTATTGGTTCAAATTTCTGATTTAGTATAAATTAATGGTTCGAACTTCTAATCAATTATAAATTTATGTTCGAATTTCTGATCTATTATAAATTTAATAGTTGGAAATTCTGATCTGGTTGAAGTTGTTGGTTCAAATTTCTGATCTATTATATATTTAGTGATTCCAACTTCTGATTAAGTACATATTTAAATGTTCGGTTTTTTTATCTATTGTAAATTTAATAGTTCGAATCATGAATTTATATGTTAGCATTTCTTATCTTTTATACATTACATGTCAGAATTACCGATCTAGTATAAATAAAATGGTTCGAATTCCTGATACTGTATAAATGTATTTGTTCGAATTTGTGATACATTAAAAATGTAATTGTTCGAATTTCTGATTCATTATAAATTTAATAACTCGCATTTATGATCTAGCTTAAACTTAATTAACGAGATCACAACAACAAGATAAGAACCGATATGTAGAGAACTCTCTGTCCCCTGGGGAAGAATCTACTGTACAAATTAACAGGGAAGAGGCAACTCCTCTAATGAGTAAGGAAGTACATAATGACGAGTGTTCCTCAAATTCTGTTGAAAGGGAGCATTCTGAGAAAGACCACCTAAAAACTAGTAGGAGGAGCCTAAAAAAAGGAACATGGTACGTTAGAACTCTAAACGGAGAAGGAAAGCTTGACAATCTAATATTAGAGGCAACAGACATGAAACTCGATATACTGGGAATTGCAGAGGCAAGACTATTGGATACAGGCTACATAAAAAGAGACCAATACACGCTTATACACTCAGGAGGAGAAAAACATGAAAGAAGGGTAGAAATGTTGATAAAGAAGGAGTTAGAAAAATACGTATGTGGATACTGGACACACAACGACAGAATGATGTTACTAAAGATGAGAGCAAAGCCATTCGACATATCAATCTTACAAACTTATGCACCAACTAAAGATCACAGCGAGGAAGAAATAGAAGAATACTATGAAGAGCTACAACACACACTTAAACCAGTAAAATCTACAGATGTGTTGATAGTAATTGGTGAAATGAATGCAAAAGTGGGAAAGGAAAATACAAGAAAATAGTAGGACAGTATGGATTAGGGACAAGAAATGATAGAGGAGACAGACTTATCCAGTTCTGTGAAGAAAACCAGCTGGTCATATGTAACACCTTTTTTGAACACCACCCAAGGAAATTATACACATGGAAAAGCCCAGGAGATGTAACATGAAATCAAATTGACTATATCATGATAAAACATAGATTTAAGAACAGTGTCACAAGTGCAAAGACCCATCCTGGCGCCGACATAAATTCAGATCACAGTCCGGTCGTCTTCAAAGTAAATATAAAGCTGAAAAGAACAGGAAACAGAAGACAGGAGGAACCCCAGATAGAAATATCAGCACTGAAACAACCAGATATAAAACAAAAATATCTAATCGATGTCAAAAATAAATATCAACAGTTACTGACAGAAAGCATGGAGCAGTATAGAAGAGAAAACCCAGAAGAAAAAGTAACCACAAAATGGGAATGCTTAAAAACAAGAATACAATCAGCAAATGCAAATTTACCTAAAAAGGAGCCTAAGAAAAATCAAATTTGCATGACAGATGGCATCTTGAGTAAAATAGCAGAAAGAAAGCAAAAAACACTCCAGAATATAAAACAATAGACAATGACATCTGTACTGTGTGTAGACAAGCAAAAGAACGGTGGATAGAAACAAAATGCAAGGAAATAGAAAACTTGGAAACAAAGCACATGACAAGATATATGCATGAAGAAATAAAGAAATTATCAAATAGGTCGCGGTTTGCACAAGGAGGAAGCTGTATCAAGAACAAAAATGGTGTAATATTACTTGATGAGAAAGACATATCATACAGATGGGCAGAATAGGTAAAAGAACTACTCGAGGACAACAGAGGTAAAAAACCATCACCAGATTCTAATGAAGGCCCAAACATTCTCAGATCAGAAGTAGAGAATGCCATACATATGATACAAAAAGGAAAATCAGCAGGCACGGATAACATAAAAATTGAAATGATAGAAGCCCTGGAGAGCTTTGGTATAGATACAATCACTGATCTATGCAACGATACATACAATACAGGATAGCTACCACACGACATGAAGACATCAGTTTTTATAACATTGTCCAAAAAACCTAATGCAACAGAATGTTCAGACTTCAGAACAATCAGCCTGATGAGTCATGCAAATAAGATACTGCTCAAAATCATACAGGAAAGAATAAAAAGTAAGGTAGACAGCGAAATCCAAGAAGAACAGTTTGGTTTGAGACGGAACAGTGGAACAAGAGAGGCAATATTTTGCCTAAGAATATTAGCAGAAAAATATACAGAGGTCCAAAAAAGTATGTACATGTGCTTCATTGACTATAAGAAGGCTTTTGACAGAGTCCATCATGAGAAAATAATTGAATGCCTCGAAGACATAGGTATTGATGGAAAAGATATAAGAATACTCAGTAACCTTTATTGGGAGCAAACTGCCACAGTAAGATCTGGAAGGAATTATTCACCATACATAGATATAAAAAGAGGTGTCAGACAAGGTTGTGTGCTGTCCCCCTGCCTATTTAATCTGTACACCGAAAAAATTTTCAAACAAATACAGGAAATACCAGGACTGAACATCAGTGGAAGGTCAATAAACAACCTTAGATATGCAGATGATACCGTGTTGTTAGCTGAAAGCGAACTAGTGAAGCAAGTGAACAGTATAAGTCATGAATATGGACTTGACATTAATATTGAGAAAATAAAAACTATGATAATTAGCAAAACAGACGAAAAGCCCACATTAAAGATAAGCGTAAATGGGAAAATCATGGAACAAGTCAAGAGCTTCGTATATCTTTGTCATATAATAACAGAAGATGGCAGATGTGAAACAGAAATCAAGAAGAGAATAGGAATTGCCAAAGCTACATTCAACAACATGAAACATATACTGACATCTTAACAGTTATCTCACAAATTAAAACTGAGAATCATAAAGTGTTATATATATTCTGCATTTCTGTATGGTGCAGAAACATGGACGATGAATAAGCATTTGAAAGAAAGAATTGAGGCTCTTGAAATGTGGATATATAGAATGGGGCGTATCTCATGGAAAGAGAAGAAAACAAATAAGGAAGTCCTAGAAAATCTAGGTATGAAAAGAGACCTAATGAGGGAGATCAAAGTTCGGCAGCTAAAATACTTTGGCCACATAACAAGGCATAACACCTTGCAGAAGACCATAACAGAAGGGAGAGATGAAGGCAAACGTGCAAGGGGAAGACAACGCTATAAGTGGGAAGATAACATCAAGAGATGGACAGGAAAGAGTCTATCAGAGTGCACCATCAAGACAAGAGACAGAAGACGTTGGAGATCCATTACAGCCAACCTTCGTTGTGGAGATGGCAGCTGATGATGATGATGATAAACTTAATTATTCGAATTGCTGATCTAGTATAAATTTAATGATTCAAATTTATGTTCTATTATTACTTTAATTGTTCAATTTTCGAATCTAGTATGAATTTAATGGTCCGAATTTCTGATCCATTATAAATTTATCGGTCCAAATTTCTGATCTATTAGACATTTAATGGCTTGAAATTCAGATCTAGTATAATATTTCGAATTTCTGATCAAAGTAAATTTAAAGGTTTGGATTTCTGGTCTAATATAAATTGAAAAGCTCGGATTTTTTATATTATAAATTGAAACGTTCGATTTTCTGATCCATTATATTTTGTTTATTATCAAAATATTTGTTTTACTTTTTAACTATTATACATTTATTGGTTCGAATTTCTGATCCATTATACATTTTATTGTTCGAATTTCTGATCTATTATATATTTTATTGTTGAATCGTCTTATTTATTATAAATTTATTTGTTCGAATTCATGATCTATTATAAATTTCATGGGCGGTGATTCTGATATATTGTAAATTTAATTGCTCGAATTTCTGATCTATTATAAATTTAATGGATCGAATTTTTGATATATAATAAATTCAATGGATCGTGATTTCTGATCTATTTTAAATTTAATTGTTTGAATTTCTGATCTATTATAAACTTACTGGATCGTGAGTGAGATGACATGTGAACGCGTGGGTTCGTCGAGAGAGTATAATACATTTCTCAAAAACCTCCAGACTCTAGTAATTTTGACTGTCAATAACTAATCTATACGATCATATTTCCTAGCTATCTTTGGCGTTGTCTACAATGACTTATTCATTAACATGTTGTCAACCAAACGTGGTGTTCTCGCAAAGCTGCTTCTCTGCTTTACTTCAGTAAAACACCTACACTCCTGTAGGCTTGTACTCTAACGTAGGTGTCCGATTTCTATGTCTGAACAATTTACAGATGGTGCGCCTCGTTTTAGATCAATACTGCCCAGTAGGTAAAATTGCCAAAGCACTTATTTGTCGGAGGTCTCCTAATGGTCAGATTACCTCCAGTTGTAACGCACTGTACAGAGCTCCATATGAGAATAATTTGTCTTTATGATAGAAAAATACAGAGCGTTACAAGAGGTGGTAATGTGATTACTAGAAGCGGGGCTTCTGTCGGACAATTTTCTCCCCTTCTTTACACTCTTAAAAAGGGGGCAGGGGTGTGCCCTCTTTGGTTATAACTCCGAAGTGCCAGCCCCCTATTGTCTTTTGTCTGAATTCCATTGCCTTTTACGGTTGTTCCACTGCCAACACGAGGCCCTTTCGACTGTTTCGCAAAGTAATGGTTTTTGACAATGCATTCTTCGGACGTCATAGTTTGATAGCGTCGCTTGCACTTAGCAAACTTATTTATGTCCGTTAAGGACATTCAGATTGGTCCGCACTATTTATAGTAATTCATTTTCAGCCATCCCCAAAAAGTCACAAACGGAAATCATTCTTTGAATCACTAGCGACGCAAAAATCGATTTGCGCTAACAAACGCGAAAGAATTGCGATGGTTAACAAATATAACTTAAAAAAAAAAAGAAATCCCATTTTTTGCAGTCACATCGGGGAGAAGTGGTCGGAATGGATGGAGGCAGAGTCGGTCCACGGAATGTTTCAAAGTGGTTCGAGATCTCGTGATGGCACCCCCATTGCAATAGTTGTTGTTTAACTAGGGCTGCTGAGCCTCTCGCTCATTTGCAGCCAATACCAAGTTGAAGACTCCTTGGTATTATCTACACTGTAGGTCTAGGCTTTTCCTGTGGCTTTATTGCCATTCTGAAACATGTTGAGTTGAAGTCATGAGCTCCAGTTTCTCCGGCTTGGCTTGCATTTAAAGGATTGTCACATCTGGTCCCAGGCTAGGAGTAAGAGTGCGTGGCATACTGTGCATTCTCCGTCATCCAAAGGAGCTCTCCAACTATGTAGAGCTAAAATACTGTACTCTGGTTCAGGGCTTTCCCAAGGAATTGTCACGTCCTGCACAGAGCCACTTCTCAGCTCCCCCTGCCTATCACTGGGTCCATATCTGGATCCTCCTGCATGCAATCAACCAGGTCAAAGCCAAAGAATCACATCTAGGGCTTAAGTGACTTCTCCAAGCTTAGTGTGCAATGCTGGATTTTCAACAAGTTTCACCACAGCGGGAATCCCGGGAAGTATGTGGATAATTTCAAGAGTCAATAAGGATGTAATTAGCCTCACAGACATAGATTCACTTCCACATATGAATATTGTAGAATTGTGCATAGCTGGTGGCCATATAAAGATGACTCCAGATATGCCTCCATGGATGTGCAATAGTATACGTACTTTTTTGTGACTCCCTTTCATGTTGTTGAGTTGGATCGCATTGTGATTTCCCCAAGTGATGTTCCCCGCAGTATTTTACAAAAAACACAATAACGATAAAAGTAGTCTTATATGTAGTTGTCGTGTGAAATTCGAATCCACATATATAAATTAAAAAGTAAATGTAAAGCCTAACAAATAACTTCAATAAAAGGAAAGAAGAATGGTAAAGAACAGTGCTGTCACAATGACTGTACTCGAAATCCCCCCTTGTTTTCTAATTCGTCTGCAAATTATAACGTTCCACGTTGATAGTAAAAGCCTACTGCAGCATACACGCGTTTCCACAACACAATAAAACGTGTACTGCCTTTCTAAGAAAAACCTTGAGATACGCAAGCTGACCTATATTTAATATTCCATTCATGTCATTTTATACACTACGTTACCATAAACGAACGGACAGATGGACTTAGGATAGAAAGAAAGGGAGGGCTGAAAGCCGGAACACATGCAACACTAACACGCGTCTCGCTATACAATTAATGACATCACGCGTGTAAGGCCACAAGCACTAACTTTTTTCAAATGGACAGTGATAAAAAACACTACCCATACGAGAGTTAGGTTTTAAAATCCTGAGAAATGCTTATTAGGAAATATGACATTATACTGGTTTAAGTTTGAAAACATTACAGTACCCAGACACCACATCGTATTCGAAGTGAACAGGAGGTAGAAGAAAATGCATATTTTGAACGCAGCCCCTTAGCCCCATAAAATGTAAATAGTTGGGTTCCTTAGGACTTGCTGACAAAGAATATGTTAAACGTTACGCAAATAGTCTAGGAATTAACAAATTATAGCCAAAAGAAATAGTGAGGGTGTCAGACAACCCCAAAATCAGAATCGCTCAGTGACAGATTTTGACACCACCATTGCACGGGAAATAGGCCAACATGTTACCTCCTATTTGATTGGCGGAAAGTAAATGTAAGGCTAAACACGATTAGTCGGGCTACAAATACTATCTTTTGTTGTTAGGGGAGACGGAAGGAAGGGTACTTTTTTTCAAACGCTTGTGTAAACATGGCTCGATTGGTTAGACCCGCCAATATAGGCAATTAGAAGCGTTAGTTCAGCACTACATTTTCAAATAAACTTACTAAAGAACCAGTGCGTTGAGCGCCAGTGCATATTTTTCTAAATAAAAGTCTGGGACATCGGCAGATCGAAATTGTGCTATATTCATTGCCAGTCAACGTAACTGTGTATTATTCCATGAATTTTGGTAAGCTTGATATATTCAATATCTTTTTAATGAAAATTGAATGTAAATTGATAATTTATGTCTGTATATGTGTGTGGTTCAGTAGCGAACATGAGGCAAGGCCTATATAGTGCTCCAACCTGAACAGAAGGTGTCGGAGAAAAGTAAAACAGCATGGAATTGCCAAACAGTACACTGACACCTATCTTATTGACTAGAAAGAACTAATGCTGGAATTGCAGAGGCGTAGTAACCATTAGGGAGGAGTATACTGGTGTAAATTGTCTCAGATGAAGTTGACAGTTGGCCTACCGCTCTGAACTCAGTGTTTGTTATGTATTGTGTTCAGTCTGGAAATAGATTATAAATTAGTTATGAAGTAGGAGGTACAACCTTCTTGTTTCAGGGACTGTGGTCCTAAAGTTATTGAGCAGCACCTGGTCTGAGCTTTGCTGAATCTGGAGGCTGACAGCATACTCCTGGGTCCAGATAGCGACTAGTGAGGTGTCTCCAGAACACAGGGGAGCAATCGAGCAGAGGAGTCTTTTCCTGCCGCCATCACGAAAGTTAAGCCTCTGTGGCCAGAGGAGCTCAACATTATGTGCCCCCTCAAAACTTGTAAAATAGAGGGTCAATACATTGTTTAAATTGATAGGAACGGTGAAGTTTCCCCATTCTATTTCCAAGATAAACAAACACTTGAAGTCATGATGACAAATAACAACATAGCTTGAAAAACAAAACCAGTATTACCTCATAGTACTACTACACAACTGACACACATAGGATAATACTAATACAATATGTCACTACTAAGTTCATATTTATAAATTATGTACATATAACTTGTGATTACATTTGATTGTGATTCCTGGTTCACTGTGTAGTTGAATCAGGATATATATTAGTGAAAGTAATTAATACATATATATTTGAACTTTTACCATTGACTCAATTAAGATAGTCTTATAGAGTGTTAAATGTGTGTGAGTGTCACAGTGTTGTCAAGTGTGGTGGAATAAATTAAATTGTTTATCTGTCTGTTGTTGTTGTGACTTACACTTCATCATTTACATAACCCTAGACATTTAACGTAGTCATCACAATATTCCAGAATAATTCTGACTGAGGTATAAATGTGGTAGCAAGTAAGGTTATCTGTAAAACACTACACCTATTAGATACAGATACCTTCACAGCTGATCTCAGTCAGTACACTAAGTCCCCTATAAATATTTATAACATCCCACTTTACCACATATATTGGGGTCTCGCTCCCGGGATTTTGAATCTTTCCCTATTATAAATATTGGGGGTAATTCACTTCAGGGAATAATAAGAATTAAAAGGTATCCTTGGGTGGAATTAAATAAGGTTGAGCTCTCAGTGCCTGTGGTGTCTTTGGATAAGTAATTACAGATTGTATTGTTTAGTTAGACATTATATAAATTTACCTGTTAGAAAATGGCGGACCTGGCCAAATTTCGATCTGCTGCTGTGCAGACTGCAAAAGAGTTAGGAATGGACGGGCAAATTATGATTGCTTATGTCACTGCTGAATGTGACAAATATATTGAACGGGAAGAAAGAAGATTAGAAAAAGAGGCCGAAAGAAAATTAGAATCTGAAAGATTGGCCGAGGATAAGAGAATAGAGGCTGAAAAAGAAATTAAGAAGTTACAATTTGAGGCTGAGGCTGAGACTAAGAGGCTGCAGATTGAGGCTGAGGCTAAGAAATTGGAGGCAGAAAGAAAAGAGAAGCGATTAGCTGCAGAAAGGGAAGAGAAGAAATTAGCTGCAGAAAGGGAAGACAAGAGATTAGCTGCAGAGAGGAAAGCCGGGGAAAGAAGATTAGCTGCAGAGAGGGAAGCAGAAAAGGAGGAGAAGAGATTACAAAGGGAACATGAGTTACGACTAAGGGAGTTTGAGTTTCAAGGCCATGCTCCTGAAAATGGTGCCAGTCCCTTTACCTCTGATGCCACTGCTAGTCAGGGAGCCTCAACCTCAGCTATGAATTTTCATTTAGATCATTTTGTTGAGAAAGACGATGATATTGAGAGCTATCTGAATAGATATGAACTATTAGCTACCACTTATGGGTTAGAGAGAGAAAGGTGGAGCTTAAAGTTATCTCAAGGGCTTCGTGGGGCAGCTTATGAAGTTTTTGCCAAAATGAGCAGAGGTGATCAGGAAAATTATGACATGCTAAAGCAGGCTCTTTTGTTAAGATATGAAAAGAACGCAGAATTTTATAGGAAAAAATTTAGGAATGCTAAACTACTGTCAGGTGAAACCTATCACCAGTTCTCTGCACGAATAGAGACATACTTGGAGAAATGGACTTCTCTGGGGAAAACCCAAGATCTTAAGGAAATGGTCCTTATAGAACAATTAAGAGAGTCCATGGCTCCAGACCTGAGAAAGTTTCTCATGGAACAAGGTGCAGAGAGGCTGGGTGAGTTGCTAAATGTTGCTGAAAGGTATCAAGCAGCTCAAGCAGAGGTAACAGGTAACAAAAAGAAACAGGTGGATAATTTTAGGGCACCACAGAACTTTAATAAATTTGATCCTAGAGATCAAAACAAAGGTAAGCACCAATTTGATAGGCCACGGTATGACAATAAAAATAAAACCCCACAATTCGATGAAAGGAAATATGATGAAAGAAAATCTTTCAACCAAGGAAAAAGGTGGTGTAAAAATTGTCAGATGAACAATCATGACACTGACCGTTGCAGAAGGAAACCTGTGTATATGGCAACCCTTCAGGTCAGGTCGACCTCAAGACAGGAGGAGGATATTATGTTAGATACCACTCCAGAAGAGATGAGGAAGGCACAGGCTGGGGATAAAACCCTCAAGCCTTGTTTCAGGAAATTGTCAACTTGTCATACAACTCCAGGCAAGGGAGATTTTTACATGAAAAACAAGTTGATGTATAGGAAGACTGGAGCTAGATCCAATGGTCACGGACAGCTGGTTCTTCCAAAAGATATAGGGCAGACTTAATAAGGAGCCTACATGTGAAACCAGATGGGGACCATGAGAAAATAGGTACCATCATCCAAAAGGTGGCTCACAATTATTATTGGCCCAAGGCAAGATGGGACATTGAGAATTTTGTAGAAAGGTGTAGCATAGCACATGAGGGAACACCCACAAGTGGGAACATTGATCAGGACCTGGACACGCCACGGGGCAAAATTAGGCCTGATAATAAAAAGAAAAATAAATTGGATAAAGTGGACCAAATGGAATGGGAAGCCCCTTTTCACGGACAAGCTTCACTTAACTGTTTTACAATGGCCACTATGCGGAGAGTGCAAAAAGATGTCTTACCCCAGGATAAGCCGAAAATCCCTCAATCGGACTTAAACAAACTGGAGGAAGAAGATGTAGAGAGGAAAGCTCTCATCAAGAATTTTAAGTGGGGAGAAAGCCCCAAGAGAAAAATTGGTAGCGGTCGTTTTGTGAATGATAATTCTGGGAGGAAAAATCATCACTATAAAGCTTCGAGTGGAAGAGACCATACCGGTGCATGGACAAATAGGTCCACAAAATTAAAGGTCCATATGTAGCTCTGTTAAGAACGTGGACTGATGAAAAGGCAGAGGAAAACATTACATCCTCATACCAATATGTGAATGAGCTGACCACTCGTTTAAAAACTGGCTGGAAACTTGCCAATGAAAATTTGAAACAAGCCAGGAAGAAACATGCTGCCTATTATAACAGGAAAGCTAAAGACAGAGATTTGGCTGTGGGAGAGAAGGTACTGCTTCTTCTGCCCGGTAGTCAGAATAAGTTACAAATTGGATGGCAAGGTCCATATACAGTTCTAGAGAAGGTGTCTAGAACAAATTATAAGATAGATAAGAAGGGGAAAGAAAAAATCTATCATGTGAATCTCCTGAAGAAATATTTGGAAAGAGAACATCAGGAAGAGACACACTTGTTGACCTTGTCCATCGCCATGGAGATGAAAAAGGAACCACTTTCATCATTTGAATATCCATTACACCCCTGTGAGACAGCGGCACAGGTGAAAATCAGTACACATTTAACGAAAACTCAGAAAGAGAGAGTGCAACAGGTTCTAGATAATCATGCAGAGGTGTTAACAGACCGACCAGGGCATACAAACTTATTGGAATATGATATGAAACTGATAGACCCCACACCTGTCTGTATGAAACCCTATTCGATTCCTTTTGCTAAGGAGAAAGCTTTGAAGGAAGAGATAGACTATTTGTTGAAGGAAGGAATTATTTCACACAGTGAATCTTCGTATAGTTCCGGTGTTGTACTCTTAAGGAAACCCTCTGGAGAACATAGACTCTGTATAGATTACAGGAGACTGAATGCTATTACAGAAGGACAGGTGGATCCATTGCCGGATACAAATCAGTTGTTTGCCAGACTAAATAAAGCTAAATATTTCTCAAAAGTGGATCTGAGTAAAGGATACTATCAGATTCCAGTAAAGCCTGAGGTTAGACCATACCTAGCTTTTAGTACCTCAGAAGGACACTATGAGTTTAATAGATTGCCATTTGGATTGAAGAATGCGCCTAGTGTCTTCTCTAGAATGATGAGAAAATTATTGGACCCTCTGAATAATCCATGTATCACAAATTTCATGGATGATATCCTTATAGCAACAGAAACATTTGAGGAACACATTGACTCTCTGAACATGCTGTTTAATCGACTTAGGGAAGCGAATTTAACAGCCCGACCAACCAAATGTTGCGTTGGATGTAAAGAATTGGAATTCTTGGGACACACAGTTTATCAGGGAAACATGACCCCTGACCCAAAGAATTTAGAGAAACTAAAGAAAGCCCCGAGACCACAAACCAAGAAATACGTGAGATCCTTTGTCTCATTATGTGGTTTCTACCAAAAGTATATCAAAAACTTTAATCCTATATGTGCACCGTTAACTGATTTGACACGTAAAGGAAATCCAGATCGAATTACATGGACATCACAATGTTAAATGGCTTACCAGGAATTGAAGGAAAAGCTCACAATCAAACATATGTTGAAATTACCTGACTTAAGTCAAGAATTCATTTTAAGGACTGATGCCAGTAATATTGGGTTAGGTGCAACTCTGCTACAGAAATCAGATGCATTGGATGGGGAATTAAGCCCAGTGGCATATGCTAGCAGAAAGTTGAATAAAGCTGAAACCAACTACTCAACTAGCGAAAAAGAATGTCTTGCAGTAATATGGGCGATAAAGAAATTCAATATTTATCTGTATGGGAAGGCATTTAAGTTGCAAACGGATCACAAACCCTTGTCGTTTCTAGCGCAGGCTAGACATGAAAATTCTAGATTACTCCGTTGGTCATTACTGATGCAGCCATATGAGTTTAGCATAGAGTATATAAGTGCAAAAACAAATCTGGGAGCGGATTTTTTAAGCCGCCATCCGTGTGATGAGAATCACCGTAAGCCCCAGAAATAATAATAAATTTCTCTATGTGTATATAGGATTATAGACTGACATATAACGTCTGTTTTAAGTGGGGAGAATTTGTCGTGAAACATTCTAATCCACATATATAAATTAAAAGGTAAATGTAAAGCCTAACAAATAAATTCAATAAAAGGAAAGAAGAATGGTAAAGAACAGTGCTGTCACAATGACTGTACTCGAAATCCCCCTTGTTTTCTACTTCGTCTGCAAATTGTAACGTTTCACGTTGATAGTAAAAGCCTACTGCTTCAATACCCGCTTTCTACGATAAAACGTGTACTGCCTTTCTAAGAAAAACCTTGAGATCAGCAAGCTGACCTATATTTAATCTTCCGTTCATGTCATTTTATACACTAAGTTACCATAAACGAAAGACAGATGGAATTAGGATAGAGAGAAGGGAGGGCTGAAAGCCGGAACGCATGCAACACTAACACGCGTCTCGCTATACAATTAATGACATCACGCGTGTAAGGCCACAAGCACTAACTTTTTTTCAAATCGACAGTGATAAAAAACACTACCCAGACGAGTTAGGTTTTTAAAACCTGAAAAACGCTTATTAGGAAACATGACATTATACTGGTTTACGTTTGAAAACATTACAGTACCCAGACAACACATCGTATTCGAAGTGAACAGGAGGTAGAAGAAAATGCATATTTTGAACGCAGCCCCTTAGCCCCATAAAATTTATATATTTGGGTTCCTTGGGACTTGCTGACAAAGAATATGTTAAACGTTACGCAAATAGTCTAGGAATTAACAAATTATAGCCAAAAGAAATAGTGAGGGATGTCAGACAACACCAAAATCAGAATCGCTCAGTGGCAGATTTTGACACCACCATTGTACGGGAAATAGGCCAACATGTTACCTCCTATTTGATTGGCGGAAAGTAAATGTAAGGCTAAACACGATTAGTCGGGCTACAAATACTATCTTTTGTTGTTAGGGGAGACGGAAGGAAGGGTACTTTTTTTCAAACGCTTGTGTAAACATGGCTCGATTGGTTAGACCCGCCAATATAGGCAATTTGAAGCGTCAGTTCAGCACCACATTTTCAAATAAACTTACTAAAGAACCAGTGCGTTGAGCGCCAGTGCATATTTTTCTAAATAAAAGCCTGGGACATCGGCAGATCGAAATTGTGCTATATTCATTGCCAGTCAACGTAACTGTGTATTATTCCATGAATTGTGGTAAGCTTGATATATTCAATATCTTTTTAATGAAAATTGAATGTAAATTGATAATTTATGTCTGTATATGTGTGTGGTTCAGTAGCGAACATGAGGCAAGGCCTATATAGTGCTCCAACCTGAACAGAAGGTGTCGGAGAAAAGTAAAACTGCATGGAATTGCCAAACAGTACACTGACACCTATCTTATTGACTAGAAAGAACTAATGCTGGAATTGCAGAGGCGTAGTAACCATTAGGGAGGAGTATACTGGTGTAAATTGTTTCAGATGAAGCTGACAGTTGGCCTACCGCTCTGAACTCAGTGTTTGTTATGTATTGTGTTCAGTCTGGAAATAGATTATAAATTAGTTATGAAGTAGGAGGTACAACCTTCTTGTTTCAGGGACTGTGGTCCTAAAGTTATTGAGCAGCACCTGGTCTGAGCTTTGCTGAATCTAGAGGCTGACAGCATACTCCTGGGTCCAGATAGCGACCAGTGAGGTGTCTCCAGAACACAGGGGAGCAATCGAGCAGAGGAGTCTTTTCCTGCCGCCATCACGAAAGTTAAGCCTCTATGGCCAGAGGAGCTCAACATTATGTGCCCCCTCAAAACTTGTAAAATAGAGGGTCAATACATTGTTTAAATTGATAGGAACGGTGAAGTTTCCCCATTCTATTTCCAAGGTAAACAAACACTTGAAGTCATGATGACAAATAACAACATAGCTTGAAAAACAAAACCAGTATTACCTCATAGTACTACTACACAACTGACACACATAGGATAATACTAATAAAATATGTCACTACAAGTTCATATTTATAAATTATGTACATATAAATTGTGATTACATTTGATTGTGATTCCTGGTTCACTGTGTAGTTGAATCAGGATATATATTAGTGAAAGTAATTAATACATATATATTTGAACTTTTACCATTGACTCAATTAAGATAGTCTTATAGAGTGTTAAATGTGTGTGAGTGTCACAGTGTTGTCAAGTGTGGTGGAATAAATTAAATTGTTTATCTGTCTGTTGTTGTTGTGACTTACACTTCATCATTTACATAACCCTAGACATTTAACGTAGTCATCACAATATTCCAGAATAATTCTGACTGAGGTATAAATGTGGTAGCAAGTAAGGTTATCTGTAAAACACTACACCTATTAGATACAGATACCTTCACATCTGATCTCAGTCAGTACACTAAGTCCCCTATAAATATTTATAACATCCCATTTTACCATAGTAGTCTCAACTGATGTATAGAGTGAAGTGATAGAGACTTCCCTATACTAGGTCCAGCTTTTTTATGACTTGGTGCGAATAGTTCCCTACGTCGCTGCCTTTTACTACCCTAAGTCAAGAGCAGAATCATGAACCAATTTACAGCTGGGTAGACCGGAACGTGCCGATTGAGCAGTGTGGAGGCATTTTGTTGCTGCCCTTACAGACGCCACAAGCGTGACTGTCACTGATAGTTTTGATAGTCAGTGACTAAGGATGCAAGAAGACCACCGGAGCGTGAAGCTACCATGACTCGATCTCGGAATCCGACAACTGTGCCGCGAGTGACAGACGCGGAAACCGTTTAACGAATCAGACCAAGAGGTCGTTTATATTTGGACATGCGCCCTAATATAAAAGACTAGATTGAACGGGACAAAAAAAAAAGAAGCCATTCGGAAGCCCAAATACATAACGCATAGTAATAACAGGAAACTCTATACAGCGCATTACAACACGAGGCAATCTGATCATCAGAAGAGGTACTGCTATCAGACACATATTTTTGCTCCTTTACCCTTTTTTGACACTCGAGGGGAGTAGGTCCCCTTCAGCCATGACCCATAGGTGTCATTCTTCCCTTCCCCCCCCCCCCCCCCCCCATTTTACATGAATCAAAACCGAACCAGTTTGACCGCAGTTACTAAACTGACTCCTCATTTCTGGTTTTAACCCTTTTGCCAGTTTGAAGCGCGCATGAAATTATATAAAAAATTCCAGTAGAACATGTCTTCCTCATTCATGTTGAATTACAGAATAAATGTGAAAAAATTAAATAATTTAAACATATAGGAACACTATCAGTTTCATATAAGCAAATACCTTTTTACTTAGAAATTGTTTCTTTCACTTTTCTTGTCTTTAAAAAAAATTGTAATGGGTTTATTTTCTATTTTATAAATTACGGTGGCTCCCCAACTCCCCGACCCCAAGCCGGCGCTGGGAGGGATTCGCTAATTGCGTCATACGTTCCGGTCAAGTATCGTTATTTGTCTCCACTCTCTATCTGCCCGTCTGGCCGGAAAAAGGATAGGTAATTATCGGGTTCACGCCAAACACGATATTCCGACCAACCAAGAGCAGGCGCTGGATACGAACATTATTTTAAAAAAAAAAAAATTTTGAAAAGAAATATGTAAAAAAAAAAAAAAAGTTACAAAGTAAAAATGTTTTAATGCCATGTGTACAAAAATAGATGATTTGAAGTTTCGCCTTCGTCAACTCTCAAATAACCACATGTATCTCTCTCATAAAACTGACAGTCCATTTTATGCTTTCTCTCGACAACATTCAATTTCTCGCTCAACTGGGTTGGAGAGAGCCATACTGTCTCTCTGCTGTTCTGATCGAGTCGACAGCCTTAGAGGACATATTCAACTGTTTGTTTGTTCTTCCAACAAAGATACATCTACGTATTCCATCTCTACTTCAGATTATTTTGAAAAAACGTGTTCAAAGTTTTTTTGGGGTTACTAGTTGAAAAGAAGAATATATCACATTAAAATGACATTTTTCTTTGTAGTGATTTCTAAATACAATATCTAAATTAATATATAACAGTATAGGGCATAAAGGCAAAGATAAGAAAGTACAAAAGAATTTTCTGCTAGAACGGATGGTGTCGCCTACGCCTTCAGATTATTATTTGCTAACGAATAGCCGAACAAAACGGTACCCAATTTTTCAAATTCGTCCTTGACATAAACAACCACTTGTCCTAGTTCTAAGAAAATATTTGCCTAAAATGCATTGTGGAACGAGGAGGGGTAAGGATAGATGAAATGCTAATTCGTTTCGCATTGATTTTAAACTAAAAGCCAACTGTAGCACAGTGGCAAGCCTTGCCTTAGGGGTTTTTCTAATACGATGAAAAAGTTAGAATTGTGGACACTACGGTCATGGAAACTTGTTAAGCTCTTATTATGAATGACCTAAGCTCTCGTATTTAGCTTGAAAGTACATGGAAAAAGAGTGAACGAGAGGTAGTTTAAAAATAAACAACTAACATAGAAAAAAAGATAGAATTTTGAACCAAACCACATAGCCCATTAAAAATCGTATATTCGGGTACCTGAAGACTTGCTGACCAAGAATATGGTGTTAGTTATATAAATAGTCCCTTAACTAATCAAATAATGATAAAACCATACATAGAGATCAGAGATACTGTCAGGTCAAGTCATATCTGCTTAGATTGGATCGCATATTTTTGGGGAAAAAAGTAGGTGACAGATAGGCTAGGATGGTACAGTAAATCTGATTGGGTGGCATTTGAAGTGAGACGAAATATTATTGGCTGACCTTTGAATAAACATAAATAGCCTAGTAACGTAGAAAGGTTTGAATGATATTTTTTGAAAGACTGTTTACCCTTGTAAAATTAAGAGTGATTGGCCAACTGAGTCGATATTGTCAAAATAAGCGTTAGGGGGGACGCCATTACTAGAAAAAATTCTACCAGCGATAGATGAGATCAGGCTGTGCTTACAAATACAATTTCTGGGCAGCCTGGACAACAAAACAGATCGAAACTGTGTCAGTCATCGTCTCTGTGTATTTCATTGAACAAAATTGTGGTAAGATTGACATTTATTAACATGTATTTTATAAAAAAATTGAATGTGAAATAATAATATATGTCTGTACATGAGTGGGTCTATAGCGACCATGAGGCAAAGCCTAAAGATTGATCCACCATGTGATAGACTGTCAGAGAGGTGTAAAACTACAAGAATATGTATGAGTGTCATAAAGGAGCATAACACCTATCCTATTATATGGAAAAGAATACAGCTGGAATTGCAGTGGCGTTGTAACTATTAGGGAAAGGAATACTGGTGTACATTGTCACATCAAAAGAAAATGGTGGCATAGGTTTGTATAAGGATATGACCCTTTTTGTTTGTTTGTAATGTACCTGTCCTAGAATGTAGACTATTAGTGTATGCTAGGTATTAAGAAGGATGCATACCTTCACATTTCAGAGGTCATGGGTACTGACGTTAATGTGGTACCAAACGCTTGAAAACTGATTGATTCAGGACTCTGCCTGTTTACTGCGAGCCCATGCTAGTGGCCATTGCCTATCAAACAGGGAACAGATTGACAAGCGAGCAGAGGAAATGTTCAACCTATATTCTACTGCCAAGATAAGTTCTCGTTCGGCACCTGAGAGCTCAACTACAGAACTTTAAAAGAACTATATAGTGACAGTGAATAAAACTGGGACAAATATTTAATAGTTCCACAATTGACAAATAGAAACAAACATTCCTAAAAGGGTATGATTTCAAACAACAACCTAGTGGTACTACCAGTGTTACCTTAAAGTAGGAGAACACTACAGACGTATATTAGAAAAATATTTTATGTATGGACAGAGGATCTATTGTGCTATTTGACTGATGTAAATGATTATTTTGATTTCACTTTTAAATTGTCAGTCCTGATTCAAAATAAATTAGAATCAGGATAATAAAATTGTAAAAATTATCTTTACACAACTTTCAAACACGGTCTTAAATAAGATAGCCTTTTAAAGTGTCGTTTGTATGTTATTGTGGTAGTACTGTGTGCTGTTGTGAATAATAAACTATTTGTTTGTATGTTTGTTAGTTATCACACATTATACTCTACCTTCATAACCCTAGACACAACACGAAGTCATTTACTATAATAATATAAATACATTTTGAATAAGATAAAAGAGGTGGTAGCGGAAAGGTACCCTGAAAAGTTCACAATACTATTGGGTAAATTCAGGGACCTTCATAGCTAATTTAATTTAATACAAATATAATAATACATAACAAAAAATTCATAACATCAAATCCACTACATATATTGGGGTGCTGTCCGGGATTTTAAACCTCTCCTACCACATATATTGGGGTCTCGCTCCTGGGGATTGAATTTCTCATAACACCAGCTATATTGGGTAGTTTGCTTCTGGGATTTTAAATTCTTAAAATATTATCAATTATATTAGGAATCTCAGATAGTATAAAACTAAAAGCATTCCTTTTGGAGAAATTAAATAGTAGTTGAGCTATCAGTGCCTGTGGTTGTTCTTGGTTATCATTAGAAATTTTTAGTCATAATTAGAGATTTGTATAGTTGGAAATTTTAAAGGTTGCATAGTACAAATGGCTGATCTGGCAAAGTTTCGATCTGCTGCTGTGCTGACTGCAAAGGAAATGAACATGGAGGGTCAGGCTTTGATCCAATATGTAACTTCAGAATGTGACAAGTTTATTCAAAGAGAAGATAGGAAGTTAGAAGAAGAAAGAAAATTACAGTTACAAATTGAGGCTGACAAAGAACTTAAGAGGATGCAGATTGAGGCTGACAAAGAGGCTAGGGCATTGGATGCGGATAGGGTGGCTGAAATTAAGCGGCTCCAATTGGAAGAGAAGAAATTAGATGCAGAAAGAGAAGAAAAAAGATTGACTGCCGAAAGGGAGGCAGAAGAAAAACGACTACAAAGGGAGGCAGAAGAAAAAACATTGACTGCCGAAACGGAGGCAGAAGAAAAACGACTGCAAAGAGAGGCAGAAAAAGAAGAAAAGAGATTGACTGCCGAGAGGGAAGCAGCAGATAGAAGATTGCAGAGGGAACACGAGTTACGACTAAGGGAGTTGGAAATTCAAGGCCATGCTCCTGAAAATGGTGCCAGCCCCTTTACCTCAGATGCCACTGCTAGTCAGGGAGCCTCAACCTCAGCTATGGGTTTTCATGTAGACCATTTTGTTGAGAAAGACGATGACATCGAAGGGTATTTAAGTAGATTTGAGCTTTTAGCTACTACATATGGGTTAGAGAGAGAGAGAGAGAGAGAGAGAGAGAGAGAGGTGGAGCCTCAAGTTATCCCAAGGGCTTAGAGGAACGGCTTATGAAGTTTTTGCCAAGATGAGCAGAGATGACCAAGACAATTATGACATGCTAAAGCAGGCTCTTTTATTAAGATACGAAAAGAACGGAGAATTTTATAGAAAAAAATTTAGGAATGCCAAACTACTGTCGGGTGAGACTTTTCACCAGTTCTCTGCACGGTTAGAGACATACTTGGAGAAATGGACTGCTCTGGGGAAAACCCAAGATCGTAAGGAGATGATCCTTATTGAGCAGCTAAGAGAGTCCATGGCTCCAGACCTGAGAAAGTTTCTCATGGAACAAGGTGCAGAGAGGCTGGGTGAGTTACTCAATGTCGCTGAGAGGTATCAGGCAGCCCAGGCAGAGGTAGTTGGTAATAAAAAGAAACAGGTAGACAATTTTAAGGCACCTCAAAACTTTAATAAGTTTGACCATAGAGACCAGAATAAAGGTAAGCACCAGTTTGATAGGCCACGCAATGACTATAAAAATAAAACCACACAATTCAATGAAAGGAAATATGATGACAGAAAACTTTTTTAACCAAGGAAAGAAGTATTGTAAAAATTGTCGGATGGACAACCATAACACTGAAAATTGTAGAAGGAAAACTCCTACTTTCGCTGCAATGAAAAGGGGAAGAAAGGGAGTAAAGGTCAACCCTACTGAACAACAGGAACCTTACCACCCCCCAGTGTGTGAAGATGTAACATGCAATGGTGTCACCATAAGGTGTTTGTATGATACTGGATTAGATTATGATTCAGTTGTGAGTTCTCACCTGGTGCAGGCAGATCAATACACCACAGAAACAGTGGAGATTCAAACTGCAACCACGGACGTAGCGACCATGACACTTCTCGTCGCCAGGATAAATGTGAAAACGCGATATGTGGAAGGAATCATAAAAGCAGCAGTGATAAATGAACCAATCTACCCTCTGATATTGGGGTGTAGATATGTCTTCTTGGGAATCCCAAGAGACCTGTGACCATGGCATCAGTGCAGACCAGATCACAGTCTAAAAAGGAGGAGGATAATCCGATAAATACCCATCCAGATGAGATGAGGAAGGCACAGGCGGAGGATAAGACCCTCAAGCCTTGTTTTAAGAAATTGCCCAAATGTCATACACCTCCAGGCAAGGGAGATTTCTATATGAAGAACAAATTGATATATAGGAAGGCTGGAAATGGATCCAATGGTCACGGACAGCTGGTCCTTCCAATTTCATATAGGACTAAAGTGTTGGAACTAGGGCATGCGATTCCCTTCAGTGGTCATATGGGGATCAGCGCAACAGGACAGCGTATAGCTTGTCATTATTTCTGGCCAGGAATAACTGAAGACATAAAGAGATATGTAAAATCCTGTCCAGAGTGCCAACGGGTAGCTCCAAAGCATTGGACTGCTCCAGCAACTCTAGGGGAAATGCCCATAGTGGGAACACCTTTTGAAAGAGTTGCCGTGGACATTGTGGGACCTCTCACTCGGACCAAGAGGAGGAACAGTTACATTCTGACTCTGGTGGACACTTGTTCTATGTGGGGAGAGGCGGTAGCCCTGTCATCAATTGATTCGAAGCATGTGGCAGAGGCATTACTCACAATCTTCACCAGGTTAGGCTTTCCCAACCAAATCTTGACTGATAATGGCTCTCAGTTCAAGGGGAAACTAACAGAAGAAGTATTCAGGATCTTTCAAGCCAAACACTTTCATTGTAGCCCGTATCATCCTCAAGGAAATGGCCAAGTGGAAAGATTTAACGGGACACTCATGTCGATCCTGAGAAAGTTGGCACATGAAAAACCAGATATATGGGACCAGTACTTTCCCGCCGCCTTGTTTGCCTATCGGGAGGTACCCCATAGTTCAACCAGTATGGCCCCGGCAACATTGTTATTTGGAAGGCCAATAAAAGGTCCATTGGAAGCCTTGTTAAGGACATGGACCGATGAAAAAGCAGAAGAAAACATTACCTCATCATATCAATATGTGAACGAGCTGACTACTCGTCTTAAAACTGGCTGGAAACTTGCCAATGAAAATTTGAGACAAGCCAGGAAAAAGCATGCTGCCTATTACAATAAGAAAGCGAAGGATCGAGAATTATCTGTGGGAGAGAAGGTGCTCCTTCTACTGCCCGGCAGCCAGAATAAATTGCAAATTGGATGGCAAGGTCCATATACAGTTCTAGAGAAGGTGTCTAGAACAAATTATAAGATAGATAAGAAAGGGAAAGAGAAAATATATCATGTGAATCTCCTGAAGAAATATCTGGACAGAGAAAACCAGGAAGAGACACACCTACTGACCTTGTCTGTTGCAATGGAGATGAAAAAGGAACCACTCACGTCTCATGAATATCCTTTACATCCATGTGAGACCGCTGCACAGGTAAAAATCAGCACACACTTAACGGAAAGTCAGACGGAGAGGGTTCAACAGGTTCTGAATAATCATACAGATATGTTAACGGACCGTCCGGGGCATACAAATTTATTGGAGTATGATATGAAACTCATAGACCCAACACAAATCTGTATGAAAGACTATTCGATTCCGTTCGCTAAGGAAAAAGCTTTAAGGGAGGAGATAGATTATCTGTTGAGAGAAGGGATTATCTCGCACAGTGAATCTCCCTACAGCTCCAGTGTGGTTCTAGTGAGAAAACCCTCTGGAGAACACAGACTGTGTATAGATTACAGGAAACTAAATGCTGTCACAGAAGGTCAGGTGGATCCATTACCTGATACAAATCAGCTGTTTGCCAGGCTGAATAAAGCTAAATATTTCTCTAAAGTGGATCTGAGTAAAGGCTACTATCAGATTCCAGTAAAGCCGGAAGTCAAACCTTATTTGCCTTTAGAACCTCGGAAGGACATTATGAATTTAATATGTTGCCATTCGGGCTGAAAAATGCACCGAGTGTGTTTTCGAGGATGATGAGAAAGTTACTGGATCCCCTGAAAAATCCATGCATCACCAACTTCATGGATGATATTCTCATAGCAACAGAAACATTTGAAGAACACATTAACTCTCTGAATATGTTGTTTGATCGACTGAGAGAGACCAATTTGACAGCTAGACCGACGAAATGCTGTGTTGGATGTAAAGAGCTGGAAACATGACCCCTGACCCCAAGAACCTGGAGAAGTTTAAAAAAGCACCAAGACCACAAACCAAAAGAGATGTGAGATCTTTTGTCTCATTATGTGGTTTCTACTAAAAGTATATTAAAAACTTTAACTCCATATGTGCTCCATTGACTGATTTAACGCGCAAAGGAAATCCTGATACAATTATTTGGACATCGCAGTGTGAATTAGCATACCAAGAATTGAAAGAAAAGCTCACAAGCAGGCCTATTTTGAAATTACCTGACTTGAGTCAAGAATTCATTGTGAGAACGGATGCTAGTAATATCGGTTTGGGGGCAGCTCTATTACAACGGTCACATTACCTTGATGGGGAATTAACCCCAGTGGCTTATGCTAGCCGTAAGTTGAACACAGCAGAACAAAAATATTCAACAAGTGAAAAAGAATGTCTGGCAGTTATATGGGGTTGTTGGGTTCGATTATGGTGTTGGTTCTTGTTTGTTCGTTGTTTGAGGTGTGACAATGAGTTTGTCGAAGCTGTCTACTTGATAACGCGAATGTATTCAATTTGGAACAAGTAGTAAAAAGTCAACTGCAACTGCCAACCCTGGGCATGGTAACTAATGCCAAGAAGATGTATAGTTCAATCAATTTATTTAACATGGTACGGTTCACTAGACGAACATATAAGGTTGATGACGGATGGTTGACGTTCACTGGACAGCACACCACGTAAGGTTCATATTTTAAAAATGCAGTTAATTCGGTCATAAAGATCATCGCTTAGGTAACGTTAGAATAGTTATTCAGAGTTCATAACATGGCATCTAATTAAGCAAATGAGGCAGTTATATAAAAATAGTTCAATCTTCCACTGTCCTATGACCTTGGCAATGACGGAGAACTTTGTCAGGTCTGTAACATCATATAAGATTCCGATACTATGTATCTCCTTTAGTACTGGCCTCTTATTTTCAATCAATGACGAATAACAATACTATATACTTTTCTACCCACGACCTTCGTGGCATCATAGCTTTGATATAGCAAAAATACTTGAGTCACCTCTGCTTTGCGGGGTACGTATTCGTAACAGCCGAATACTGATTTATATCATATCAATTTATATCAAGCCAATTCGGGATGATCCTAACGTCGGAATCCGTCGGCTTTAAAGTTTACATATTAAGTTTCACGTAAGACTCCATTTTGTACCAATGACGTATTGGTTCAACTAGACGTCTACGTGAGAACGAAAAAAACATTATCATCAACAATCATACTTGCTTCTCTTCCCACGAAATAACACTAGATTACTGTAGACCCGAGTCCTCATCTATGAACAGACGGACGGTCATACCCAATAACAATATACCCGCAAACGGGTTCGAACGCCATGAATCAATGGACTCGTTCTTGGGCACTAAGCTTCTCAACCCCAGCTATGACGTAGACTGACTGACTAGATACACGTGCGGTCTACATAACCCCCTCTACGCCTTAGTGCACAACCGTGCGCTAATGAAATCAAACTCACCAATAAGACTTACTCTCATGTGAGTCGGTGCGCAAAGTTACTTATAGAGGTAGGACAACATATTAACAATATGATACTACCTTCATCTGTCTACGAAAAGGGCTCTACAGTGGTATAAAAAAGTTCCAGATTTATCTTTATGGAAAATCGTTTAAGATCCAAACAGACCATAAACCACTCGTGTGTCTGTCACAAGCAAGGCATGAAAATGCTAGATTATTACGCTGGTCTTTGCTCCTACAGCCATTCCAGTTTACCATAGAGTACATTCCCGGAAAAACCAATGTCGGCGCTGATTTTTTAAGCAGACATCCGTATGACGAACATCAAAGTAGTCACCAGGCATAGATAGTAAATCCATCTATGTGTATTTAGAAGTAAGAACTGACATATGATCGTCTGTTCTAAAGGGGGAGATGTGTAGTGATTTCTAAATACAATATCTAAATTAATATATAACAGTATAGGGCATAAAGGCAAAGATAAGAAAGTACAAAAGAATTTTCTGCTAGAACGGTTGGTGTCGCCTACGCCTTCAGATTATTATTTGCTAACGAATAGCCGAACAAAACGGTACCCAATTTTTCAAATTCGTCCTTGACATAAACAACCACTTGTCCTAGTTCTAAGAAAATATTTGTCTAAAATGCATTGTGGAACGAGGAGGGGCAAGGATAGATGAAATGCTAATTCGTTTCGCATTGACTTCAAACTAAAAGCCAACTGTAGCACAGTGGCAAGCCTTGCCTTAGGGGTTTTTCTAATACGATGAAAAAGTTAGAATTGTGGACACTACGGTCATGGAAACTTGTTAAGCTCTTATTATGAATGACCTAAGCTCTCGTATTTAGCTTGAAAGTACATGGAAAAAGAGTGAACGAGAGGTAGTTTAAAAATAAACAACTAACATAGAAAAAAAGATAGAATTTTGAACCAAACCACATAGCCCATTAAAAATCGTATATTCGGGTACCTGAAGACTTGCTGACCAAGAATATGGTGTTAGTTATATAAATAGTCCCTTAACTAATCAAATAATGATAAAACCATACATAGAGATCAGAGATACTGTCAGGTCAAGTCATATCTGCTTAGATTGGATCGCATATTTTTGGGGAAAAAAGTAGGTGACAGATAGGCTAGGATGGTACAGTGAATCTGATTGGGTGGCATTTGAAGTGAGACGAAATATTATTGGCTGACCTTTGAATAAACATAAATAGCCTAGTAACGTAGAAAGGTTTGAATGATATTTTTTGAAAGACTGTTTACCCTTGTAAAATTAAGAGTGATTGGCCAACTGAGTCGATATTGTCAAAATAAGCGTTAGGGGGGACGCCATTACTAGAAAAAATTCTACCAGCGATAGATGAGATCAGGCTGTGCTTACAAATACAATTTCTGGGCAGCCTGGACAACAAAACAGATCGAAACTGTGTCAGTCATCGTCTCTGTGTATTTCATTGAACAAAATTGTGGTAAGATTGACATTTATTAACATGTATTTTATAAAAAAATTGAATGTGAAATAATAATATATGTCTGTACATGAGTGGGTCTATAGCGACCATGAGGCAAAGCCTAAAGATTGATCCACCATGTGATAGACTGTCAGAGAGGTGTAAAACTACAAGAATATGTATGAGTGTCATAAAGGAGCATAACACCTATCCTATTATATGGAAAAGATTACAGCTGGAATTGCAGTGGCGTTGTAACTATTAGAGAAAGGAATACTGGTGTACATTGTCACATCAAAAGAAAATGGTGGCATAGGTTTGTATAAGGATATGACCCTTTTTGTTTGTTTGTAATGTACCTGTCCTAGAATGTGGACTATTAGTGTATGCTCGGTATTACGAAGGATGCATACCTTCACATTTCAGAGGTCCTGGGTACTGACGTTAATGTGGTACCAAACGCTTGAAAACTGATTGATTCAGGACTCTGCCTGTTTACTGCGAGCCCATGCTAGTGGCCATTGCCTATCAAACAGGGAACAGATTGTCAAGCGAGCAGAGGAAAGGTTCAACCTATATTCTACTGCCAAGATAAGTTCTCGTTCGGCACCTGAGAGCTCAACTACAGAACTTTAAAAGAACTATATAGTGACAGTGAATAAAACTGGGACAAATATTTAATAGTTCCACAAGTGACAAATAGAAACAAACATTCCTAAAAGGGTATGATTTCAAACAACAACCTAGTGGTACTACCAGTGTTACCTTAAAGTAGGAGAACACTACAGACGTATATTAGAAAAATATTTTATGTATGGACAGAGGATCTATTGTGCTATTTGACTGATGTAAATGATTATTTTGATTTCACTTTTAAATTGTCAGTCCTGATTCAAAATAAATTAGAATCAGGATAATAAAATTGTAAAAATTATCTTTACACAACTTTCAAACACGGTCTTAAATAAGATAGCCTTTTAAAGTGTCGTTTGTATGTTATTGTGGTAGTACTGTGTGCTGTTGTGAATAATAAACTATTTGTTTGTATGTTTGTTAGTTATCACACATTATACTCTACCTTCATAACCCTAGACACAACACGAAGTCATTTACTATAATAATATAAATACATTTTGAATAAGATAAAAGAGGTGGTAGCGGAAAGGTACCCTGAAAAGTTCACAATACTATTGGGTAAATTCAGGGACCTTCATAGCTAATTTAATTTAATACAAATATAATAATACATAACAACAAATTCATAACATCAAATCCACCACATTCTTGATGATCCGAACTGTTAACTGTAAGAAATTATGTTGGATGATACATTAAACTATTTTATGTCGATTTATAATTTATGATTTATGAGGATGTAATTAGCCTCATAGACAGAGGTTCACTTCCACATATGAATACTGTAGCATTGTGCATGGCTGGTGGCCATATAAAGATGACTCCAGATTAGGGTTCCCATTCGTCCCGTTTTCCCCGGGACAGTCCCGTTTTTTAAATAAAATGTCCCGGTGTCCCGAATTTATTCCAGATGTCCCGCTTTTTACGGGTCCTTCCTGAAAAAAAAATCTTTGGGTAACGGATGCAGTAGATTTCTATGACACCTGCATTGAATATATTCAGGAGTGGTGTGCACCATTTCTTACGCCTCTTCAGTCTATGGATTGGATCAATTTGAAGGGAAAGGAGCCTGTGACTTGGAAGAACATCCAAGAAAGCTACATTTTCATGAAGACAGTGTCACCAAATTTTACTGTGACTGAAGAGGACTTATTTGATGAGTTTGCATATGTGAAAAAATATTGTGAAAGCAAATTTGATATGTGGGGTGAACTGAAGGATCAAAGTGTCAGTGAAAAATGGCGTGAGATGTTCGCTCATTTTACAAAGCAGGATATAAATGCTGAGAACCTGAAATGCCTAGTTAGTTTTTGTTTGGCACTGCCAGGATCCAATGCAGCTGTTGAACGTGTTTTTGATTAATAAATGCGCTTTGGACAGACGAAAAAAACAAACTTAAAATTGAGACAGTGAAAGCTTTAACCATTATAAAGACCCATTTTAAGAATTTCTCTTGTGCTGAGTTCTATGTCCAAATATCAGAAGAAAAAAAACTTCTTGAATAGGTCCATAAATCTGATAAATATTCTGATGAATCTGAAATATAAACTTGACTATTGTGTATTTTTTAAAGGTGCGATTTTTCTAATTAAGTATGTTTGTAATTTAGAATTCTTTTTTAAAGTGGAAGTTGTGTTAGTTAATGTGTGTATTTTTATACCAGTATCTCATTTTAAGTGCAACATATATTATATAACAGATTTATTTGTGCTTTACCTTAATTTTTAACATGTCCCGTTTTTTACAAAATGTCCCGGGTTTTTTAGGTAACAATTTGGAAATGTCCCGGTTTTTTAACAAAACATTATGGGAACCCTACTCCAGATATGCCTCCATGGATGAGCAGTAGTATATGTGCTTTTTTGTGACTCCATTTCGTGTTGTTGAGTTGGATCGAATTGTGATTTCCACAAGTGATGTTCTCCGCAGTATTTTACACAAAACAAAATAACGGTAAATATAGTCTTATAAGTAGTCAATTGATGTATTACAAATTTTACAAATATTACAAAATTACAAATTACAGGCTAAATAATAAATACGTTAATTTTGGCAAAAAAGTGGAGATGGAATACAACAGTAGAAAGGCAATGACGTATCTATTGACAGTCTTATAAAGCCACTCACACTCCGATTAAAAGTGTTTTCGTCCTAGAACACGACCTACACAGAGATCAGTTATGTGTTACGTTTAAATATTACTTTAAGTTATTTGATTTGTTAGTGTCAAGTGCTTAGCTGTGTGTGCACATTGACAAATATGTATTACATTACACATGGAGCGACAAACATGGCTCGTTATACACAGCTAATGTTAACTCACTGAACTCCAACAAGTAGGCACGATATCCGACAACTTTATGTCACAGACTTGAGCATAAACACAATAACACAGGCAGACTGCCGCTTTGGCCAAAAATCACAAGAAAAGCACAATGTATGATGTGCATAATTGGAACATCATCTAATGGAACGAATTTCACTAAATCTCAATATATGTTCTACTGTCCTTCATCCTATTCGCCTTCACTCCCAATATAATCTCTCCTCGCTCCAATCTATACGTCTCTCGAATCCCTTCCCACGCATGACCCTTTTCACACCTGACCAGTCTTCACCACCACTTCGTTCACAACAACTCAATCATGCCCGTGAACTCGACATTAGCACTTACTGCTACTAATGCATTCATGCCCACAGTCAAACTTAACATTCACTCACTTCAACTCACAACTTACATAAATACATCTAGCTCCCGTCGGAGCATAAGTACTGACATTCATTCTATAACCCGTTCGTGACAGTTAGTGTTTTGTGTTGTTTTGGTGTGTCCTGTTCCTTGACGAATACCTTTGTTTGGAGCTGTTACGTACATTTATTACCTACGGGGGTAGTCTTCGGTCCTGCCAAATGTACGCACCAGTTTTATATAGTTATATTATTTGGGCGTTCGATTGATTCACGCACTGACGTGCACAATGCTGTGTGAGTTGCTTTGGACGCACGTGTAACCTAGTTGAGTAGTTTCTGACGTCATGTAAGGGGCAGCTCGGACCATATTTATGTCCGCTGTGTTATCCCTTGATTTTTGGCAAATGTGAAGTAGCCATCAGTTGTATTCGTATCTATTGGTCTTCATGGCGAAGTCAATAGTGGAAGTATAAAGTAAGTGTCGCCCCATTTCTTATGGCATGTTTATTTATGTACATTAAAGTATCAGGCCGCTCCTATTAATGGTCTAGCGGGAATTCATCGTAGATGACATTCCTAGAATTGGACACACGGAGTCGATAGCCTTTGAATCTTTTCGTAGAGGGAGAATACCTACAAGAAATCAAGTTAATGAATTTATATGCTTCACATGTTTAATATGCTGTTACTACAATGCCAGAAGCGTGGCATAGAATGGGAGAGGTTAGTCAACTGGAATCTCTAACCTGTTCGTATTATCATGTATGACTTTGTTTGAAAACTATATACTATATATAACGGGATGTATGGAGAAAGTCTGGGATTATGAAGTATGATATGGAAGAGTTTTATCCTGGAGTATGAATACGTTACCATGATGTACGTCCTTGAAGGAAGGTCAATGGACTTGAATGAGCTGAATAGTATATGGTAACAGTTTTGTGATCCTCAGTCACTTGAGTCAGAGGACTTTATTAGTAGAGAATCTTCAGGAACTTTAAAAGTAATTATCAACATGTTGACGTATGATTTCTGCGCCTGTGACGATGTTAGTCTTGTCCACTCCGTATGTGCTGTGTTGAATAAAATCTATGTACAGTCACCACCGACTTCTGTACTGCCAGTACTTGCCCAGTTCACCCAGTTCAATACTACTTGTTGAAGCTCGTTTGAAGAATATTGTCGACATTTGTTCATTTTAACCATTCGCGTTTTAAGCTACCACTTCACCAGTATAAACTGAACTCAACGATAAAACGGAGTCAACAATAATTGGTGGCCAGTGTGGTCTGGAAGTAATTTCAAAGGAACGTACCCATCCAAATTATCGTTTGAAAAGAAGATTTTAACTTTCAAGTCACCAACATCTCGAACTTGGAACCCAGTGGGATGAGAAATCAGATTCAACTTACGTTTACCAAGGTCAAGGTCTTCAATCAACCTCCACGTCAAGTTTCACAGTGACTGATTACTTGGAGATCATCTCTTCATCATTATTGCGTGCGAGCTGGTGCTGAATACGCAGAGCGAAGTATTTTATCTGTAGACGTACATCCACGGAGACGAGGCACATTGATTTTTTACCTGCACGCGAGATGAGTATAACGTGTTTCCGTTGTACACTTTATTACGCTTAGTTGTGCCTTCCGTGATATGTCCACATTCATATTTTTCGTGTTAAGTGTTATATGTTGTGTATTCTTCGTGGGAGGTTGGGAATGGCGACTTAGGACGGGAAATTACCAGTTTCACCACAGGTCCGTCTTAAGTGTTCTGTAGGACATTATTTTGCAGACTTCCCGCAGTGGAATGTTCCTATGCGTGAGCATAGAAGGATCTTTGGTCCACTGTGTCTGGTAGTCTGTGACACCTGACTGTTTTAGCTGTTTCGTCAAGTTTTAATTGTTGTTTTTGGTAGTTATTTTTACTTGTACCTTATTTTCATGATGTATTTTGTATGTGATTATTGTCCATCTTACCTGACTGTCGTTCAGTTTTTTACAAAGCATATGTTTTTACACTGTGTTGTCAATTGTCTTGTGCATTATTGGATCGTAGATGTCATCGTAATTTTTTACGACATTCTATTTTAGTTCCACATTTTATTTTATTTGATTTCTACGACTGTAGTCATTTGTCTTGATTATCGTGTCGTGTCAGTATTGTGCTATTGTCTGTCACGTTATTGCTTTCACACCATTTCATGTTATAAATTACATTATTAATTATTAATATTATTGCCTATTATATAAATTGATTTTACCGTTCTAGAACAGGAACGAAAACCACTAGTTGTAGTAACAATTTTAAGTAGTATTATTACATAATAAAATTGAATAATGGCTACCTTAGACTATTTCATTAAGCAAGCAAAAGCTCTTCAGATGGCTCCTGAGGAAGCAAAAGCATTTGCACTTGCAGAATATAAGAAAGCTCAAGAAATAGAAGCTGATCAGAGAAGGTTAGAAACTTTACGTTTGGAAAATTTGAAATTTGAGGCAGATCAAAAAAGGATTGAGGCGGAGGAGAATGAGAAAAAAATGAGATTAACTGCTGAGGAGGATGAAAAGAAGAGGAAATTTATAGCTGAGGAAGAGGAGAAAAAAATGAGATTAGCCGCTGAATTAGAAGAGAAACGATTTCAGCGAGAGGCAGAACAGAAGCAAAGGGAGGCTGAAGATAGACTTAAAATTGAAATGGAAGTTAAACAAAAAGAAATGCAAGAAAGAAGATTAATAGCTGAACAAAACACAAAACGACTTCAGCTTGAGATGGAAGAGAATGAAAGAAAACGACAGCATGAACTGAAATTAGCAGAGTCAGAATATGAGAGACTTAGGTTAACTCAGGAAGCTAATTCTCAGAGAACTTTTGAAAGCCAAACTTCATCCAGACATGATAATTTTAAGGAAATTCACCTTAAATTACCAAAATTTAATCCCCCGTCTGATGACGTGATATTCTTCCTAGATAGGTTTGAGGCCACTTGTGTGTCTTATAACGTGGATAAAGCTCTATACTGTACATATTTATCCAGATTACTTACAGGGGACGCATTAGCAGTTTATCATACCACCAGCATTGGTGAGAAAAATGACTATAATGCTCTTAGAGCGGCACTTCTGCAAAAATTCCAAATGACAGAAGACCAATATCGATCAAGATTTCATACATTACTACCTCAATCTAGCAGAAATTTTAGTGATTTTCTGTCACAAATACGACTAACATTAGAAAGATGGATCGAATTATCCAAAATTGAAAAGTCGTATGAAGGTCTCTTCGATTTACTGATGCGCGATAAGGTACTTTCGTCTGTAAATCCTACATTTCTCGCATTTTTACACGAACGGAAACCTTTATCTATGAAAGACTTAGAACAGCATGCTAAAAATTTTTGCACTGCTCACCCAAACATGGATCTAAGTAATGCACAGATTAAGAATGAATTGCCTGTTGCTTTTGCAGCACAACAAAACAATTTTTCACGCAATCGTTCTTTTAGTGCTGACAGATATGTCAATAAGGGAAATAATGACAATTTTAACAATGGTAATTTTTACAAAGGGAAGCAATTTCAACAATCTGCTCCATTTAATGTTTCTTGGAACCAGGCTCACAGATCGCGAGATTTTGGTAACAATAATTTTAAAAATAATCAAGGACATTATAATAAACAAAACTGGAGATCAAGATCTCAGGGTCCGCAAAACAAACAATTTTTTGGAAATAAACCATTTTACCAACATCATAACGATAATTATACAAATTATCGGACTCATCCAAATTTTAACTCTAGCAGAAACTACAATTATGGCAATTTTAATGACAAAAATCAAAATCGATCGCGTCGACGAGATAGATCGTTGAGTAATACGAATAGACATTCTAATGTCGCTTTTAGTGATACACAGGCTAACATTGAACAGGGTAAAGGAGCTGAAACTCATAATGCTATGTGTTGTTCTCTTGATTGTACCCAAGTCAAAGATTGTTCAGAATGCTCTACTCTTTTCCAGCCCAGGGCGATCACGACGCTGCGTTGCGGACATACCTTGCCTAGTCTACCTGCAGTCTGTACGGCCACTGCTGCGTCAGTACACCAGGGACAGGGCTCTCTTAAGTTTAACAAGGGATTTGTCAACAATATTTCATGCTCTCTCCTATTTGACTCAGGTTGCAGCACAGTCGGCGTCCGGACTTCGCTGATCAACCCAAGTTGTGCCACGGGCCGGGTTGTCAAATGTGTAACGTTTGGTGGCACAATTGAAACATTTGCCACTGCTATTATTGATCTTAATACACCATTTTTTTCAGGAAAGATTCAAGCTTGTCTCCTTCCGAATCCAATTTGTGATTTAATACTTGGTCGCATACATGGTATTAAAGAGTGTACACCACAGCAAATTGCTGAATGGGAAGAGCGACATATTCAAACTGCAAATGCAGTAGTGACTAGAGCGCAAGCTACTAATATGTCGCATGATACACCTATGGAACCTACAGTTCATACCACTTGTGATGATGATGCTCCTATTTCACGGGAGTTGTTTGCAACATTGCAAAAGAATGATGATTCATTAAAAAAATTTTTTCAGTATGTGAACAAAAATAATACCAGCAACAAACTTGCAAAATCTAGACATGACTTTATACTTAAAAATGGGATTTTGGTTAGAGTAATACGAGAAAAGGATTCATCCTTATGTTCTCAGATTATAGTCCCATCCTGTATGAGATCTCGTATATTACGACATGCGCATGACTCGCAATGTGCGGGCCATATGGGTTTTTCGCGTACCAAATCCAGAGTGCTTTCGGCATTCTACTGGCCAGGCGTCCATAAGGACATCACTCTCTATTGTCGGTCCTGTTTGATATGTCAAGAAGTTAAGGTACGGGGTCCATTTCATGCGGCTCCTATTCAAGCTGCGGACATCCCGATTAGACCATTTGATAAAATGGCTATAGACATTATTGGTCCTATGCTACCATCTGCTAGAGGGCATACGCATATTCTTACGTGCATTGATATGTGCACTCGTTGGCCTGAAGCCATCCCTCTCAAGAACACTTCATCTGCCAGTGTAGCAGAGGCATTGATGTTAATCTTCTCACGCATTGGTTTTCCACGGAAAATCTTGTCGGATCATGGGGTTCAGTTCATTTCTGAATCCATGTCTCAAGTTATGAAGACATTAGGTATAGACAGATCTCTAAGTTCTATTTATCATCCGATGTCAAATGGGTTAATTGAGCGTCTAAATAGGACACTCAAGCAGTTGTTGGGTAAGATGACTCAAGACCATCCCCAAGACTGGGATCGGGTCCTACCCGCTTGTCTCTTTGCGTATCGCGAAGTACAAAATCAAGCAACGGGGTTTTCTCCATTTCAACTTGTTTTCGGCATGCAACCACGCGGTCCGATGTCGTTAATCCACGACTTATTGGTTGACGAGAATATTGAAGAGGAAACTCAATCCTCTTATGAGTATGTGATCTCTCTGAGAAAGAGAATCATAGATGCTTGTAGACTAGCTACTGCATCATCCGAACAAGCCAAAGAAAAAGCTCGTCTATTTGCAAACAAGTATAGACGTCTTCGCCAGCTCATACCTGGTGATGAAGCTTTTGTATTACTCCCTGCGCATAATAATCGTCTTTTAATTACCTGGAGAGGTCCTTTCAGGATCATCTCAAGAATATCCGATGTCGACTACATCGTTGATGTTAATGGTAAACATAAAACCTTCCACATTAATATGTTGAAGGAATATTACTCACGTCCTGATTATCTACAATCAGTGTTCCAAGCAACTGACGATCCTACACCTCCTATTCAACACTATTCTAGTTTGTCAGTCATCCAAGAAGAGGAATCTTCTTTCGATGATGTACAACTACCAATACCAGTTGTACCACTCCATTCCACTGAGAAATGGAATGATGTTACTATCTCATCTACTCTTACTGATGATCAACGTCAGCAAGTCTCTAATATTCTACACACGTATGAGGATGTCCTCACTGACATCCCAGGTCATACGTCAGTCATCCAACATGACATTATTCTGACTGACGATACACCGATTCGAGTTCGCCCATATCCTATTCCTTTACACTTTCGTGATAAGGTTGATAAGGAATTGGATGAGATGCTTCAATTAAATATAATTGAACCATCTTCATCACCATATTCTTCTTCTATGGTAATCATTAGGAAGAAGGACAACAATATACGTCTTTGCGTAGATTACAGGAAATTAAACAAAGTTACAAAATTCGATGCGGAACCATTACCTCTTTTAGACGACTTATTAGAGAAATTATCTCATGCCACATTCTTTTCGAAATTTGACCTTTCAAAGGGTTATTGGCAAGTGCCACTAACCCCTAAAGCAAAGCCATTCACCGCTTTCTCGACGCCACGTGGTTTTTTGCAATGGAATTTTATGCCATTCGGTCTAATGAATGCGCCAGCTACCTTTGTACGCATGATGCGCCGCATATTGTCTCATCGTCCCGATGTCATTACTTATATAGATGACATCTGTCTTTTCAGTGACTCTTGGGATGAACATATTCAGGGTTTAAAATCTTTACTTTCTACCTTACGGGATTATAACTTAACAGCGAAACCTTCAAAGGCTTTTGTCGGTTTTCATGACATCTCATTTCTTGGTCACCGTATAGGTCGCGGTTTAATGTATACAGAAGACAGTAACGTCTCTAAAATTTTAAACATCTCAGCACCTAAGACAAAAAAACAAGTGAGGTCGCTCTTAGGACTAATACAGTTCTATTCTAAATTCATCCCTCATTTGTCTACTATAACTGCACCTCTTTCTTCGTTACTGAAGAAAGGCACATCTAATGTAATAAAGTGGTCGCAGGATCATCAAACGGCTTTAGATTATATAAAACAATTTTTTTCAAATAAGCCTTTTTTAAGGTTGCCTAACAAAGATCTCACCTTTGTTCTTCGCAGTGATGCTTCTTCCTACGCTATCGCGGCAGTTTTGATGCAGGAATACGGAGGCACCTTATTTCCGGTTATGTACGTATCCAGAAAGCTTACGACGAGCGAGATGAAGTATTCCGTTCTGGATAAAGAGCTCCTCGCTCTTGTCTGGTCAATCACAAAACTGGATCGTTATCTCCTCGGATCACACTTTGTGGTGGAATCCGACCAGAAAGCTCTTACAGCACTGAACACAGGGAACGTGAAGTCATCAAAGTCAGCGCGTTACGCTATTGCGCTTCAACCGTTCCATTTTGAGATACGAGCTATTCCTGGAGTACAGAATGTGTTTGCAGACTGTCTTTCAAGATGCCCTAGTGAACATGTCGAAATTAAACCACTTCCAGATGGTGAAACGTCCTCACAGAAACATGAATAACTTTGTACATGGTCACTGATTATACATCTGTGGAGACTATGTGTAGTTCTGCAGTATTCGTATATATATAACTTTCAGAATATACTTACGTATGGATTATAACATTATTTCTTGTGAAGTAACGTTTTGTTAGAACGGGAACAGTGATATTAAAGTAACATTTTTTTTAGTATGGAAACATTGGTAAGAGTGACAAATAGACATTCACTATTGTTATGGAACAGATTACACTACATATCGTGTTCGTAAACGTATTTCAGACATGGTACATTGAGAACATATTCTTGTCGATTTAACTAGTTCTAAAAGAATATTAACAATGAGTGAAATTGAAATCACTTAGAATAAATTAGTAATTAGTTATTTGTTCATAAATTAAGTACTACTAATTAGTATAATTCAATTTAATCAATTTGATTGATTATAAATCACACATCTACTAACTTTATTAGTGTTTCGCAATACGTGTATTCACGTATCCCACTACATGATATCTCACTTTTAGATAACTAGTCAAACTTACTAGTGTTAGGAAATAGTAAGTGCGTTGCTTCTTAAAGTGTTTAATTATGCTTTGTTTCATTTTGCATGTTGTATTTTAAAATTTTCTGTTTTATTGATTCTTTTATCATTGATCATCATCAGTGTTGCTGTTCATTTTCATTTTTGAAATCATATGTTTCAAATTTCTTTTAAAAAAATTTGGTTGAATTTTATTATCATCTTTTTTTTATGGTTTATTTCATTTTCATTTTCAACTTCTTTTTACTTCGAATATTACCACATCGTTCCAAAGTAGGTCGATGGTGGATGTGTGCTTTAATGCATACTATCATTTAGTTATATTGTTTTCATTTAATATTCTTTTCTTAATATGATATAATTTTATGCATGTCATAAATCTTGTTGTAGTTTTGACTCACCTCTCTCGAGTAATTAGTTCGAAAAAAATTAATAGAATTAATTTTTTTAAGGGGAGGTGATAAGGGAGCTGTTACGTACATTTATTACCTACGGGGGTAGTCTTCGGTCCTGCCAAATGTACGCACCAGTTTTATATAGTTATATTATTTGTGCGTTCGATTGATTCACGCACTGACGTGCACAATGCTGTGTGAGTTGCTTTGGACGCACGTGTAACCTAGTTGAGTAGTTTCTGACGTCATGTAAGGGGCAGCTCGGACCATATTTATGTCCGCTGTGTTATCCTTTGATTTTTGGCAAATGTGAAGTAGCCATCAGTTGTATTCGTATCTATTGATCTTCATGGCGAAGTCAATAGTGGAAGTATAAAGTAAGTGTCGCCCCATTTCTTATGGCATGTTTATTTATGTACATTAAAGTATCAGGCCGCTCCTATTAATGGTCTAGCGGGAATTCATCGTAGATGACATTCCTAGAATTGGACACACGGAGTCGATAGCCTTTGAATCTTTTCGTAGAGGGAGAATACCTACAAGAAATCAAGTTAATGAATTTATATGCTTCACATGTTTAATATGCTGTTACTACAATGCCAGAAGCGTGGCATAGAATGGGAGAGGTTAGTCAACTGGAATCTCTAACCTGTTCGTATTATCATGTATGACTTTGTTTGAAAACTATATACTATATATAACGGGATGTATGGAGAAAGTCTGGGATTATGAAGTATGATATGGAAGAATTTTATCCTGGAGTATGAATACGTTACCATGATGTACGTCCTTGAAGGAAGGTCAATGGACTTGAATGAGCGGAATAGTATATGGTAACAGTTTTGTGATCCTCAGTCACTTGAGTCAGAGGACTTTATTAGTAGAGAATCTTCAGGAACTTTAAAAGTAATTATCAACATGTTGACGTATGATTTCTGCGCCTGTGACGATGTTAGTCTTGTCCACTCCGTATGTGCTGTGTTGAATAAAATCTATGTACAGTCACCACCGACTTCTGTACTGCCAGTACTTGCCCAGTTCACCCAGTTCAATACTACTTGTTGAAGTTCGTTTGAAGAATATTGTCGACATTTGTTCATTTTAACCATTCGCGTTTTAAGCTACCACTTCACCAGTATAAACTGAACTCAACGATAAAACGGAGTCAACAATTACATTACACATGGAGCGACAAACATGGCTCGTTATACACAGCTAATGTTAACTCACTGAACTCCAACAAGTAGGCACGTTATCCGACAACTTTATGTCACAGACTTGAGCATAAACACAATAACACAGGCAGACTGCCGCTTTGGCCATAAATCACAAGAAAAGCACAATGTATGATGTGCATAATTGGAACATCATCTAATGGAACGAATTTCACTAAATCTCAATATATGTTCTACTGTCCTTCATCCTATTCGCCTTCACTCCCAATATAATCTCTCCTCGCTCCAATCTATACGTCTCTCGAATCCCTTCCCACGCATGACCCTTTTCACACCTGATCAGTCTTCACCACCACTTCGTTCACAACAACTCAATCATGCCCGTGAACTCGACATTAGCACTTACTGCTACTAATGCATTCATGCCCACAGTCAAACTTAACATTCACTCACTTCAACTCACAACTTACATAAATACATCTAGCTCCCGTCGGAGCATAAGTACTGACATTCATTCTATAACCCGTTCGTGACAGTTAGTGTTTTGTGTTGTTTTGGTGTGTCCTGTTCCTTGACGAATACCTTTGTTTGTTGTAATAAAGCCATGACCTGTGTAGTTCCCACTGACCTTTTATGAGAAAAAGAAAGAACAAGAACACAGCCCCTTCAGGCGACTAATATGAGGGTGTGCCTGGGACTGGTGGTTTCATCATATAAAAAAAGGTAAAGGATCCCGTTACACGCCCATATTTCCTTTCACGGTTTACTTTCACAGCAAGGCGATGGTGCCGTTTAGACCGTCCTTGGTTATAGTTGAACTTATCTCTTATATTTATTTTCTGTTGTCTGATGTCCTCCTTTCTGTCTAACGAGTGTCTGTTCTTTACCTACATTTATTTACTAGTCCGTTAAGAGAGATCATTTATAAATAAATCAATCAGTTAAGGGCATAGGTGTGTGTAAATTTAGTGACACGAACCGATGTATGGAAAAAACGAAACAAATATATCTATACGATGTCCAACAATGATTAGTATCTAACGACTTTGAGGATGAGACCGAACGAACGAACGTTATTTTCAAAGGGTTGAGATTTGAGCACGCAGGCCAGTCTTACATTCAACCCTTCCTTTCTCTCATCTTTTATACTGTATCCATTTATTCTCAATTGCATTTTAAATATTAATGTTGTAAAAACATTGTAACAGGACTATGAGAACACACTCATATTTACAGTATCTAATTATAATCAAGAAATATAATATATTGAAAAGAGTTAAAGAGTCATCAAAACCTACATAGAATAGTATATTATTATTTGAGAGTATAATTAGTTTAAGGGATCAAATAATCTTCACTCAAGAAATATTCGAAAAGTTTGCGATTGTATGAGGTTACTTTTTAAGTCACGTGGAAGATTGTTCCGTATGAGGTTACTTTTTAAGTCACGTGGAAGATTGTTCCGTATGAGGTTACTTTTTAAGTCACGTGGAAGATTGTTCAAAAGATAAACAGCAAAGTAAGCTAAGCTTTTCTTAAATAAGTCGAGCTACCACATGGGCACATGAAATTTGTTTAAGCGTTGTCTTTCATTACAATAAGAGTCGGAGATTTTGCAGACAATCCTCCAGATAGTACAATATCTTGAATTATTAACTAGTTTGATGTCATCATGTTTCATCAGCATTTTCCATTTCGCTGTTGATGGAGTCTCGAGCCATAATTGCTGCTGGTTCCATTTCAGGAATCCTGGGGCAAAGCCTTCACGTTCTCTTGCTGTAGTGCGTTCTGTTGCAACTTGATGTACATGACGAAGCTGGTATACACAGGTTCATAGTCATTCATTTATTCATTCGTTCATTCATTCATTCGTTCGTTCATTCGTTCATTCTCACACTCAATCATTCATTCGTTCATTCATTCATTCAATTGTACGTTCGTTCATTGATTCATTTGCTCATTCGTTCGTTCGTTCATTCATTGATTTATTCGTTCATTTATTCATTATCCTTCAACACCACAATGAGCATAGGCCTTCAATACCAAGTCCTCTTATTACGTGCCATAAGATTACAATCGTGTAATGTCCTTGTTACTAACAGATTACTGGTGGCAATGAATATATATATATATATATATATATATATATATATATATATATATATATCTATATATATATATATATATATATATATATATATATATATATATATATATATATATATAGGAAGATATTTATTTGTTTGTATACTTGTTATGTTTGGAAATATTTGGTAATAATATTTGAGTCTGAGATTAGAACCCTAGTCAAAGGGCGAATACTCATGTTTTGCTTCGAGTGAAAGTAAATATATAGTCGCCCCACTTGAATATAGTTGAAAGGTTAACATTAGCGCATGCCCAATGAGACGATGAGTCGTCGTTGGGGCTTCCGTGATGACGGACGGATCTTGAAGGCTGTCGGACAAATGAGAGTCCGAAGTTTTTCATCATTGTGATTGATTCTGGGGAAGAGAGGAGTTTTCTCTCAGTATACTATGATGGTCGATACTTCTCCCAGAATATATATGTTAGTGTGCTAGTTACTAGTATTTCATGAACTTAAGGTAAAGAAGGAACATTTTCTAAAACTTTACCTAGGCCTAACGACGCCATAGATGTCATATCATATATATATATATATATATATATTTGATGGATCGTATGTAGACGATTCCTGTACTAGCAGCACTGTGAGTGGACATATGTAACATTCCTTATGGGTAAGGAAAACCCGAAGACATTAGATGAGCAAATGAACGGAACTTTCATTTATAGGGAGGATATCTTTTGGATGAACGTCGCTCACTGGGACCGGCGCCATTTTGAATCCCACTGTTGGTCTGTTTGAATTGTCAATCGGAGAACGGAGATATCTTATTACCTGATGGCGATACCAATACCTACATTGCATTGAAGTCTACTCTTTGTTATTTGAGATTGTCAACCTTAAAAGAAAGACCCTGTTGAAGCTAAAGCCTAAAAGACTTAGCCTGAAAGACGTAGTCAGCAGAGGGTCTGTGTTACGGTATATGATATTAACGCCGTCTGCTAAAGGTTACCAGACGTGCAATTATAAAGGTTAAGACATTTAATATATTGCGATAGATGTTTCAATTAATGAACGCTTTATACACGATCGATTATGACGTGTATAGCGTTGTTTAGGACACAGTCGGTAACTAAGAAACGCTACCCCTTTCACATTGACCGTCAAGCTGTTAAGACGCGTCTGACTCTCCTTCCAATGTTGGGCATGGTATTGCCATACAGATATATTTTATGCAAGTACGGACATGGGTCAGTCCATTGCTATTACGAAGATTTGAAATGATTAAAGGTCAGTACGAAAGTAAAAATTAAGGAAGGATGAATTACAGTCCATAGTATTTGATTTGCCAGACTCATAGACTCACTGTCGGCCGTTGGAAACCCCAACCGCGCGTGCATACAGCTATGACAATCTGCATACAGTAATTTGATTATTGGACAAGGACTGATAGGATATCTACATATCTATGCCATATATTTTCAAGTTATAATATGTACCTTTGTGATCAACATGCATGAATCGTTTTGACGTGTAATCTATATTAAATAATTGTGGACTCAATGGAACCGACTTGTCACATCAATCGTATTCCAAGATTCAATTATTATTCAGAATCTTCCACCCCTGCATTCGCGTAATCTTACATAGAAGGCACGATACACGATCACTCAAGAATATCAAGAAGATAAAACAATGGCCAGACATTTATAACTGTTTTATTAATATCACCTGGAACATTATTCAGAGCTAACCAAACCACGCCTTGCAACAGACCATTTCCACTTGCAACAGTCTGTAAGGGAGCATTGTGATGACCATTATTATTGTTAACTCAAACTGATGCTACTAGTCAGTGAAGGTATGAGACGATAGACTATCATAAATATATATTTGCTCCTATCGTCCGATTATATTATCATGCTATGAGATTGCCAAATTGATGTTGCCACCCATTTGTCAAGTATCCAATGATTTGTTGTGTCAACCTGTTCCAATGACTGTCAACCGCGCTGTCAGAGTGTGTATCATTAAATTGTCTAAAACGTCCACAGTAGTTCCAGTTATCATTGACTTCCTGCCGTGAGGGTATGAGTGCATTATTACCAACTTGTCAACTCTACAGAACCATTTATGCATTCGCGTATTGACACTCATACTAACACTCATTGTCAACAATACATTCTTGTCGGGGCCTCATTACGTTCCGGGACAAGGTGACCTATATGACCAACACTGTGCCGGGTTTGAGTTGACCACTTAATCTCGTCAAGCCCTTATTAACGTAGTGACCTAAAATCAGAACGTTATCAGTCCTCCTCATCATTAAACTTCATCATCAACATCCTTTTCCTTTGCGCTTCTTACGGAGCATGGAGCTACCACTGCAGCTGGTCCCCGTGCAGGAAGCCTGCGCCAAGCAGTCTCATGCTCGTGCAGTGTGGCAATTTGTTTTACATGATAAGGTTGCCAGCCTCATGTATAACATCATTTTTGTCGCCTGGTACGACACGCTTGAGGGTGCTGCAGTGCTATTCTTCCATTGTCTCTTCAGATACCCCCAGGAACTTACACGCGGCAAATTCATGTTAGTTGTCATTTATGACATGCCTGATCAAGAAGTGATCCTATTATTTCTAAAATTCCTGGCAGACCACTGTCGCAGAGAGATTTATGATTAATAAATTTCTATAACTTTTCTCTATTCTACCCGTGTCTTCTACTTTATTATCGCTCTTTTATCCTTTTTCTTTTTTCGCATTCGTTTGATTGTGAAAATATAACTCTCCCATTCAAACCTTCGCCTGTCTCTTTTCTTATTTAGCAACGCATTTTTATTGCTGTTAAGCTAAGTTCTTGAGTAGACCGAATAGTGTGAAATTCGTTCTCGACAGACATGATGGCAGACATATCGTCTAGCATTTTTATCTGACACGAAGCTTCTACGGTTAAGTTTCTCGGTGATGGGTGTGAGAGGCGCCAACATGCATCGCTCGGGAATGACCAGAGGTAGCGGCAGGTGTTAGAACGAGCACTGGCAGTTTATTGCCGGCGCCTGAGTTAATGCGAAGTGTTAAGACGGGACGCTATTTCGGGTTTTCGAGAATAGCGTGGATCCTTTGTCTGTTTTCAGATATTATACCAGAGTAGTTAGACTTCATTCATTCAGTCCTCCTAAGTTGCAGTAGATGGATCGCTTCGTGCTAGAGAATAAGCTTGTATAGCGAAGTTCTTAGTTTTTCTCGACAATTTTGCCGAGCTTCTAGAATACCGATATTAATGAATAATTCTAGTTTCGTGGTGATTGCCTGTAGTTCTGTTTGGAGTATTCTGGGGTAAGCCCAACCTCTACCAGCGGTGTAGTACATATGAGTAAAATCTAAGAAAAACATTTGCGTCCTTAAATACGTGGGTTTACAAAGTAAAACCTGTCTGGCAGTGCGTTTGCATCCAGAAACGACAGAGTACCCATTTTCACAAACTTTAAGGCTAAATGAAGTAACTGGGCCGATCGCGCCAGATTAAATTCTTCCTATTAATCTCTAGTACATGCAGCCCTGTGGCGAACTATATTACAAACAATAACATTTCCAACATTTTTGACTTATTGTGGTGTGACCAAGAACATATATACATATTGAGAGAAGTTATCAACCTGGCATTTCCGAAGTACTGGAAACCTCGAGTTCTGACACTGTAAGCCTGTTTAAAATTTCTTATCTGACCTGAGTCAAGTGACACTAACAGAAATCTGAAAATACAGTTAAAGTGGAAGCTCCCCGGACCATTGGATGAAACCTGATCTGCAGAACTGGGTTCCACTTTTACTAAACGAAATACAGATTTACATTACGATGTGTGTGTCCTGAAGTTGCGCCAGACGGCGAATGCCAGCCAGATTGTAGGTAAGAAAGTACTACAGGGGCCCCAGCTGAAGGAACCGAGTGAAAGCGGAACGAGTGATTCTTTCAATTTGTTGGTATCTATGCACCCACTTTGAAATTTCTTTATGCAAGTTTGTTGCTAATGATATTTCCCTCGTATAATAGATTAATGTATCAACTCTGTTCTTAACCTTAGAGGGAAATCTTAGACTATAGCGTATGAATCCGGCACTCTTTGGGGCTATCACTTTTCTTCTAACAGGATCGTGGGCTAAACATCGGGGGAAAAGATTATACCTATGGGTCTATTATTCTTTTAGTAATTCATTAACCTATGTGTAATTATATGTGCTTGATAAGCAAACTTATTTGTTGTGGACAATTTTCTTTATGTTAATAAAATTTACATAAACATTATACCAGTGTGTTAGTCAGCTTGTCCCAAATACCTATATTTCCATTTATTATAGTTTTTTTCACGTCTGTGCGTCTAACTGTCGTCACTTGTGTGTGTGCATGGTAGGTATATATATATATATATATATATATATATATATATATATATATATATATATATATATATATATATATATATATATATATCATAATAGACTGTCTGACTCCTCTAAATCTGTTGTAGAAGATAGGCTTAAAGAGAGAAGATTCTCGATTTCAGGGACAGCCTCTATTAGTTTCTACGATCTCACTCGTGAAAATCTATTTCTATTATCATCTCACACTGAACTATCACCTATTCTATTTCTATTCAGAAGGGACCAATCTATGTCTTAATTCTCCTATCAAAAAATCTACGACAACCACCTGGAACTGCACGTGATAGGTTGATATATTATAGTCACATATACAACTATAATATTAAAACCTACTTACTTAGTCGTTCCCCTTCTACCGTGAGGTGTAGAGGTTTGGAAGAGAGAGCGCCAGACTATCCTATCGGCTGTCTTCCTCCTGGCCTGGTTCCACTCCAGTCCTCGATCCTTCAAAGATTGTCTAATGTTGTCCTCCCAGCGGACTCTGGGTCGTCCTCGGGGTCTGGATCCTTGGCTCTTTGTTTCCCATGCTTGTCGTGGTATCCGATCTTCTCCCATTCTGCAGACATGGCCAAACCATCTTAATTGGGACTGTTCTACTTGGGTCTGCAGGGGGTAGGATTTAAGGCCTTGACGTATCGTCTGGACCAACAAGCAAATATCGGGTAGACATGTAAACAGATAGACAGACCGTCAAGAAAATAAAGGCTGCAGCGAAAACAAAAGAAATAAAACGTATAAAGACAGTTAAATATTAGATACTGAGGTTGAGAGACGTCTTAGAGCAGGGGTTCTTAACTTGTTCTGTACCATGGAACCCTTTGATTGTCCGATAAAGGTTATGGATCACTTTGATTGTCCGATAAAGGTTATGGATCACTTTGATTGTCCGATAAAGGTTATGGATCACTTTGATTGTCCGATAAAGGTTATGGATCACTTTGATTGTCCGATAAAGGTTATGGATCACTTTGATTGCCCCATGAAGATAATGGATCTCTTTGATTGTCCGATAAAGGTTAGGGACCCTTTTGATTGTCAGATAAAGGCTATAGGCCCCTTATAGGAAAAAAATGTACACAAAAGCATAATTTAAAAAAAAAACCTTCATTTTAAATTGTAGGTTATGTACGCGGGCCACCTAGAAACCAGTAAGGGGTCCGTGGGCCACACAGGTTAAGAAACCCTGTCTTAGTGAAAACTGTGAATCGATGAAAGCCAATGTTTTATGTGGACCTGAAACAGACAAATTACGCTTCTGAAGTAGGTCAAGATATTGCCTGTGACGGTGGAAGAATGTCAACGCCATAGCAAATAAAGAAGGCAGAAGCACATCATGGCTTAGCTTTAAGATTGAGGGAAGGGGGGGGGGGAGAGAGAGAAAGGGGGGGGGGAGGGGGGTGTTAATGGACTGTGCCTTAGCTTGAGTTCAGAGAAACAATTTATCGAAGCATTATTTCCTGCTTCTGTTTTTTTTTTTCATTTCACGATCATTGTCGTCCATGAAAGATGCGAGAGCATGCGCTGTTACAGTAGTGGTTTCCGCTGCACTATGTCTTATATAATCCAGGTATTAGACTCAAGCACAACCCTATGGATCGCAGATTTACGTCATGCTTGGTGAAGTACTGTTGCTCTGTTTCTTGTTGTCCAATGTTAGGATTAGTGATGCCGAAGAGTGTGAATGCTAACTGTGCCTGTAGCTTGCTGGCTATATACACGACGGATGCATACTCTCATACGTCCATCACGGCTGTTTGTGCCCTATACCAGAGCGCTCTTTTAGTTTCGGTGACCGGAATTCTGATACCGGGTATAAAATTTTGTGTGCACCGTAAAAGACTATTTAAGTTTTTGGCGGGGAAAATCAGCTGATGTGTGAGTAAAATCAGTAAAATATAAATCATTACACACTCGTTCTGGATAAACACAGCGCTAAAATTCTTTTGTGTATTATAACTTTGTTCTGTGTTCTATTTTTGATTGCATTTTTATTTCTTTGAAATTAGTTTTGACGGAGTTACAGACTTTTGAAAACAGCGTCATCATTTAAGGAAATTCATAAAATAAGTAATCTTTTTATTAATTTAATATCTAAAAATCGGCCCATTCGTATGAGTTTATAATTATAGACTTCTCGAAGGGAAGCTAAAGATTATTTCCACAATACTTTTTTTTTTGGTTTCATATCCTGAGAATGTGTGGTAGTCAGTTTTGTGAGTGTGGCATTACAAGAACAAGCATATTGTCACCAGATTTTATAGCATTTAAATCCCTGTAAACGCATTCCTGATACCCACAAATCTTAAATAAGGTAGTAAAAAAAAAAACTTTTTGTAAACACCATCTGTTTTTGCATTTTCATTCATTTATAATGATATTTAGCTACGTATATAAGCGTCAGAAAACATGTAAAGCTATAGATAGATTACTTCCACATAATTTGATCTATCTTTCAAGTCTTGTTAATCTTCTATTTATAATATGAATTTTTTTTTAATTGTCTGTGAGATAAGGACTGTTCCATTGGTGTTCTTTGGTAGACAATCCTGTGCACACGACGGCTGCCAAAGAATTCTAAGTAACTGTTTGTATATCTTCTTTCATTCAAAGTTACAATGCAGGTAGTAAATTTAGAGAAACCAAATTCTAAATCTAATACCATCCTTTTATCAATGGCTAGAGTCAGAGATACATATGATAATTTAGAAATATTTATGAATGGCATGAAAGCTCAGATAGAGTCACTAAAATATTTAGAGTGGGATGGTAAACAAGTTGTTGTTTTCTTATTCGCGGATTATTTCCTTGTTTTGCTGGAGACACCACAGACATGGGTATATTCCTTGAGCTCCAGACAAACCAAACATTTTCATCAAAGACATCCAGATTGCATACAACTTGCAAACCAAGAAGTTTGGCCATGTTGATAAGAGATTACAATAGATATATGAAATATGGGAAAGGGAATAAAAGGCAAGTGGCACATTATCATAATTGTTTACACAAACCAATGTTAGAGATTGAAATTGAAAATGTAGCTCCTCCTTACCTTCATATTTTATTAGGCATTGTTTTGAAACACCACAGACTTCTAGAACAGGTAGCTGATACAATAGACGCAAAGATATTTGAGAATTCGCAAGAGATACATGCAAACATTAGTACTTTTAAGAACTTGAAGAGATTTAGTAGGAACTGGAAATAGGCAGAAGAATTAGGAGCTAAAATTGAATTTTTCAGGTAGGTATTGAACTTTGTGAGGATAAGGAGGAGACAGATAATTTTAAAGTTATACTTGAAAATGCACAAGATGCGCTGGCCAAACTTCAGTTTCAAGATCTATGTACTAGGTCTGGTCCAGTTTGCTCACACTTGGACAAGGTACTAGCCAAACACAAAATCATACAACAGGCTTATAATAGCAGAACATTTATAGGGAATCACTGCCACAGATATCTCACACAAAAAGTTTATAAAGATCTTACAAGAGCAATCATTACACAAACACTGAAAATTACAGACAAACAAGATATAACTATCATAGCTTTTATTGCCCAAGAACAATTCAACTCACTGAAAGAAGCATTTGAGAAAGTACACAAAAAAATATCACACAGTAAACCAATTAGTAAAGAATCAATAACAGCATCGATAGAGACTTATATGTCTTTGTTCAGAAAGCTATTCCCCAGTAAGACAATTCATAAACAGCACATATTAGAAAAACATTGCGCAGACTGGATCAGAACTCATGATGTATGATTGAGATAATTGTTAGCTCTCATGTTTTGGGGACAATTGGGTGTGCTATTTTAAGGTAATAAATGTGGACTTGCAATTTAAACTTTCAATAATTAATGTTTGACGCATGAAACCAAAACAAAACTTTGATATCCATTTTCTGCAGGTTTTCTATTTTTGATTTCTGTAATTTGTTATGCATGTTGATTGTGACCGTTTTAGTGTACATTGACTTAGAAACAAACCATAACAAAATGTAAAAAAAAACCCCTAAATTTTACACTATTTCAGACTATTATATCTTCTGTTCTAATTGTGATAAAATGTTTGTTCTTGTTCTAAAATTTACTCTAACATTTCTAGTCTAGCTTTACGCAAAATTAAAGCCGGTATTTATAATAATAAAGTAGCATAAAAGCAATTCAAACATGTTTTGGGGACCATTGGGTGTGTTATTTTAAGGTAATAAATGTGGACTTGCAATTTAAACTTTCAATAATTAATGTTTGACGCATGAAACCAAAACAAATCTTTGATATCCATTTTCTGCAGGTTTTCTACTTTTGATTTCTGTAATTTGTTATGCATGTTGATTGTGACCGTTTTAGTGTACATTGACTTAGAAACAAACCATAACAAAATGTAAAAAAAACCCTAAATTTTACACTATTTCAGACTATTATATCTTCTGTTCTAATTGTGATAAAATGTTTGTTCTTGTTCTAAAATTTACTCTAACATTTCTAGTCTAGCTTTACGCAAAATTAAAGCCGGTATTTATAATAATAAAGTAGCATAAAAGCAATTCAAACATGTTTTGGGGACCATTGGGTGTGTTATTTTAAGGTAATAAATGTGGACTTGCAATTTAAACTTTCAATAATTAATGTTTGACGCATGAAACCAAAACAAATCTTTGATATCCATTTTCTGCAGGTTTTCTAATTTTGATTTCTGTAATTTGTTATGCATGTTGATTGTGACCGATTTAGTGAAAATTGTATATAAACAAACCATAACAAAATATAAAAAAAACGTAAATTTTACACTATTTCAGACTATTATATCTTCTGTTCTAATTGTGATAAAATGTTTGTTCTTGTTCTAAAATTTACTCTAACATTTCTAGTCTAGCTTTACGCAAAATTAAAGCCGGTATTTATAATAATAAAGTAGCCTAAAAGCATTAATTAAGCCCTATCAAAAGTAAACATCGCCACATGTTTTTCCCATTAGGAAGCTGACCACGTGACCTCTGTCAAGTGGGCTATAAATAGCGCGGTCGGGGAAAAAGGGGAAATAACTAAAAGATCGCTGGCAAACAGCCGTGCCATCTCTGCTTCCTTACGTTTGATGCCAAATTCCAACAGTCTTAACCTTGATGACTCATCTATTGCAGTGTCATTCTCTAACAGGCGACCATTAATTGTTCTCAGTATCTTTCACTTATCCATATCCAGTGTCCCCACTGTTGGTGCTCTTGATGCTAGTCTGTCAGCTCTCTCATTACTTGAATGACTAGGACAATTCATGCCTTAGCTAACCATTTTGAACATTTCGAAGCATGGACTGAGAGTCTGACACATAAGGGACAAAGACATACATCTCCGTGGAAGACCGAAGGGAGTTTTTGTTGTCTGTTTTTTTTTTTTCTTTTGTTGTGTTAGTTTAAAAAATGTCAAATAACGATTTAAGAAGCAAATATGTTACAACGCACCACAAATATTCTGAATAAAAGAAAACAAAACTCAGTATATTTGGAGATAACAAGAGAGACAGCAGGTAGATATGTTTACAACGTAAAGAAAATTTAGTCCAGTTTCAGATACTAACGTTGGGAAGATGTGGATATAGAGCTTCACCTAGACTAGGTCTCAGCTTTATGATCAGGGGGGACCACTTCTCTTCCTCGCTGTCTTTGCCTTCCTTACTCAGACCAGAGTTAGGTATTCAATTTTACAGCTGTGCAGCCTGGAGTATGACGAGACCTGGCTTCGAACCATGTTCATATGCCACGAAAAGCAAGCGCTCTAGCCGGATTTCCAGGCAACAGATCAGACAGCAACGCGGCTGTGAGCGTTGGTGTGATGCGGTTTGACTGGAAGCGTCACTGTATATATGTGTGACAGCTGCTGACGGGTTTTTCGAACTTGGAAATTTTGACTACATATATGTCTGCCTGCCTGTTCGTCTATCTGTCGTTATCTTTACTGTTTTGCCTGCCTACCTACCTATGTCTATCTTTACGTTTACTCATCTTTCCATTAGTCGATTTGGCTGTCAGTCCAATCTAGATACATCTGTCTGTATATCTACTGAGATACTAGCCTACTTACGCCGCGGCTTAGACCGCTTATTGAAACACAGGGAAATGCCTTTAATTAATTATTTTAAATCCAGTTTTTCGTTTGTAGTCATCTTTATTTAATTAACTTTAAAAGCCAAAAGTGCCGGAGGTCATATAACAATTCTGCACAACGAGAGTTCTACTGTCAGAACCTTGTTATTACTTCACTTTTTGTTGCTTTATTTCCATCTAACACAGCACCACCAAATATGCAAAGACATATCTGACAGATTTACAAGAGAAGACATCAAAATACTGCATGAAAGGAAGAGGCAGACGAGGAAAAATGACACGGAAATTAGCTGTGATTAAACATTATTTGAACCTTAGTAGCTTTAATCTTGAAAGAATCGAGCACTGCAGCAGAGGAAAAAAGACAATAACAACACTGATATTATGACAGCTACTGCAAAGGAGAAGGTATAGTTATCAGATGAAAATTACTGTGTTCCTGGTTAACGAAAAAAATTCGTATGTACAGTAGTACCTCGATTAGCCAAACCTCTTATAACGATGTTTCGCTTTAGAGCTTTTTCATATTAAAGCCTCATCTTCACCGAAAAATAAGTAAATAAAAATATGAAAACGCAAAAGTATGCAAGCTCGAAAAAAAAAAAACACCATGACTGACCGTCTTTGTAAACATGTAGGCGCTTCAAATGAAGGCTTACAACCGTGTTTCTGTCGTACTGATGAGACCTAGTACAGCACTTAGATCGCTTGATTCCCGTGACATAGGCCACGGATTCTAAACCAGGTCATATTACGCTTCAGGCTGCCTAGCAATAAAAATGAAAGGCATAAAAAAGACAGAAAAAGACTGAACGATGGCATAACCTAGGAATGCTGGGCATGACTTTCTTCTAAACCTATGCCCTTCTGGCAGCTGGAGGGTAATGATGATGGCGACTTATACAAGTACATTTCAATTGCAATTCTTTTCAATTGCAATTCTTTTCAATTGCCACATTTCAATTGCCACATTTCAATTGCCACATTTCATTTGCCACATTTCATTTGCCACATTTCAATTTCTATTCTTTTCAATTGCCACATTTCAATTGCCATTCTTCTGCTATCTGTAAATGTGCGCGCTTTGCATTCCAAATTGTCACATGAAGTTCGTTGTTGTTGTTGTTCAACTAGGGCTGCTCAGCTTCTTGCTCTTTTGTAGCTAACACCAAGTTGAAGACTCCTTGGTATTATCTACATTGTAGATCTAGACTTTTCCTGTCGTTTTTTTTTCCATTCTGAAATGTGTTGTGTTGAAGTCATGAGCTCGAGTTTCTCCAGCTTGGTTGGTATTTAAAGGATCATCAAATCTGGTCCCAAGCTAGGAGGAAGAAGTGTGTGTCATAGTGTATATTTCCCGCCATCCAAGGGGGTTTCCAAATATGCAGAGCTAAAATACTGTGCTCTAGACTCTCACAAGGAATTGTCACGTCCTATACAGAGCCACTTCTTAGCTTCCCCTGCCCATTATGGGCCCGTAGTGAGATCCTCCTGCGTGCAGCCAACCAGGTAAAAAGCCAGTTACATCTGGGGCTCAAGTGACTCCTTCAATCTTAGTGCGCAATGCTGGGTTTTCAACAAGTTTCACTACAGGGGGAATCCCTGGAAGTGTGTGAACGATTTCAAGAGTCAATGAGGGTGTAATTAATCTCAAAGACTGGTTCATTTCCACATTTGATTACTGTAGCAGTATGCTTAGCTGATGGTCATATAAGGATGACTATAGATATGCCTCCATGCATAAATGCAGTATGTAAAATGTCTGTTCTTCATCGTCCCGTATCTTTATTTCCCTCGATATATTTATAAAAACCCATTAAATCTTTCTGGTCCGAGCAATTTTTAAATTCTAGCAGGCAACAAACTGAATGCTAATTTCCTCCACTGGTGATGTTATTAAACACTCAGTAAAACACACACATTTATGATAAAATATATGATACATATGATACATGATTCTATACAATGACTTTCGTTCACCGGCGAACAAAACCGTACTATGATGAAGCAATACTTAATCACCAATAATTCAACTACAATGGCCTAAGAACGTGCCACTAAATAATGCACCATCACTCTAGACTAATGCAATAACTCCACAACGCATGAAGAACATGGCAAAAATACAACTAGGCAATCTTGGCATAACACTTCAAAGCACAAATGCTGACAGGGAACATAAGGACGACCTATCCCGGTCGCTAGCCAGAAGTAAACTCACTTTTGCGCCTAAATTCGTGTCCACTTCCCGTCCGCAGTCACCTGACCGGACGGGTTTTAAATTTATATCAATGTTGTCACTTACAGCGTAACGAACCTGATATTTCGGCGAACATATTGCCGTGACAGTAATGTATATAAAATCAGACAACTGACGTCTGAGGTGAGAGGGATCAAGCAAAAACTGCGAGAAGGAAAAGAGAAAACTAACTTGAACAAAACTTCAACTGTCAGATGCGGAGAAATCATGGTCGACTTGGATAGTGCAAAGCAAATGATCCACGAGATGAAAACAATACAACAACAAATCAAAGAAGACATCGCAAAAATGACGGAAAAGAAAAAGGTAATGAAGAAATCCTGAAAATAATTCAAGTAGAGAGACAAGTCGTCACATAAATAAGAGATGGAGCAACACAAAGACGCAAGCGTCAACCAAGGGAAAAAAAAAACTGGTAGAAACTCTAGAGGACTTTGTCCCAGCTATAATCGACAAAACCGTAAGACAGCTATAGCTTAGGAAGACGGCACCAGCAGTAGACACCAGAGGTACACACAGGATGAGCAGACCAGAAGCAAACACGAATCTTTGTATCAGCTCATAGGACAAACAAGCGAGAACTGGTTGAAACACTAAATAACACATTTGCAAAAAAAAAAAAAAAAAAAGGATAAAATGATTGAAGAAACCACAATATTGGGATAATATGACAACGGGACGACTCCAGACAGTAAGCTATGGGTCCATCTCGGGCCTAGCCATTTTCAGGGCTAACGCCGGCCAAGCTTCAAAATGGAATAGAGCACAAAATAGGCCCCAATTATAAACGAAACGGTCATTTTGGGTCTGGTTGAACAGGGTATAAAAAGAGCTATAATGAAGCTGAAAAAAACAAAGTTGAAGAATATTTAGAACTGTTGTAAGTCTTAAAGTTAGTTGCTTATCCTTTACAGGACGTGGCAATCAACCCCAGCTTTTATTGGCTGTTTGTGATTTTTCTAGGCAATTTTTTTCATTCAGTAGTTTGCCATTGCTTTCTGAACGGTACGGCGCTTATACCATTGTTAAAAATCCACACAAAGCGGATCTGCTACCAAACCGCCTGCAGCTGGTTTCGAACCTGGTATATCTGGATTATGAAACTGCGTTCATATCCATTAGGCCACAGACGCCGTTGTAAGTCTTACATGCTAGAAATCAATTTTTTTACGTATCATGTAAAATGCAGGAGTCAGGAATCTGACTATAACCCAAAATTAGCGTACAGGGCAGTCATTGGAAGAAACATGTACCACGTGGAGCGCCATACGGTTGGTCGGGTAGAAAGAGTTAACTCTTAAAAGACATGTTCGGTTTTCCCATATATGATGCAAGGAATTTTATGTCGCTTTGTGTGTTCATGTTGTGTTAACGTTTAAGGGTCGGTTCTTACTAAATTTTTGATGCAAGGATTATTATGTCGCTTTGTGATATCATATATTGATAAGGTTTAAGCGTCGGTTCTGACTAAGTTTTTTTTTTTTAAATGCGGCGTGTCTACGAAAAGTTCTAATGGCAATCAAATGCTTATTTATAAATGATAAAAATTGGACAAAACGAGACAAGAATTTAGTTCTAATACACTGGATCTAAAAATAGGCCTCTCGTCACAAACGCCAAGAAAAATTGGTCCTGAACACTGTCTTGTCACCCTTTAAGAGTTAAGATACAGTTCCCAGTACGTGACTGTATGTTAAAATTTATAATAAAACTCATATTAATTCCAACTGGGTCGAATATGGCTGATTTCATAGGTAGACTAACGCAATTTAAGTTTATAGAAACAATTTACTTTCTAAAATAGACATTTAGTCTTCAAATCATAACATGGTAAAGGCAGTCTAATCTTAACTTAAATGTCAAGTCAGTCCTATTGTATGGTTGTGAAACATGGAGAACATAAAAAACAGCAACCAATAGTTACAGATTTTCATGAATGGGTGCTTGCGTAGATAGATGGGTTCAAGTGGTTCGACAAGGTCACTAATGTAGAACTTATGGTATAGCCCGACTTTGCCAATGGAACACGAGGTGAGAAGAAGGCTTCTAGGGACAGGTAGGGGACGACACCTGTTGATAGCATTACCAGGCAGTTCTTGGTCTTGAACACCAGGGTAAAAGAAGCAAAAGTTAACCGAAAAACACACGGAGAAAAGAACTGGCGACAAGTGAAGATGATGATGAAAGTTATGATGATGACGATGAAGACATGGAGCTGACGGCACGTGGCAGAATGACTTGGCATACGTTTGCTGAAGACGTTGCTGTTCGGAGCTAAAGGGTAATGAATAAATCAAAAGTAGTCCTTGAGCATATACTGACGTAGGGGAGTACGGTATTATAGACTTCTCCATACTAGGTCCAGCTTTATGAGGTGGGGTGATCAGTTTCCTTTTCGCTGCTTCTGCCTTCCCTAACTCAACAACAGTAAAGTACCCCATTACAGCTGGGTAGATCGGCGAATGACAACACCAGGTTTCGAAATCGTAACCCGGCAATTTTCCACGATAAGCAAGCGCGTTAGACACTCTGCCAATCGGACGCTAATCGAAGTATAAAATGTACCGCTCTGTTTTAAACGTTCATGTGATTAGAGGGGTTAAATTCAACATGGCATCACCAAATAGTTAGAACAGGCATACTTTTCATCGACATATGAAATTTGTCATGGCATGACAGTTTTATCAACAGTACAGGTAATTTGTAAATAGCGAATCTCGTATAGAAGTTAATTGCAGATATTAATGATGTCGTTCATCTAGAAGGTTCCAAGTGCAGCTAATAACGCTAACATATTGATCAGCAGTCCGGCTTCGTTGCTGATATTAAAAAAAGTTGATGTTATGTTACAGATCTGCTAGGGAAGATTGTCGTCTGGTTCAGCAGAGAAGGAGCACAATTTAAGGGTAATGAGGTGGTTATTTGCGGTGTCGAGAGTGGATAAAGATGATGATTGGGAGAAAGAGGGGGGGGGGGGATGTGATGAAATGGGGAGAAGATACTGTGAGAGTTAATGAGTGATAAACTAGGTAGGAGGGAAGACACAGAGAGATTTAGAGAGTGATAATCTAGGGAAGAGGGAAGACAAATTTGAGTCTAAGGCAGCGATAAGAGAAGACGTACTGAGCCTTACAGAGTGGTAAACCAGGAATGAGAGGAGACACATTTGAGACTTAACGAGTGATAAACTAGGGAGGAGTTAAGATGGATTGAAACTTAGAGAGTGATAAACTAGGGAGGAGAGAATACGGATTGAAACGTAGAGAGTGATAAACTAGGGAGGAGAGGATTGAAATTTATAGAGTGATAAACTAGGGAGGACAGAAGACTGGTTGAAACTTATAGAATGCTAAACTAGGGAGGAGAGAAGACGGGTTGAAACTCAAAAAGAGACAAACTAGGGAGGGGAGAATACGGACTGAAACTTATAAACTAAGGAGTAGAGGATTGAAACTTAGAGACAGATAAACTAGGGAGGAGAGAAGACGGATTGAAACTTATAGTGATAAACTAGGGAGGAGAGACGACGGATTGAAACTTATAGAGTGATAAACTAAGGAGAAGAGAAGACTGATTGAAACTTAGAGAGTGATAAACTAGGGAGGAGAGAAGACGGATTGAAACTTATAAACTAAGGAGTAGAGGATTGAAAGTTAGAGAGAGATAAACTAGGGAGGAGAGAAGACGGATTGAAACTTATAGAGTGATAAACTAGGGAGGAGAGAAGACGAATTGAAACTTAGAGAGACATAAACTAGGGAGGACAGAAGACTGGTTGACACTTAGAGAGTGAAAAACTAAGGAGGAGTGAAGACAGACTGAAACTTACAGAGTGCTAGACTAGGAAGTAGAGAAGACACATTTGAAACTTAGAGAGTTGTGACGTGGACTGGAAAAGAGTCTACAGTAATCTGACAGCTTATTGTAACCTTCTAGCTGCTCTCTGATTTGCTAGCGAAACATGCATTATACCAACTGTCTATTTTTGCAATGTACCATTTTGTCCCCGCCCTCTGTTCTTTAAACATTAGCCAACGCTATGTTTACCATCTTAGTTGACCTGTCAGTCATAACAGGAAACAAATCACGCTTTATTTTACTCCTTTCCACTCACGCGAGCTTATCTGTCAGTCGTATAATACTCGACAGACAGACAGCACGCGAGAAAGGCGGAACTGACCCTTTGAAGTTGTCCAGGGAAAGTATAGAAATCCCTAGTTTCTTTGATCTGGCAACACGGGCATTCTACAGGTAAAACCGATAGGAGAGCGAAAGTCTTTGATATCGGTCACCACTCTAAAAGAGAACCGCTGGAAAGACCGAGACTTAAGCCTTTGAACTTTCATCTTTGGCTTCTGAATTTTTGGTCTCACACAGTAATGCGAAATAACGCCATTAGAGATGAAAGAAATTTAATTTTATATATATATATATATATATATATATATATATATATATATATATATATATATATATATATATATATATATATATATATATATATATATATATATATATATATATATATATATATATATATACTACTATTTCTATAACCCATCTATCAGTCGTCACTCAGAATTTGAGAAGAATCTAGCGCGCAGCCTTAAACCATTTCTTTTGGATTACTGGTTAAAAAGTGATTTGTGGAGATTTTTATTCTGGAATTTCTGCAGACCTGAACAAAGTGGACGAACTAGCGTTTTTTTTTTTTTTCGTTTCCTTTTCCATTTCCATGGTTAAGTGTGTACAAGCAGAGATACTGTATGACTGTAACGTATAATACTGGACTTACCAAATCCAGGATACTATTTTATCAGCCAACAGTGGCGTATACCTGAAACATTATTATTATTTTCCCCAACACCTGACAGTGTAATCCAAGTGGAGAACTAAAATATACGCTATGCAGGGACTGACACTCTGACAAAGAGTCGGCCGATAGAAAATCCATCATCATCATTTGTAACAACCGGATTTTTCCAGATTTTCTAGAAGTGTTCTCTCTCTTAAAACGGTAAACACCAAGGACCCTAACATATTCAATATTTGTAGTAAACCCTACATATAGACGTTCTAGCCGAGCGGGAAACAGGACTGTTTTTCCCCGCCCGCCCTTAGCACTGCAAGAGTTGCCGCAACGAAATTATTCATTTCTAGTTCCTGTATCTAGAATCACGTTCCCCTGTGCACCCATCGGAGGAACAGTTCTATTTTTTTAGAACAGTGAAGACACCTCTTTATGACTCATATCGTCACAAGGTTTTATCTTACTTACTTACTTAGACGTTCCCTTTCTACCGTGAGGTGTAGAGGTTTGGAAGAGAGAGCGCTAGACTATCATATCGGCTGTCTTCCTCCTGGCCTGGTTCCATTCTAGTCCTCGGTCCTTCAAAGATTGTCTAATGTTGTCCATCCAGCGGACTCTGGGTCGTCCTGGGGGTCTGGATCCCTGGCTCTTTGTTTCCCATGCTTGTCGTGGTAGCCGATCTTCTCCCATTCTGCAGACATGGCCAAACCATCTTAGTTGGGACTGTTCTACTTGGGTCTGCAGGGGGTGGGATTTTAGGCCTTGACGTATCGTCTGGTTGTGGACCATGTCTATTCTTGTTACTTCAACTCCCTTCCTCAGATACCTCATTTCTGAGGTTTGGATCTGGCTTTTGTGGATTGCAATCATTGCCCATGACTCACATCAATATGTCAAGACTGGGACATAGGTGTAGCGGGTTATACAGCCATCATCGTTTTCTTACCAACCTCTCTCTTGCTGAGGAATCCTCGATTTATGGCCTGAAAAACTCTCCCAGGTCCCAGGATTTATCGTGAAAGTAAACTTATCAACGGCTCGCAAAGCGAAACAGCAAAGTGTGTGGCGCACTAGAGGCTTGTCGGACATAGAAAAAGACAATGGCTAGCCACCGTGGAAGAGATTGGGGCCTTACCACGTACTTCTTACAGAACGTAATGGGATCACAACAGCAAGATAAGAACCGATATGTAGAGAACTCTCTGTCCCCTGGGGAAGAATCTACTGTACAAATTAACAGGGAAGAGGCAACTCCTCTAATGAGTAAGGAAGTACATAATGACGAGTGTTTCTTAAATTCTGTTGAAAGGGAGCATTCTGAGAAAGACCACCTAAAAACTAGTAGGAGAAGCCTAAAAATAGGAACATGGAATGTTAGAACTCTAAACGGAGAAGGAAAGCTTGACAAGTCCTAGAAAATCTAGGTATGAAAAGGGAACTAATGAGGGAGGTCAAAGTTCGGCAGTTAAAATACTTTGGCCACATAAAAAGGCATAACACCTTGCAGAAGACCATAACAGAAGGGAGAGTTGAAGGCAAACGTGCAAGGGGAAGACAACGCTATACGTGGGAAGATAACATCAAGAGATGGACAGGAAAGAGTCTATCAGAGTGCACCACCAAGACAAGAGACAGAAGACGTTGGAGATCCATTACAGCCAGCCTTCGTTGTGGAGATGGCAACTGATGATGATGATGATGATCATTAGTTTTTGTGTGGGATGAACTGGGGCCAATTTGTATCCTCGACAGCTGGGATGATACATTAGTCAACAGAACCAGTAGGGATTATGTCCATGGAATAAATGTACCAAGGGATAACACAGACCCCAGGGAAGAAATACAAATTAGGTAAGAGTGTGAGAGGTGGCCACATGAATGAGAGAGCACGTGTTAACTTTATTGTTGATGAAATTATCTATTAATCTTTGGTGGTTTGATTTGATTCTGTTTACTTTACTTGGTCTTTTATTGTACCAATATTGTTATTCTGTAAACCTAGTGCTAACCTTCAACCTTTGAGTAAATAATTTCTTTGGGTTATTTTCCTTTATACGGTGAAGGCGCACTATCCTTCTTTATTTGCCTCTATATGTAAATGCTTTTCTTGATATTCTTTGGGTAACATGATGCTGTAAAACAGTTTAGTGATAATAAACAACAAGAAAACTTAACTTTATGTGTTGGTCAGACCCATACCCATTTATCCTTAGTTTTTCAAGTTTGTGTGTCATTGTTGTCACATATTGTTGTGTGTGTGTAGAGTAACCTGTTCTTTCATTAGATAAGGGAGGCCAAGACTGTCTTAGAACAAAGTACAGTTGTACGGATAAGCTGGATGAGAGAAACCTACTCACTCCAGAGACATATCTTTCCCTCAACCTACCACCTGTGAAATCAATTTTCTATACATTCTCGCGTATCTGTCAACCTTTACTCTTTACTTAGACTGGGCCCAACAAACCAATTAACCTACCGTACGACAAGAGTGATAAACTAAAAAGGACAGTGTTGCTGTCATTTTCGACGGAGTCATCTGTCAAGTTATTTGCTTATGTTTGTATCATAAGAATAATTGTGTCTTTACCTGCGATGTCAGGTTGATTAGGGGTTGTCTTCCCTTGTTTATTCATTCATTGTGTTTGACCTTTAGGGTCAGAGGTTGACAGTTCGGCGTAGGCCTATGGGAAGGTTTTTTAAGCGGGAGTGAGATATACTTCCGGGAAGCCGGGAGGTCCTGTTTTTCTGAAGGGACCAAGAGTCCATTGTTTTTCGGGGAGAATCTTCGAAGTAACTGCTATGGCAGTTTTCCCCAGTGAATCTCTGTGCGTCGGGATGACGACAGAATTCCTTGTTTAGTTCTGAGGATTCATTTGCCAGGTAATACCGACCTTTATGCATTATTACGCTTTTCGGTGGCAGAACATGTAAAGGATTACCTAGGGTGAACAGCAGTTCACGGATCCGCCATTTCAGAACTTATATATTTGTGCTCGAGGTAGCCATCCAAGACTGTTAGTCTTATATTGTCCAGAAATCCAGTGACGAAGATATATTGTGGGAGCCGCAGATTGGCGGAATCTATATCTACAATAAGTATTACTGCAGGGTTGATGATAACCTATTTAACAGAAGTACACGGCCGACGTCAGGACGAGGCCTGTGCTTTCGGCTATTATACTACAGCCTGATATGTGCAATTGGCGGGGAGTGCCAAGTTGCACCTGTGTGTCAAAGTAACTAAGGCATCTGACGCGTTTAGTCAGAGACGCCAAGGGCGACGCTACGAACTGTCATTATTGAAGAACTTTGCTATTGACCATGCACGTCTATTCTGATGTTTACCTTTTTGAATGCCAAATGTATACCTATCGATGTCAGGTCAGCATGACCTTGTTACACTGACTGTTCCTGTTGATACTATGTGTGTTCCCGTCAATAAATGTCTTGAAACATGCCTGCAGTGTCAAAGCATCCTTGATTACTGCATGTGAGAGTATGGGTTGCAGGATCTACATCTATACGAGCCTAAACACATTCGCGTCTTCATTCGCACCCACACTCAATTCATCATACGCTCGCACTACACATCTAACAACATGTATACTGTCTTGGGCCAGTGATCACCTCAACAAGGAAAAAAAGACAGTTACATTTCTGGTGGACCAGTTACGTGGGCTCTTATGATACATTTCTTGTCGCCAATGTGGCCTAGAAACTTACATTTCTGATGGACCAGATCTGTGGGTTTAAAAAGAACAGAGCGAGCATTTGACATTATTGTTGACATTTATGGATCCAGAAATTTACATTCCTGGTTGGCTGTTACATGTATGATGTCTCCAGTTTTGTCGAGAAAGTTACAAGAAGGACAAGTACACATTACACTTCTGATCTGTGGGTCTAAGCTACACACGGGACAGCCGTAACACACAGCGCTAATTCTACACTTGCAAGTTTTGGCTACAACAGGACAGATATAGGTCATCAACGGTTGACACAAATAAACAGTACGAGCATTTATATTATAATGCTACATAAAGCATAACAAGACATGTACTGAAGTTAACTACTAGGCATTTGCTACGTGGACCATAACTGCATAGAAGGCGGGTTCCTATTGTAAACAGTACTGCTGGTTGTTACACGTTTCATTCAACAACAGACTTTTCTAGGTCAGAGCATTCAAGCTACATTGTTGGAGGTCAAGTGTCTGTAAACAGTACGTGGAAATTGTAAACATTCAATGTGCAAGCCCTAATTTGAGAAGGTCATAGTAACTTTGGTTCGTGAATACCACTTTATGTTACAGTGGATTTGACGTTCAGTGCGCGTTTGACATTTCGTTTCTGTGTTCGCAAGGAGCAAGGAATTTATTTTAGTTTCAGCTGTGACTGAACTTGTTCTGCAACACATTGAAATTGATTGCTATATTATGTTACTTCTACTGTTTTTTGTGTATTTTTCTGCGGGTTTTTCGGTTGGTGGGTCTTACGGTAAATATGCCACTTGATCGAGGCTTACTGTAAGCGTTCTGTAGGTGCAAATTTTCTTAATTTGGAAATTTGCTAGTGACAATTGGTCGCTATTGATGTTAGCTGTGATGTAATTGTACTTAACGTTGTTTTTGTAATATTTTGTCTGTTTTTCAGTTTTGATTGTCGATTTGTTTTGTTTGTATTCTGTAGGTCTCTCCTTTCTTGTGTATTTCTCTACACATTTTTGGTTAAAACAGTGTTGCCATTTGTATTGTTTTGTATTTTTGTCTTTGTATTTTTTTTTGGTTGTACTACATTACTGTCATGCACAGTCTACATACACATACTTGGTCATGTTTTGATATTATTGATAAGGTAGACTCTTCATATAGAGTTTGTTAAATAATATTATATAAGATATTTATACAAGTTCTTTGATAAAAGACTTGTTATCTACAAAGATTGAGACAAGGTAAAATACATATTCAAGTTCTTTATAAAAAAGACTTGTGCCCATAGTGAGTGGGATATAAGGGAATTTTTTTTCCACAGGTACTCAAGTGATTTTTTGGGTACATTATAAACAAGACTAAGAGTGTGAAAGAAAGTGAAGTGAGTATACAAGTCTATCATTTCAGACTTGTCTCCCATTAAAGTGGGATAATTTAATATATTTGCTTCTGCAAGTTACTGATCTCAGTAGACAAGATGTCTACATTGGACTACTTTATTACACAAGGGAGAGCCCTTGATAAGACTGGTCAACAGTTAGAACAATGGGCTGTTGCTCAGTATGACAAAGCATTAGCTGCAGAAGAAAAAAAGCTCAGGCTGAAGAGAAAAGATTAGAAAGAGAAGCTGATATTGCTGCTGAACAAAAGAAATTGCAGATGCAGGTGGAGGAAAGGAGATTTGAAGCTGAACAAAAGAGATTAGACAAAGAAGCTGAACAAAAGAGATTAGACAAAGAAGCTGCTGCAGAGGAGAGGAAAGCTCAAGCTGCTGCAGAGGAGAGGAAAGCTCAAGCTGCTGCAGAGGAGAGGAAAGCTCAAGCTGAGGCTGAAATTAGAAAAATGGAACATGAGGAAAGAAAACAGAAGATGGAACTTGATGAAAAACTCGCAACTTTGGAGTTAGAGAAATTGAAATTGGCGAGTACGGGTGCTCAGCAAACAACTTCGAGTACGACAAGGGAGTTTGTTAGTAGGATTAAATTGCCTCATTTCAATCCTTTAAAGGATGACGTAGCAGATTATCTAGATAGATTCCAATTTTTGTGCGATACGCATAACATAAAAAAGGAAAAATATGTTGAACAACTGATGCCATTTTTTACAGGTGACACAGTGACTACTCTTATGACAATAGACGAACATGAGAGGACTAATTATGATGTTGTCAGGGCAGCATTACTAAAAAAATATCAACTAAAACAAGAAGACTATCGTCTTCGTTTTAGGACAATGTTGCCAGAAAATGGAGTAGATTTCTCTGATTTTGTTACAAAGATACGTCGTACATTTACACGATGGGTTGAGTTGTCTCAGATTGAGAAAACATATGAAGGTCTAATGGACTTATTATTGCGAGATAAGGTTTTGTCATCTGTTAATGATTCTTTTCTTGCATTCCTTCATGAGCGTAAGCCTAAAAACTTAAAAGAAATGGAGGAATACTGTTGTCAGTATGCCACAGCACATCCCCATGCTACAGTTAGCAATTCTAAAGTGAAAGAAGGGTTGCCAGCTGCTTCGGCAACACCATATGGCCCTAATTTCAAAAAAAAATTTCAGGGTGCTCAACAAAATTGGAATAGGGGAAGTAATCAAAATTACACTCAGAAGCGGAGTAATCCAACACATGATGGTTCTTCGTCTATGCAGTGGAGACAAGATGGTAGTTCTCGTAATTTTAGTGGTAATAATTTGAGACACTTTCGCAAAGGCTATCCAAATAATAACTATTCAAATTTTCGAGGTAATCATTCTCGACGTCAAGATTATGACGATGGTGAATTTAGAAACCGGGATTCAAACCGGAATGATGATTACAATAGGCAATATGATAACAATTACAGGGGAAATGATAGTCGAAATAATTACAGGGGAAATGATAATCGAGGTAGACCTAGGTTTAACAAGAAAAGACCTTACCAACAGGCAAACTCTGCGCAACAAGAGTTTGATGGAGCCTGTAATACAGTAAATGATAGTGGTAACTCTAGGGCTATCACTGGTTGTGCTTTCGATTTTGGGAGAGCAACTGAATGCCCCCAATGCTTAACATTGTTTGACTCATCAACTGTATCTACGCTAAGTTGTGGTCACCCTCTTCCTGCTCTACCTGCTACAGTTGCGCATGATGGGAGAGGATCTCTCATCTTAGATAAAGGTCTAATAAATGATAGGCTAGTCTCAGTACTTTTCGATTCGGGATGTACTACCGTCGGGGTTAAGGAGTCTCTGATAGATCCTTGCTGTGCCACTGGAAAAACAATCAAATGTGTTACATTTGGTGGTACTATGGAAAGCTATCCTACTGCTATTATTAGGATTGACACTCCTTTCTTCACAGGAGATGTCCATGCATGTCTTCTTCCTAATCCTATTGCGGATCTTATAATCGGTCGTATTCATGGGGTTAAGGAATGCACCCCGCAACAAATTTCTAGTTGGGAAGAAAAAAACATTCAAACGGTCAATGCAGTGGTGACAAGAGCTCAAGCTCTTAATCCCCCAACTTCATCTGATAATAGTAATGAAGTTGATAGCCAAGACGAGCACTTGGTGATTTCCCATGACTCGTTTGTTAAACGTCAAGAAGAGGATCCTTCTTTGAAGAAATACTTCCTTCTTGCAAAGAAAGGGGATCCCAATCAAAATACGAATCACAAATCGTATATTACTATGAAGAATGGTATATTGGTACGAATGGTACAACACTCGGACAAGTCTATGCATTCGCAAATTCTTGTGCCTAAGTGTATGAGAGCCTTAATTCTTCGGCATGCACACGATTCTCAGTGTGCTGGACACATGGGTTTTTCCAGAACTAAAACTAGAGTCCTTGCGTCATTCTTTTGGCCATTCGTGAATAAAGACATCCGAATTTATTGCCGATCTTGCAAAATTTGTCAAGAGGTCAAGTCTAGGGGTCCGAGACATGCTGCTCCTATTCAGGCTGCAGATATTCCGATTCGGCCGTTTCAGAAAATGGCTATAGACATCATTGGTCCGTTCAAAATTAAGTCAGCCAGAGGACACCAATTTATCCTCACTTGCGTGGACATGTGCACGCGTTGGCCAGAGGCTATTCCTCTGAAGAGCATATCAACTGTCGATATCGCTGATGCTCTTTGGCTCGTATTTTCTCGTCTGGGATTCCCCGGAGAAATACTGTCGGATCACGGCACTCAGTTAATTTCGGACGTTATGTCTCAGGTAATGGCTACGCTAGACATTAAAAGGTCTCTCAGTAGTATTTATCATCCAATGTCCAATGGATTGGTAGAACGTCTTAACAGGACACTAAAGAACTTACTTGGCAAGATAACGGAGGATCATCCTGAAGATTGGGACAGGGTTTTACCTGCAGTCCTCTTTGCCTATAGAGAGGTTCCCAACGAGCATACAGGGTTTTCTCCTTTCGAACTTGTCTTTGGCGCGCAACCGCGCGGGCCAATGTCCTTGTTACACGATTTGATAACTTCCGATAATATTGACGATGATACACAATCGTCATATGAATATGTTATAGCTCTTAGAGAAAAGATTATCGAATCGTGCAGGTTAGCAACTTCATCTTCCGAATTTGCGAAAGAAAAAGCTAGGCGATTTGCTAATAAGAAAAGACGCCTACGTCAACTTTGTCCTGGAGACAAAGCATATGTCTTACTGCCCTCAAGAGAGAATAGACTTCTCATTTCTTGGAAGGGTCCATACACTATAGTCTCGAAAATTTCTGATGTCGACTATATTGTCGATGTGGATGGAAGGCATAAAACCTTCCATATAAATATGCTAACAGAGTTTATTGAACGTCCAGACTATTTACAGCCTATTTTCCAGGCGACGGACGACTCTCCAGTTCAACATGGTCACATCTCATCCCTGTCCGTTATACAGGATGAGGAAACTATTTTTTCTGACGTGAACTTACCTCTTCCTGCGATTCCACTTACTTCAACGGAATCGTGGAGAGACGTTACAGTCTCTTCCAACTTGTCTTTTGAGGAACAGCGTCAAGTATCCTCTACGTTACAATCATATCAGGATGTCCTTACCGACATTCCTGGACACACAGATGTCATAGAACATGACATCATACTTACTGATCGTAATCCGATCAGAGTAAGACCATACCCAATACCTATTCATTTTCAAGCACAAGTCGAGAAAGAATTGGATGAAATGATTCAACTACAAATAATTGAACCATCCACTTCAGCTTATTCTTCGTCGATAGTTATTGTTCGAAAGAAAGACAATAACATACGTCTTTGCGTTGATTATCGCAAATTAAATCAAGTTACGAAGTTCGATGCTGAACCTATGCCGTTATTAGATGATCTACTTATTAGACTTTCTAAAGCTAAATTCTTTACTAAACTAGACTTGTCGAAAGGTTATTGGCAAGTCCCACTGACGGAACACGCCAAACCTCTCACTGCTTTTTCGACACCTAGGGGTCTGTTTCAATGGAATTTTATGCGTTTCGGGCTTATGAACGCCCCAGCGACTTTCGTGCGCATGATGCGACGAATTCTATCAGATCGTGCAGATGTCATTGCATATTTAGACGACATCTGTCTTTTCAGCGATACTTGGGAAGAACACTATGTGGGTCTAAGGAATTGCTATCTACTCTACGTGAGCATAGATTGACTGCTAAACCCTCTAAAGCTTTTGTTGGGTTTAGTGAAATTTCCTTCCTAGGTCATCGAGTTGGTCATGGTCTGTTGAAGACAGAGGACCAAAACATTTCAAAGATATTAAATATCTCGGTTCCGAAGACAAAAAAGCAAGTGCGTAGTCTCTTGGGATTGATACAATTCTATGGAAGATTCATTGAGAATCTGTCCTCCATTATGGCACCACTTTCAACGTTATTGAAAAAAGGTTCTCCTAATATGGTGCGTTGGTCCCAAGAATGCCAATCTTCATTGGATCAGGTTAAGAATTTGTTCTCATCTCATCCTATCTTAAGACTACCGACGATTGATAAGACTTTTGTCCTTCGTAGTGATGCCTCTTCCACTGGCATTGGAGCGGCACTAATGCAGGAATATTCAGGAACTCTGCATCCTGTAATGTATATTTCTAGGAAGCTGAATGCGGCAGAAAGGAATTACTCGGTTTTGGACCGTGAATTGTTGGCTATGGTTTGGTCCATTCTTAAGCTACAAAGGTTCCTTCTGGGCGCGCATTTCTTTATGGAAACCGACCAAAAAGCTCTTACGGCTATGCAAAGTAAGGATTTGAAGAGCTCGAGATCTACTCGTTATGCTATTGCTCTTCAGCCTTTCCATTTCACGGTGCGAGCTATCCGTGGTTCGGATAATGTGATGGCGGACATATTGTCTAGATGCCCACATGATTCCAGTTAAATCTTGTGTCCTAGTTTTTCCTGATATATTTTCAGACTTAGGTCTGTCCTTAATATCATAATATGTTGTAATACAAATGTATTTGGATGATGTTTAGATAATTTAACAAATTTCATTTTGTCCATCCATCAGTGATATGTTGCTAAAATAGCATTGACATTTGTATATTGCTATGATTATATTATTTAGTAATGTTTGATATATGATTGGTATTGCCAGCAACTTAGGTTTCTTGAATGGTATCCCTTAGTTTGTTTGGCTTAAAGGAAATATTTTCTCCTATGTTGGGAGATGATTTGTACCCTCTTCTATTGTACCTGATATTAGGTTCATTGTTTGCATGAGCACAGAAGTGATACTGGTGCTATCTTGCTCATGAACATATTAAAAAAAAAAATTGCATTTTTTTTTTACAGGGGGGTGGTAGTAATGTTGCTGTCATTTTCGACGGAGTCATCTGTCAAGTTATTTGCTTATGTTTGTATCATAAGTATAATTGTGTCTTTACCTGCGATGTCAGGTTGATTAGGGGTTGTCTTCCCTTGTTTATTCATTCATTGTGTTTGACCTTTAGGGTCAGAGGTTGACAGTTCGGCGTAGGCCTATGGGAAGGTTTTTTAAGCGGGAGTGAGATATACTTCCGGGAAGCCGGGAGGTCCTGTTTTTCTGAAGGGACCAAGAGTCCATTGTTTTTCGGGGAGAATCTTCGAAGTAACTGCTATGGCAGTTTTCCCCAGTGAATCTCTGTGCGTCGGGATGACGACAGAATTCCTTGTGTAGTTCTGAGGATTCATTTACCAGGTAATACCGACCTTTATGCATTATTACGCTTTTCGGTGGCAGAACATGTAAAGGATTACCTAGGGTGAACAGCAGCTCACTGATCCGCCATTTCAGAACTTATATATTTGTGCTCGAGGTAGCCATCCAAGACTGTTAGTCTTATATTGTCCAGAAATCCAGTGACGAAGATATATTGTGGGAGCCGCAGATTGGCGGAACTTCTATCTACAATAAGTATTACTGCAGGGTTGATGATAACCTATTTAACAGAAGTACACGGCCGACGTCAGAACGAGGCCTGTGCTTTCGGCTATTATACTACAGCCTGATATGTGCAATTGGCGGGGAGTGCCAAGTTGCACCTGTGTGTCAAAGTAACTAAGGCATCTGACGCGTTTAGTCAGAGACGCCAAGGGCGACGCTACGAACTGTCATTATTGAAGAACTTTGCTATTGACCATGCACGTCTATTCTGATGTTTACCTTTTTGAATGCCAAATGTATACCTATCGATGTCAGGTCAGCATGACCTTGTTACACTGACTGTTCCTGTTGATACTATGTGTGTTCCCGTCAATAAATGTCTTGAAACATGCCTGCAGTGTCAAAGCATCCTTGATTACTGCATGTGAGAGTATGGGTTGCAGGATCTACATCTATACGAGCCTAAACACATTCGCGTCTTCATTCGCACCCACACTCAATTCATCATACGCTCGCACTACACATCTAACAACATGTATACTGTCTTGGGCCAGTGATCACCTCAACAAGGAAAAAAAGACAGTTACAGACAGAAGACCTTCGTTAGAGATTTTCTTTGCAGAAATGTAAATAGGATGTTTCAATCCTCTATTTTAGGAAGTCTCAAAAGGATTTTAGAATGACAAGTACAACAACTGCGTCTTCTAATTCTATATATATAATAATAATAATAGCCCCTTCAGTCATAACTGACTATGGGAATGCGCCCCTGAGGTGACAGCCCTCAGCTGCTTATTTTCCTGGTGCTCCTTTCGACGTTTTCTCCTCACCTCTGCTTCTTGTGTGAGCCTCTCTTCGCCCAATCTGAGTTGGCGCCGTAAATAGCATCGCCACTTAGTGCGATCGGCAGCTTCATCCTCCCATGTTGCTGGATCCATGTCCAGTGCCCTCATATCTCTCTTGCACACATCTTTGAACCTCAGCTGTGGTCGCCCAACTGTTCTCCTGCCATCTGCTAATTGTCCGTAGAAGATATCTTTTGGGATGCGACCATCTTCCATGCGACGAACATGGCCAAGCCAGCGAAGTCTGCGCTGTCTAAGCAGTGTATACATACTTTGAAGGCCAGTACGTGACAACACCTCGACATTAGTCACTTTATCTTTCCACGAGATGCCGAGGATGCGGCGTAGACACCGTAAATGGAAGGTATTGAGCCTTCTTTCTTGCTTAGCATAGGTCGTCCAGGTCTCGCTACCATATAGAAGTGTGCTGGTGACGCAGGCATTATATACCGCAGCTTTGGTCTTCATTGTGAGTTTGGAGTTTCCCCAAACACGCGATGTGAGGCGGGCAAAGGTAGCTGCAGCTTTGCCAATGCGGCTGTCGATTTCTGTATCCAGTGAGAGTTTGTCATTGATGGTAGACCCTAGGTATGTGAAGTGATGCACAACTGCCAGTTCATAGTTATCGATAGTGATAACTGGTGCAGCACCCGCATCCTGACTCATCACATTCGTTTTCTTTAGACTTATTGTGAGGGCAAAGTCCTTGCATGCTTTAGTGAAGCGATTCATCAAGTTCTGAAGCTCCTGTTGGCTTTGAGTGACGACTGCAGCATCATCAGCGAACAACAAGTCTCTTATAGTGACCCTTCTGATTTTTGTTTTTGTCTTCAGCCTTGAAAGATTAAACAGACGGCCATCTGACCTAGTGTGAAGGCATATTCCTTCAGTTGCATCTCTGAAAGCATGTTTCAAGAGTAGGGCAAAGAAGATCCCGAAGAGGGTCGGAGCCAGAACACAGCCTTGTTTAACGCCATACATATATATACACCATGATGTCATTATCATCCTATTTCTGCTCCGTATGGAGCCTAGGGCTACCTCTGCTATTGTATTTTTGTGAAGAAACTCGTATAAAGCAGTCACCTGTTATATGCAGTGGTGGTTTATGTGGCAAGTTATTGTACATGATGAGGTTGACAGACTTAAACACAACTGTACACCCATAAGCATTTCATACATGTTAAATGCGGATACAATATAATAAAGTACACATTTTACACTTTACCCCACTATAAATGAATTATCATATTCAGACTTTGATGCACAGAAATTTCCGTGGTGTCCTGCAACTGTGGAGATGCAGTCTTTCTGCCGCGAGCTTATACTAATTGCTATGTTACAACTTTAAGCTTTTAATACAGGGTTTGATTTTTAGTGGTCAGGAATAAAAGCTGTATAGACTTTTGGCACTTGTAGTTTCACTGAAAAAAGTAAGTCAGCTTCTATCCCCCCCCCCCCTTTTTTTTCTCCCCCCCCCCCCAGCAAATCTTCTATTTCTTAATTCTTAAAACGTAGGAATAGAATCTGAGTGGGAAATCTTGGAACACTCAGGTCTTATAGTAAGAAAGGCGCCTACGCAAAAGGTAATTTCGCTAGTTGATTTTCTTTAAACCAATCACCATTCTAGGCTAGTTCATTTTCAAGTAGAAACCAATCGCAAGGTAGGAGATCTTATTTCCAGTAAAATGTCCCCCTCCTCATGATAATTATTGACATGGCCATATATGGTACTGCAACAAATTATTATTGACATCACCGGGAACCATTATGTCATATTGCCTGTCATAGTTACTTCAAGATTGTTAATAGAACTACTCTGTACGATTGTTTATGTTTTGACTAAACTAACTCAATTCAATTTTGTCATGTTTTGACTAAACTAAATCAATATAATTTTCCATGTTTTGACAAAAATAAATTAATACAGTTTTTCATGTTTTGACTAAGCTAAATCAATATAATTTTTCATGTTTTGACTAAACAAACTACAATACCATTTTCCAAATCCATTTTCCATGCTTTAAATATATCTTTAGCAGCTATTCTACTCTTCTCTTCGATCGCTGAGTCGATATAAGGACGGACATGCTAAATTTAAATTGTGCTTTGTCGGCGTATAAACAGATCATCTTCATTTCCCATATCTCTTTTTTTCCCCTTGCTGCGTTATTCCAAGACTACTGTGATGAAGATCTTGTTCCAGCACTTGTATATTCAATATTCAAATGTTGCGTTCTCCTGAGAAATCAGAAATCCGTTGACAGAAGTCTTGATTCTATTTGTCGTGGCGTCTGCTGATTGTCATGTCTCTTATTATAATATTGTTTGACATTCAAACTGTCAATTTTAATAGTGGTTTTACACGCCTTTCACATAGAGGAAACTCGTTGGTAGTATTGCAAGGTAGTTATTGTTCTGGAAACAGAAATGAAAAATGATGAGAAGACGTTGAAAGACACTGAGGTCATGGCACGCGACAGCAGGCTTGTCATGTGTTTGTTGAAGGTGTATGCTCGTTTGGGAGTTAAAGGTATTTATTTATTTACATGGCTTTCTTTTGCCATCCTAGAAGTTCATCTGTATGATTGTTAAGTCCTTTTTTACGCGTGGGAGTTAAGTGTGTGAGACTTTCACATGCCAGTCTAATTTTGATAGACGCACATGTGAGCGCATCTGATATAGATGTACTTTGTTTAAATAGTTATGCGTACTTTTCTGCATCACCATTGAATGCAGATGACGCACTTTTGTTGCGTCGATTTATTGCTATACAAATCATACCCTTGAGGCTTGATAACATAGTAATCGTCCATGACGGACGTACTTTTGCGTTCTTCCTCTAAAATTGTAGAGAAGACCCTTGCAAGTTAATATGCATATATATATATATATATATATATATATATATATATATATATATATATATATATATATATATATATATATATATATATATATATATATATATATAGATATATATATATATATATATATATATATATATATACACAACGGGCTGATCACCCGTTTGCCAGTCACTTCGATTACGGAAACAACAGCAAATGGGTTGATTTGCCGTTGCCCTAAAGACGCCACTAGGCGTGATGGGAAACAATGGCAAAGAAAACCTATCTGCTGTTGCCCTAAGACGCCACTAGGCGTAATGGCCACTGACTGCTTTGACGGTCGGTGGCTAAGGACGGAAGAAGAGAAGAAGATATATATATATATATATATATATATATATATATATATATATATATATATATATATATATATATATATATTGAAAGGCGATGAAGCTTATTCCTGATGCACTTTTCCGGGAAGCTTTCAAGTTCTTATATTGTTGCCAGAATATGGCTGATTTTCTACGTCTCACGCCTCGGAGACCGATGGCCCTGTGTACTCTGGTAGAGCTTCCATTGTACCAGTTATGATCAATGGCTAGTGCGTCCCTCTAGCGCCAGGCGCGATGATGTTCAAGATTGATTTATGTACGTAAAGATGTTAAAGCATGGTTCCTTCGTAATGACCATGTATTTTGTCAAGCCGTTGACCTTCAGTACATAAGGATCGGTGATGTCAATCAAATGGCGTTCTTACTGCTTATTACACGATGTATGCTGTATATACCCATGATGTCGGACTTCGTTGTCGTCAAATAAATGTCTTCGTCAATGATGTACTTTAACTACGTGTCCAGCCTACTTCATTATGAATTGGTCAACTTCGTCACCCAGCTGTTGGTGTTCCAGTAACATTGGCCTATCCTTTCGGCCCACTGTACTGTCATTCGCGTTGTTGAATTTGTCGACCACCCATAGTAAGCCCGACTTAGCTGAAACTCCCTTGTCAGCCGTGCCAGCTAACAGTGCCACTACAAAGACACACCATAGTCGTACTGTAACAATGATAAAAAGTAACCTAGCTTCTGCCAACTGTTTTTGTAACGTCTACAAGGGCAAGTAAACAAGATGAACACTATCCAGTTGTTAATAACCATAGTGGAAGGAAAAGTTAAAGCAAACATGAAAGAAGAAAACAGCGTTAACCGTGGGAAGATAACATTATCAGAAAATGGAGAGTAATAAGGCAGTCATAGTAGACCATCACTGTAAGACAGACGACACTGGAGATCCATTGCAGCTGACCTTCGATGCGAAGATGGCAACGGATCTGACTTGACCTGATTACGTTGCTGGCTCACGTGTTACCGGGTTCCGAAACGGGAACGAAGATAGTAGCATTCAGGGCTGTGGAGCGGCCCAACAAATTTCCGACTCTGATTCCGGAAATTTTAGAAGTCCAACTCCAACTCCGACTACAGTTTTTTTTTTAACCAACGATATGGCATAAAATTATACACCTATATGGAGTTATATGTATAAATATGGCATGTGTGTGAATAAATGGATACGTGGCTTTCGTAGATAACATTTTAAACTATTCATTCACTCACACAGTAATACAAAATAACAAATCATCCACACCTGCACAGAAATGACTACTTTGCCAAACACCATGGGCAAAATAGTTTCATTTCAACAATGACGTGAAAATTGACAGTGTATATAATTTATTTTCATTTCTTGTGTGCATTTTCTAAATGTGCCACCAAATTTCCAGTTGTGATAAAAACTTTATTTATGATCAGAAGCAAGTGACATTTTCCTACATTATGTAAAAATGGATGTACTTTAACAAGAAAGTGGTTTTAGGAGTTCTACTGCTTTAAAATGTTATTTCGCATTTGTTAAGCTCCCCCTCTCTAGCATAGATCAAACATGGATTTGCCTTGACTTAAGTCTCGTAAATTCGGAGTCGTAGTCGGGACATTTTTTTACCGTCTCCACAAAAAAGGCCAACTCCACGACTCCTGCTCAACAATCTGGTAACATTGTACCCGACTATGCAAGTCACAGAAAGTGACTAAGGACGTTTGAGCGTGGGTCCGGTTACATAATGCTGTAGAAATATAAAATGCAAACAAAACTTCAATATAAACGTTGCAGATTTTCATGGTGTTTGGGCGAAATACATTCAGAGGGTGCGGCAAGATTACCTTTGTCAAACTGATAGCGAGGGGCAGACACGTACCGGCAGAGCGGAAGGTGAGGGAAAGACTCTGGCATTAAATAGGATACCATTTGAGAAAACCAGCTAATGGCATTGCGGGGCAGCCATTATTCTGGGATCTCCGGGTAAGAGGAGTGAAGCGAGAGAATATGGCACACGAATATGGGATTTGGAGATGACGTAAAGGGAAGACACATGGAGACCTTGAGCGGGTGGCGCAGGATTTGAAGTCTTGGCATCAGTTTGTTGTGGGCTTATCTTCCTCAGGGAACAAAAGAGTAGTAATGAACCATTTTGAGAAGTGGGGACGCAAAGAATTGGTGACTGTTTTCCCATACATTTGGTCATAAAAGATAAATATGCATACTACATGTAGGGTCTAGACCAGGGGTCGGCAACCGGTCGATACCGATCTACCGGTAGATCTTTGCGGATGATTTGGTAGATCGCTAATTGAAGAAGGGACAAAAAACAACGAATTTTTAAGTTAGGGAAATTTGGAACTAACAGTCGCTGGCTTTAATCCACGGTATCCCAGGGATTTTTTCACGCGTTCCCAGTGAAAATCAACTAGCTAGCTTAAATTTCTTCTTCTTCTTCCTCGTTCGTCCTGAAAAGGACGTTGGTTGCGTTGTGTCTGTTTACACTGGAGCTGCGATATCTGCGCCTTTCGGCCAACACATCCGACTTCAGCACGGCATTTTTTGGGACCGGGTTTGCCTTCCCTCTTCGATCCCTACTCTCTCAGCCAGATTGCAGTGATGCAGTCTGTTTCCAGGACCACCACGTGGAGGTAGAGTATGGTCTTGGTCAGCTCTGGTTCGCTGACCCTGACGCAAGCAGTCAAGCTATGGGTCGCTGACTGCATTCTCTATTGCTGCGTCTTTGGGTCCCGCTAGCTTAAATAAATTCACTCTATTCGTCCACTACATAATATAGGAACGCGATATTTTTATTCAACGTGACGTTAACATTCGGTCTAATACCATTATTTTTAATTTTTCGCCGCCTTATTAATTGATTACAGGAATCAGATGGTCCAGTAGAGATAAGAATATAATGTTTTTTTTTTCACTGCAAAAGAATCGAAATGTTTCTGCCCGAGCGTGTTTTCGTATTTAGCGCATTTCACGCACATTTTCACGCGTCCTATCTTCTTTGTTGCGTTCATTTCGTGATCGATGTTGTTTAATGACACGTTTCTAAATGTCTATGTGTGTAAATTTATAAGTCTCATTTGTACATAAAAATTTGTAAGAATGCGTGGAAACACAGCAAAAAATCTACTATTTTATTTGAGAATTGGAACATGGCTTTTCTTTTTTTCTATCTTTTTTTTTGTTACTGGAATTTTTTTTTTTTAAATGTGTGAGTTTACTGTGTCCTGCGGCCATTACCTTTGTCAAGACAAGTAACGTTGAGAGACATTTTAAAAGTTCGTTCTAACATTGCGAACTACTTTCCACCTAACTCTGCTGGCATGATTTTATAAGAGCAGAACTTTAGAGAGCTGATTGTTTCTAAAGTAGATCCACAAAGCACCTTGGTTGCCTACCTCTGGTCTAGACTTTACATTTATTAAAAAACTAAGAAAGAAATGGTACTTAAAAAAAAAAAAACAAGGTCATAAATAATTGTGCTGAGTATGGCGCTTGGTGGAAAGTTCTGGTCTCTGACTTACGTTCCCACGGTTACGTCTAGGACATATGCTGATTAAGCTGTCATATGTTGGCAGTGTGCAAGTAGTAATATGTTATTTGTTAAACAATTTACTTGATGCTTGTAAAACTGGAGTCTGTTACAATGTTCTTAAATACGGTCTGAAGCTGACCACTTCTTTGTTTGAAAATATTCGTCTTCTTCTTCTTCTTCTTCCTCGTTCGTCCTGAAAAGGACGTTGGTTGCGTTGTGTCCGTTTACAGCGAAGCTGCGATATCTGCACCTTTCGGTTGACACATCCGACTTCAGCACGGCATTTTTGGGACCGGGTGGGCCTTCCCACTTCGATCCCTACTCTCTTAGCCTGACTGCAGTGATGCAGCCTGTTTCCAGGACCACCACTTTGAGGTGGAGTAGGGTCTTGGTCAGCTCTAAGTAGACGTCTGAGAATGTACGAAGAACAAGAAATACGGCCGAAAAAGAGTTCATGTTCTAGTAGCGTTCAATGCACTCTCTTTGACTTTTAAGGCAATAGTGACAGACAACCCGTAGCCTCTGCATCATCATCTATCTTTGCGGATACTTGGTGAGGCATACACTTGAAATACATTTTCCTCTGCACGTCTGTTCCTGTGTCAAACTGTTGTCTTATTTGTTGATGTTGCCGTTTAGAGTATTTTATGATCAATAATGTTGATTTTCACAAGTTGCTACAGAAACCACCGATGTAAGAGCAATTGAATGATTGGGGCATGTCCTACAAGGGGACAAGCGTCAGTGGTGGCTTCATGTTACCATAAAGAGCGAAAAGAAAAATTATGAAGATGATGATGATGTTGATTTTCCATACGCTTTGATGATATTGATTTTTCCATTACGTTTTGATGATGTTGATTTTTCCATTACGCTTTGATGATATTGATTTTCCATTACGCTTTGATGATGTTGATTTTTCCATTACGCTTTGATGATATTGATTTTTCCATTACGTTTTGATGATGTTGATTTTTCCATCACGCTTTGATGATGTTGATTTTCCATTACGTTTTGATGATGTTGATTTTCTATCACGCTTTGATGATGTTGATTTTCCATCAGGCTTGGTGTATGAAGCGACTAATATAAGGTTGTGTATGGGGTTGGCAACCTCATTACTTCAAAACAAACTACTACATTAAACTACTACTGCAAAAAAATATGACTGTTTTGATAGAGGCGTCCTACAAGAGGGCAGCTGAAGTGGTGGTTGCATGTTCCGATGGGAGTATTATGGGAATTAAAGTTGGTGTTGGTGTTATTTTCCTACCTCATTCATACTGGGCACGCCACATGATGATGTAGTGTTATTTTCCTACCCCTTTCACACTTGGCGCGCAACATGACGATGTTGGTAGTATTTTCATGCCTCATTCACACTTGGCCCGCCACATGATGATGTTGGTGTTATCTACCTCATTTACACTTGGCACGCCACATTCAGGGTTGGATACAGTAGACGCATGTTAGGACATCTGATGATATTGTAATTCTATATTCCGAACGCAGGCAAAGCTGAATATCTACACTATCGTAATCCAAAAAAAAAAAAAAATAATAATCATTACTTTCAAGTTCCAGACCGAGCATGGGCCTGAGAGCAATTGACACCAAAACTTCAAGGCTTTCTAATCATCACTGTGACAGATGAAAATTGAAGCTACACTTTAATCTCACCGGTACCCCTCATTTTGTTGAAATCAAAATCGCCAACGTGGGTTCCACGTGCTTCCCTAATTAAGCATGTCCAAGTGAGCGCGCTGTAAGCCATGTCATTCGCCCTCTGTCTTAATTTTAATTTAGCTATGCCTACGGTCTTCTCTCACGAGCTATTATAATTAGCAATCTCTGGATCTCTTACTGTCATTCCTTCAAAGAGGCGGGCCAGAGGCGGCAGCGGCGGTCAGTTATCGACGTCTTTTGTAGTTACTAAGAGAGAGCGAGTTCGGTAACACCTCTGATTAACACCAGAACGAGAATCGTCTACGCGGGGAAGAAATCTCTGCAGGAAAGGCGGAGCCTGGCTGCGAAGTTGTGAAAAATAGCTTTGATTCACGGTTCGACCGCAAAAGTTCCCGAGAATCAAGCAGAGATGAAAAATCTCGCATGTAGCTAACGATTTCTATTCATTTAATATATATAGGCATCTCTTAAAAATTAAGTTATCAATAGCGCCAGAGATTTGAAGAAAGTACCTGGCTCATATATGAGAGCCAAACAAGAATTTTGGATTTCTTTTATACGTGGAGATTAATTCATTCTTTGTGCTGCGGTAATAATATATTAGAGTTTTGAGTGATTTAATCGTTAAAGTTTCTTCATTATATTTCACTGGGATTTTGTGTTAAGCTGAATAACGTATTAAATAAACTTATACCTAAATTTTCTCCAGCCGTAAACGTAATTTAATTTCTTGCTATTCCTCAGTAGGAGAGGCTTAAAATATTATAAGACGCTAGACGATCGATAATTTGTTTGATACCATTTTTCTATTTTCATCATGCGTAAATTTTAAGTGACTAGTGTTCATAACTCGTGGTTTTTTTATATATATATAATTAAATACCGGAGTGATTTACAGATCTTACCTAAATCGCGGGTGCTAGAATATAATTATAGTATGATTACCTGTTTTCTATTCTCTTTTATATAGGTAGATCATACCTTTGCGATCCAGCGGTTCTTATTGAGATGTATGGCCAGATGTTTTATGGCATTCCAATTATATGTTCCTAAACATACAAACATTGTCGGTGAAAATCTGATGTTGGAGACTCTTCGCGGTCCACCTTTTCCATCCATGAGAGTGGTTAAGTAACCAGAACACTTCAATGCAAAATTTTTTAAAATGTTAAACTGGAACGGGACTATGCCAGAAGATTTTTCCATCTTATCCATATAAATATTACTGGCCTGATGTGGCAGAACTTAAAGCACTAATTTTCTTTAAAAACCATATGACAGTAAAGTTTTCCTACCACCAAATTCTACAGAGAGAATTCACGGGTCATACTCGGCTATTTCTTTCCGAGAACAGCCTGGGAGTAACATTCAGTTGTTTTTTTTCACATTCACTACGACAGAGAGATAGAGTCACAGCCACTGGAGGCTAGACCACTCCGGAAAAAAACACGATATTAACTTATAAATTTCCAGGACAGTGCCACCACCTAGAAAAACCTATCCCAAACCAATACCTGCAATACGAAGAGGAATACCCAGGAAGAAAATAATCAACGCACCAATTCAGCGACTCTCCGAAAAAATAGCAGTTGCCTAACGGAGAGTCTGGGGCTGAACTGGACAAATAATAGGACTCATAATAGTCTTAAATACAATGTGTTTGATAAATTCCATGGAATGTATGCAGCGTCGGCAGAGGGATAAGCATAACTGAAGTGAGCTCACTGTATGTGTGTAGAGAGTGAAACAGAATGAAAGAACATATTTCTTAAGTTACTACTAATATAACATCTTCTTTTTTTATTTATCTCTCACTAATCTGAATGCCCACGGGCTAGTTAAATCAAGGACTTATTCTTTACCCGTCCTGACTGCCCCCTACTCCCATTGTTAATTATTTGATGTTTTTGGGTATATTACCTCCGTGGGATCTTTCTAAATTTTCCTATACAAGAGGGAAGGCCTATTAGATTTATATTTTCATGTCTCTGGTGTAACTATTTTTTTTTTTATAAAATGTATTTCTTGATGTTGTGATATTTAGCGAAAATAAATTTAATAAACCTTACTATATAGTGTCGGTCAAACCCCTGATATATATATATATATATATATATATATATATATATATATATATATATATATATATATATATATATATATATATATATATATATATATATATGTTATTCATAGTTTGTTTTCACGTCTTGTGACGTACGTCTAGTTTGATTAGTGAATTTTCCCTGATATGATGGATGATTTAAAGGGACCTTTAGCTTTTCATAACATTAGAACCCCTGAACATTTGTTGTAACTTTTCGTTTGCCAGAACGCATTCCACCGGGACTCATGTAGGATACAGCGACGAGATCAAAGAGACAGACCGAGGGATCTTAAGGGAGACTATCGGCGCTATCAAAGACAGTAGTTTTCCCTGATACGAGACGCAGTTGCTTGCCGCTAATTTCGCGTCTCGGTGTCAATCGAGGAACCGAGCGAACGGGGGAAAGCGAAACGGGCAGCAGCGAGCGGATACGAAGACCAGGGGGCGGCTTCTTCTCTTGATTTGGCGGTCAGATCCCCAAAAGTTCGTGAGATCAAATAAGTTGTCAAGTTTATCATGTCCCACTCAACTTACATTCCATTTTAGCTAAATAGACCATGAAGAACTAGACACGTTATCACTCGCTGGCCAGACCTTTACAGAAGCACTAGCTTTATTGAAATCTTGTTATAGATTTTCCCCTGGATTTTATATATATTTGCAGTGATTTCTATTTCTGTGCAAAGCGGTAATATATATTGTGTAAAGTGATCAGTGGTCTAGCTCAGTCATTCTATTTAAAGGGATTCTGTGTTAATTTAAATCTATTTAATTAAACCATCTCAAGAGTTCCAGTTTTAAATATAATGATCTATCTATTATATTATTTCAAAAGATAATAGATGCTTAAATTAACTTTTAAAGTCGCGAAGGAATTTATAATTAATAAATTCAGTTAAGTCCTAGTTTTATAGATGTGTGTTTTTAACCTCTAGAACTCGCGCAGTGTTTATTAAATACATAATTAAATACTCGAGTGTATAATAGGCTTAACGGGAAATTCATCGCGCTTTAGAAGGTTATTTTTTTCGGTATATTACATGTCTTTTTTTTTCTTTCACACAGAGTGATCGTACCTGCGATCCCAGCATTAAGAAAGCAATAAAGAAATCAATCTAAGCAAAGCAAAGCATAAACAGTGTGTAGAGTTCCCCTGACGCAGAACTTGTTGAGACTGTGTAAATTTTTAATCTTTGAGGCGATTCTATGTTTGGAATTCCGCTATCTAACTTATAGCAAAGAAAGCACACCCAAAGACAAATTTAACGCACCATCAAACAACTTAAGTCGTAACGGGAAGAAGAACACTGGCCCGAGCTTTGTTAGTTTACTGACACAGAGAGATAATTCATAATTTCCTGAACAGTGATGTGACTAGTTTTCTCACTGGACTTAAACCATACCTCACGGATAAAGTGTACCAGCACGCGTAAGAATTTTATTATCCGCGGCATAGTCAAATAGACCACACCATCCTCACCCCGGTATCAGAGACCGTGCCCTCCCATAGAAACTGTTATTAAGAAAAGAGACACAACTACAGATTCATTTTCCAGCGATTACGGGATCCTTTTATGTGCTGACCGCCTACCCGATAATCTGGGGCTAGAACTTGAACAAACACTCATACATTTAGTTGAGGTGTAACTGCTGTTGTGTTATTCTATGGAGTGCAAGATTTTTTCACAATCGGTAAGTGAGAGCAAGATGAGTGAAGGCCTTTGCTAGCGCGTGTATGAATGACAGGAAATTAATTCTTTTGTGTGACCATTTTGTTAACTTGCTTACCTGGTAACATATATCTTTTCTGTATACCCTACATTGTTCCTTTAAGTGGGATAGTTGATAATTTGTTAACTCTGTTTAAAACCACCTCCTTTCCATTTGCTTAGTAAAGGGAAGAACAGCTGGGAAGAACAGGTTTTTTTTTCTATCACTTATACCTAATTTGGTAACACCTCTTTCAGAGTAATTAACTTTACTGTTAGGTTAACGTACCCGTGTTCCTGATATTATCTATCTCTGGACTGGGTTTGTCTTTGTCTAATGAGCGGGAAGGGCTTAGTCGATACCAATCTTCTTCACCCCCTCCCAAACTTGTTATTTGCATTTGTGTACTTATGATAATTTATGTAATATCTGATATTTTTAGTGATTGATGTTTAAAGTGAATAAAATCACCTAAACTCATTTAGTTCTGTGTGTTGGATATACCCAAAGCCCAACATTTCCCCTATTCGTTTAATATAGTTTGTATCAACGTCGTGTGTGTGTTTGAAAACACCGAATCGGTGTGCGCGCAGATGCGAGTCTGGAAAACTGGCAAATAATTGTTTGACCAGGAGAGTGAAAGAGAAGATTGAGAGACACGATTTGTCGTAAATAAGTCTGTCTTTACTCTCCTCCAGCACGCTGTGAAGTAACTATTAAATCTCTACATTTCTATCACTGAGCTTTCCATCATCATTTTCCACTCTAAACCGGACCACTATTTCTACGACTCTTTTCTCTCAAAATAAATTTACGACAATATTTGGCCGGTTCGCCGGGATAATTTTTGAGATACATTTGATGCACACATATTTGTGGGCTGGTTCTGGGATCTTGAGCTACATTTGAGGCAATCGCATAGCCGGGTTAAAGATATTTTGAGTCTGATTTAGTTTGGGTCTAACTAGGTAGAGTGTGAATGATTTGTCTTTGTGAATTAGGGAAATAAATAAATAATTACACCCCTAGACAAACGTTCTTTAAGTATTTGGGTTGTCCACACAGCATATTTACAGGTTGTTTTCTCTCCACAGCAGTAGAAAGTACAGATAAACAAATATATTTGCTATTTTATTATCCTCTGGCGGAGATAATTATATTTCTTTCTTTATAAAAGTTGCTGGGATTGCGTGATTGTTTTACAGTCACTAAGGTTTTTGAAGTTAAAAAGAGTTGAGCTTAGCTAAAGACGGATTGTTCTGATTTTTAAAAATTAAGTTAACAACGTCTCATCTCAATAATTGACTTTAGGGACGGAGTTTGTTGTCAGAGATTTAAAATTTAGGGGAAATTTTTTTTTCCTTTTAAATTGTTTTAATATAAATTTTTCTCTACTGTTAGTAAAAGTAGATTCTTTTCCAGTGTAACTTACCATTTAGTGGCATAGTCGCTTGCGTTTAGAGCCTTAATTGCCAGATAATAGCAGCGATAAGTTTGCACAGTACAGGTAGGAGGTAACACAGGTAAATTTGTACTTGTGTTTTTTTCTCGTAGCGGTTCAGAGTTCCTCCCTTTCGCGTTTCTTCTTACTAGTTCTCTAAGCATACTTCATCTTATTCTTTAACAATGGCAGAGAGGATAAAGATGAGGTCCATCTTGAGGCTGGAAGCGAAAGAGGCAGGATTAGATGCAGAAGCTGCAAACGCGTTTATTAACCAGGAATTGGAAATATATGACGCGGAGCAACAGAGAGCCGAAGCTGAGAGGAAGGCGAAGCAACAGAGAGCCGAAGCTGAGAGGAAGGAAGAGAAAGAAAGAACAGAGAGGAGAGAAGCCCAGGAGAGGGCAGATAAGAAAGAAGCGGAAGAACGTCTTTTGGAACAGAAGAAAATTGAAGCAGAGATGGAAACTCGCAGAGAGAGAGAGACAAGGAAAGACAGCATCAACTGGCGCTTAAGGCTCTAGAGAGTCGGGGCGCCTCTACTTCGACTAACGGAGAGCCGTCTTCGCCCCAGTCTCAATCAATGGACCTCTCCAGTACTCAATCTGCCCAATTAACTGCTATGCAGTTGTTCAGAAACAGCCGAAAAGAGAGCACGGAAACATTTCCCCAGTTCTCTTCACGTCTCACGGGTTATCTGACAAAGTGCATTGAATTATCTGACCTACCTCTTTCATATGAGGGACTCCTCGAACTTGTTCTTGTGGAGCAGATAAAATCCACTTTGTCGAATGAAACACGTAGATTTTTGGCTGAACAGGGGGCAGTCAGGCTTGAAGACATACTCAATAAAGCCGAACGCTATAGCAATGCAATGGCCGAACTTCCCAGCACTAAACGTAAACCCACCGATGAGCCATCTCGAAAACAGAATCTAGAACAGGCATCCTATTCTTCCACTTCCTCTCAACATTATAACCAACGAGATAACAATACCCAGAAACCTCCCCAGGAAAAATCGAAATTCTACAAAACCCGATACCCCCCCAACAACAATTCTGATCAACCCAACAAGCCTACGTGGCAGCGCGGCCACCAAGGTCAAGGAAAAGGGAAGACCCCTACACCAGGAACGTCTGATCAGGGCAAACAAACCGGTGCAAACCGCATTGGATGTTTGCATACAGCCTCGAAAGGTAGAGTCAATGTCAGTGATTCTCAACCTGAGGGGGACCGACCCTCAACTCGAGGAACTGTAATTTTGAACGGTACCTCCACTACTTGTCTTTTTGACACTGGATTAAGTTTTGATTGTATTGTCGCTAGGCACCTAGTCAAACCCGGTCAGGAGACAGAGGAAACCGTCAAACTTAGTGGAGTTTTCAGGAGTGATGCACCCAGGACGCTTCCTATCGCACTGGTAGAAATACACTCTGACTTTGTCAGAGGAGTTATTAAAGCGGCCATAATGGATGATCCGATCTACCCAGTTATCCTGGGATGTAGATATGTGTTCATTGGGAGACCTAAGGAGCCGATTGTGGCAGCGGTAACCACAAGAGGGCAAGCCAAGAAGGAGAGGGAGCCTGCGCCAAACTTGTTGCCGAATGAACTGAAGGAGGCGCAACAAAAGGACCCTACTCTGGCGCCCTGCTTTAAAAAACTGCCCATGGCTAAGGACCCCAGACACAACGGAGACATCTTTTCTAAGGATGGTGTATTGTATCGTAGAACGGGCAACCCGGACACGGGGAATAACCAGCTCCTAGTACCGACGCAGTACAGAAACCAGATCTTAGAAATGGGGCACTCTCTTCCCTTTAGCGGACATATGGGACAAAACGCCACTATTCAGCGAATAAAAAACCACTATTGGTGGCCAGGAATGAACTCTGACATTGTCAGGTATGTGAAATCCTGCGCCCAGTGCCAACGGGTAGCACCCAAGCACTTGACACCCCCAGTACCTATGGGGCAAATGCCAATAGTAGGGACTCCATTTGAACGGGTTGCTGTCGACATTATTGGTCCTCTGGAAAAGACCAAAAGAAGGAACAGGTTCATCCTGACCTTAGTTGACACTTGCACTATGTGGGCCGAAGCCGTACCGCTACCATGCACTAATTCCAAGCATGTCGCAGAAGCCCTTGTGCAAATTTTTACACGGTTGGGATTCCCTCAACAAGTTTTGACGGACAATGGATCCCAATTCCGTAGCCTGTTAATGGAGGAGATCTTTAAGATCTTGAGGGCCAAACATATCCACACAAGTCCCTACCATCCGGCCGGAAATGGGCTCGTGGAACGTTTTAACGGTACCCTCACCATGATGTTACGTAAGCTGGGTCAGGAGAAACCGGAAGACTGGGACCAATATATATCGGCTGCCTTATTCGCCTACCGAGAGGTACCCCAAGCGTCTACGGGTTTTGCGCCAGCTACACTTTTATTTGGCAGACCTATTAAGGGGCCACTAGAAGCCTTACTTCGGTCCCTGACAGACCAGAAGGCTGACGAGACAGTCGTCTCTGCAAGCAAGTATGTATCTGAGCTTAAGGAAAGGCTAAAGCTAGGATGGGATCTAGCTACTACCAACCTTAAGAAAGCCCGCGCTAAAATTACTAAAAGATACAACAAAGCTGCAAAAGAGAGAGAACTACAACCAGGGGAGAAAGTCCTATTGCTACTTCCAACCGGAAGCAATAAACTTCGCATCGGATGGCAAGGACCGTTTACCGTCCTTAAAAAGATCTCACGTACCAACTACAAGATCTCCATCAAAGGAAAGGAGAAGGTCTTCCACATAAATCTGCTAAAGAAATATTTGGAAAGACCGGTGCCATCCTCCGAGCATCTCCTGGCTGTCGCCATAGCAACGGAAGACGAGGAAGATGATGATGGTTGCATGGAGTATCCATTGCAACCCACAGAATCCTTTAAAGATGTCAAGTTCGGCGACAATCTCTCACCAGAACAACAAACAGAAACCAGGGCTCTACTAAAACAGTACAGTGCAGTCTTAACGGATGTACCTGGTCGAACAAATCTCATTGAATTTGATATGAAATTAACAAACGAGACCCCTGTTCAAACCAGAGTTTACCCCATCCCGTACGCTAAAGCTGATGCACTTCGCGGAGAAATAGACAAGCTGCGTCAGGCAGGAATTATCAGTGAGTCTACATCTCCTTACAGCTCGAGCGTAGTGCTGTTGCAGAAGCCCAATAAGGAAGTTCGGCTGTGCATTGATTACAGGTTGCTAAACGCTGTAACGGAATTCCAGCCCGAACCTCTCCAAACTGTTTCTGAGTTGTTCACCAAGCTCAGCAAAGCAAAGATCTTCTCCAAGATTGACCTCAGCAAAGGTTATTATCAAATACCAGTCAAGGAGGAAATTAAACCTTTGTTAGCTTTCAGCACTAGTGAAGGACATTACACATTTAACGTGATGCCGTTCGGTTTGCATAACGCACCAGGAGTGTTCACCAGGATGATGAGGAAGCTTCTAGAACCTTTGCAAAGTCCCCATATCCATAATTTCATGGATGACATCTTAATTGCATCGGAAACCTATGAAGAACATATTGCTACGGTTGCTATGCTCCTCAGGAGACTACAGGAAACGGGTCTCACAGCCAGACCTAGCAAATGTCTCATCGGGTTTGAACAGTTAGACTTCCTGGGGCACACTATTTCTCACGGATGCAGTTGGCCTATTAAGAAGAACGTGGAGAAAATAGTGGCAGCAAAAAGACCCCGAACGAAGAAAGACGTACGTTCCTTCATATCGCTATGTGCATACTATCAGAAGTACATCCAGAACTTCAACGGACTGACGGCACCTCTGACTGACCTCACAAAGAAAGGTTGTCCTGATAAGGTCATATGGGATCAAAAGTGCGAACACGCGTATAGCACTTTGAAAGGACAGTTGTCTGCATACCCCATTTTGAGGTTGCCTGACCTCAAGAAACCTTTTGTACTGAGAGTCGACGCGTCAGGTCAGGGCATCGGGTCAACACTGCTTCAAGCCGATGACAGTGACCTGAACATGCTATTTCCAGTTGCCTATGGCAGTCGGAAATTAAATAAAGCGGAACGGAACTACAGCGTAGTTGAAAGGGAATGTCTTGCTCTGATTGACGGTATCAGACGCCATCATGAGTTTCTTTATGGTACATCGTTCACGGTGCAAACAGACCACGCTCCGTTAGCATTTCTTGGTGCCAATAAAGAATTTAACGCTAGGATCATGCGTTGGGCCCTCCTTCTAAGCGTCTATTCTTTCAAAGTGGAATATATTCCGGGAAGACAGAATGTCGGGGCTGATTTCCTGAGTAGAAACTGGTCTACAGAGGAAGAAGAGCAAACTGAAGATACCACTCATCCTAAAATCACCAATCAGGTCACCTCCATTGTCAAAAATGAAAACATGAAAAATGGTTTCATGTTTAAAAGTGGGGACGATTGTGACGTACGTCTAGTTTGACTAGTGAATTTTCCCTGATATGATGGATGATTTAAAGGGACCTTTAGCTTTTCATAACATTAGAACCCCTGAACATTTGTTGTAACTTTTCGTTTGCCAGAACGCATTCCACCGGGACTCATGTAGGATACAGCGACGAGATCAAAGAGACAGACCGAGGGATCTTAAGGGAGACTATCGGCGCTATCAAAGACAGTAGTTTTCCCTGATACGAGACGCAGTTGCTTGCCGCTAATTTCGCGTCTCGGTGTCAATCGAGGAACCGAGCGAACGGGGGAAAGCGAAACGGGCAGCAGCGAGCGGATACGAAGACCAGGGGGCGGCTTCTTCTCTTGATTTGGCGGTCAGATCCCCAAAAGTTCGTGAGATCAAATAAGTTGTCAAGTTTATCATGTCCCACTCAACTTACATTCCATTTTAGCTAAATAGACCATGAGAACTAGACACGTTATCACTCGCTGGCCAGACCTTTACAGAAGCACTAGCTTTATTGAAATCTTGTTATAGATTTTCCCCTGGATTTTATATATATTTGCAGTGATTTCTAATTCTGTGCAAAGCGGTAATATATATTGTGTAAAGTGATCAGTGGTCTAGCTCAGTCATTCTATTTAAAGGGATTCTGTGTTAATTTAAATCTATTTAATTAAACTATCTCAAGAGTTCCAGTTTTAAATATAATGATCTATCTATTATATTATTTCAAAAGATAATAGATGCTTAAATTAACTTTTAAAGTCGCGAAGGAATTTATAATTAATAAATTTAGTTAAGTCCTATATTTATAGATGTGTGTTTTTTAACCACTAGAATTCGCGCAGTGTTTATTAAATACATAATTAAATACTCGAGTGTATTATAGGCTTAACGGGAAATTCATCGCGCTTTAGAAGGTTTTTTTGTTTTCGGTATATTACATGTCTTTTTTTTTCTTTCATACAGAGTGATCGTAACCTGTGCGATCCCAGCATTAAGAAAGCAATAAAGAAATCAATCTAAGCAAAGCAAAGCATAAACAGTGTGTAGAGTTCCCCTGACGCAGAACTTGTTGAGACTGTGTAAATTTTTAATCTTTGAGGCGATTCTATGTTTGGAATTCCGCTATCTAACTTATAGCAAAGAAAGCACACCCAAAGACAAATTTAACGCACCATCAAACAACTTAAGTCGTAACGGGAAGAAGAACACTGGCCCGAGCTTTGTTAGTTTACTGACACAGAGAGATAATTCATAATTTCCTGAACAGTGATGTGACTAGTTTTCTCACTGGACTTAAACCATACCTCACGGATAAAGTGTACCAGCACGCGTAAGAATTTTATTATCCGCGGCATAGTCAAATAGACCACACCATCCTCACCCCGGTATCAGAGACCGTGCCCTCCCATAGAAACTGTTATTAAGAAAAGAGACACAACTACAGATTCATTTTCCAGCGATTACGGGATCCTTTTATGTGCTGACCGCCTACCCGATAATCTGGGGCTAGAACTTGAACAAACACTCATACATTTAGTTGAGGTGTAACTGCTGTTGTGTTATTCTATGGAGTGCAAGATTTTTTCACAATCGGTAAGTGAGAGCAAGATGAGTGAAGGCCTTTGCTAGCGCGTGTATGAATGACAGGAAATTAATTCTTTTGTGTGACCATTTTGTTAACTTGCTTACCTGGTAACATATATCTTTTCTGTATACCCTACATTGTTCCTTTAAGTGGGATAGTTGATAATTTGTTAACTCTGTTTAAAACCACCTCCTTTCCATTTGCTTAGTAAAGGGAAGAACAGCTGGGAAGAACAGTTTTTTTTTTCTATCACTTATACCTAACTTGGTAACACCTCTTTCAGAGTAATTAACTTTACTGTTAGGTTAACGTACCCGTGTTCCTGATATTATCTATCTCTGGACTGGGTTTTTCTTTGTCTAATGAGCGGGAAGGGCTTAGTCGATACCAATCTTCTTCACCCCCTCCCAAACTTGTTATTTGCATTTGTGTACTTATGATAATTTATGTAATATCTGATATTTTTAGTGATTGATGTTTAAAGTGAATAAAATCACCTAAACTCATTTAGTTCTGTGTGTTGGATATACCCAAAGCCCAACATTTCCCCTATTCGTTTAATATAGTTTGTATCAACGTCGTGTGTGTGTTTGAAAACACCGAATCGGTGTGCGCGCAGATGCGAGTCTGGAAAACTGGCAAATAATTGTTTGACCAGGAGAGTGAAAGAGAAGATTGAGAGACACGATTTGTCGTAAATAAGTCTGTCTTTACTCTCCTCCAGCACGCTGTGAAGTAACTATTAAATCTCTACATTTTCTATCACTGAGCTTTCCATCATCATTTTCCACTCTAAACCGGACCACTATTTCTACGACTCTTTTCTCTCAAAATAAATTTACGAACAC